>CM056052.1:112028101-112380601 GCA_029574335.1 Rana kukunoris
GGAACCTCTAGTAACCATTGGAGGACAATCTTGTCTTGGCATGCTGACACCTTAAGAGGTCCCTTCACTAGAACAAAGGGGCCAAGCCCAACCCATGAAAAACAACACTACACTAAAATCCCCCCTCCACCAAATGATTTGGACCGGTGCACAAAGCAAGAACCATAAAGGATAAGCGAGTCTTGGGTAGAGGAACTTGACTGGCCGACACAGTCCTGACCTCAACCCGATAGAACAGCTTTGAAATGAATTAGAGCAGAGACTGTGAGCCAGACCTTCATGTTCAAGATCGCCTGACCTCACAAATACACTCCTGAAAGAATAGTCAAACATTCACATAGACACACTCTTAAACCTTGTGGACAGCCTTCCCAGAAGAGTTAAATATATTATAGCTGCAAAAGGTGGGCCAACTTAATATTGAACCCTACAGACTAAGAATAGTTCATGTGCGTGAAAAAGGCTGGTGTCCCAATACTTTTGCCAATCTAGTATATATATATATATATATATATATATATATATATATATATATATATATATATATATATATATATATATATATATATACTGTATATATTTATATGGACTTATGGTGGCCATACATGCTTTGATAAACCAGCAATGATTTTATGCCTTAACAGATCAACTCAGTTTGATCAAATCTGATCTAAATTGAGTCTTAATCAACTAAAAAGGATATTCAATTGTTTGCCGTTTTGACATTTAAATTACTAATTTATCAGATTAAAAATTGAAGTATGTATGGCCACCATTAAGCTGGCCATAGATAGGCAGATGATTCTCTAGGAATAGTAGTTGTGAGACATTTACCCATTGTCTGTAGCAATTGGACCCAGCACTCTTCCTTGTGTGCCTGAAGGACTGAAGTGGCGCATGTTTGGCTTACACCTTTCCTTACCATCCAGCAGAATCATTTGCTATCTCCCCCTAGTGCAGCTCCTTTTCACCAGGACAGAAAGTGATGGAAAATTACTACAAGTGAAAACCTTCCAGTATGTCAGCTGAGGGAATTTTCCTCTTTGCAGAGATGTCTCCCCAGTTCCTGTTGTTGTGTCTAATGCATTGGTAGACCAATATAGAATTATATCATTACAAGTAGAAAGTACTGCTGTGCTGTTTAATGATTTTGGATTGCAATCCACTAGTTTGCAAAGTGCAGTGTATCCTACTGATCTTTCAGCCTATACTTATCATGCGATGAGTGATAACATAAGACTTGTTGTATAAAACTACAAAATTAAATATATTAATAAAGTGGGATCTACTGTTTTTAAAAGAGTTACTTCACCTTTATCATAAATTGCTTCAATAGATAAGGGGGCATTTAAGTACCTCCCAATCCCTCCCAGAGATGGCATCATCCCATCCTGCTAGGATGTTTCTAATCCAAGGAGCAGAGGAGAAAATATGTGTGATCCACTATCTCCTCTATCACTGTGCGTAGATTGACTGCAGCAGGTGAGAGAGCACATGTGCGGGGGTTGAACCGGCTGAGAGTGTCGGAGTTCAGTTTTAACCACTTGCTGACTGTGTAAGGCACATATACGTCGACAGAGTGGCTCCTGTGGGCAAAGCAACGTACCTGTACGTTGCGTTAAAAAACCTGCCGTCCATGACCGTGTCAGCGGGACTCACGGACTCGATGTCACGGAGCGGCAGAATGGGGAGATGCCTTTGTAAACAAGGCATTTCCCTGTTCTGCCTAGTGACAGGACAGTGATCTAATGCTCCCTGTGATCAGGAGCAGTGATCAATATCGTGTCACTGGTATCCCAGCCCCCACACAGTTAGAATCACTCCCTAGGACACACTTTACCCCTTCCTCGCCCTCTACTGGTTAACCCCTTCCCTGCCAATGTCATTTACACAGAAATCAGAGCATTTTTATAGCACTGATCGCTGTATAAATGACATTGGTCCCAAAATAGTGTCAAAGGTGTCCGATGTTTCTGCCATAATGTCGCAGTCATGATAAAAATCGCAGATCGCCGCCGTTACTAATAATAATAATAAAAATGCAATGAATAAACATTTTGTAGACGCTATAACTTTTGCACAAACCGATCAATATACGCTTATTGTGATTTTTTACCAAAAATATGTAGAAGAATACATATCGGCCTAAATTGAGAAATACATTTTTTTTTTTTTTAATTGGGATTATAGCAAAAAAATATAGCTTTCTTTAAAAAATTGGCACTATTTTTTGTTTAAAGCGCAAAAAATAAAAACCGTAGAGGTGATCAAATACCACCAAAGGAAAGCTCTATTTGTGGGGAAAAAAAGGACGTACATTTTTTGTGGGTACAGCGTTGCACGACCGCGCAGTTGTCAGTTAAGAAAGACGCAATGTCGAATCACAAACAGTGCTCTAGTCAGGAATGGTGGTAAATTCTTCCAGGGCTGAAGTGGTTAAAAATGTCCCTTTCATATTTATCTATATGACAGTGAAACAGAAATTAGAATGCACTCTCCTGTGGGGCTGAGGCTAATTTTATATAGATCTATGTAGTTTGCAAAATCCTGCAGAATATGTCAGCAGGGTACAAATTAATATTTCAATTACTAATAAGAATAAAATATTTGAATAAATTAACATAAATAAATTCAGTTCAATTATGGTTTCTATCTGAATACTGTTTGGTTAAAATAAAAACAAAAACAATGAAAGGGCAGAAGGGATTTAAAAAATATTCAGCTCAAAATAATAGAGTTGTTAAAGAAGTATCTATCCTTAAGATTCCAAATGCTCTAATTTTTTTTTTAGATTAGTAATGTATTTATCGGGTGTATAAGACAAGTATTTTGTGTATATATAATCCAACTGTGATCAGCGATCCATGAGAAGCAAAGTTAAAAATGGAAAGGGGTCACCCATCTTTTTAAAAATGCAAACGATGTAACCGGATTTTATCATAAAGAACATCTAAAATAGGTGTGTAATTAGGCACTCATTTCAGGCATACTTAGCATTAGTGAAGTCTTTGCTGAAGATGCTGACGCAGCAGCTTTCAGACATTTTCTTTTTTTTTGTCCTTCAAAACTGTAATTGTTCCTGATTAAAATTGAGATCTGTCTCTCACTTTTAGTACATAATGAATAATAGAGCTATACTTATGTTGTGTAACATTCATTCCACTTACAAGGGCACATTTAGCAAGGCGGCATGAAAAAAGAGTAACCCATAACAGCCAATCAAATATGATTAAAGTGGTTGTAAACCTCTGAAATGAAAAAATGTACAAAGCATATCTCTCCATATTGTGTACTAACCTCAATCCCATGCACTGAGTGTCATTTCTCTCCACTGGTTAGTTCCTCTGTTTGCATGGCTCACCACTAAAAGATATTCCTGATTCCAAGAGATGGAGGGGGAAGGGGAGGGTAGTTCCAGCACACAATCTGTGAGTGACAGCCTTGGCTGTGCATGTTTTCCTGTGTGTTGTGTTGAGGGGGATATGTCGCCTCACTCCAACCAGGTCCCAGATTGAACAGAGCTCTCCTCTCTGAGCTGTACAGTGTGTGTGAAATCAGCTCCCCACCCCCTGCCTCTTAGAGCTAAGAAATGCTGTGTAAACTGTACACTTTAAAAGACTGTAGAGAAGAGAATACCACAGTTAAAGTGTAAGTTCGTATGAAAGAAATATGTCTCTATGAGGCATTAACAGCGCTATATGAATTTATATCAATTGAACTCAAAAGTTCAAAAATCTGCTTTTGTGAGGTGCAAAAAACAATCAGGATCTCCTATCCCAAAAATAGTAGCTAGCCTCAAATACTAAGGACAATATAACAACAGCTACTATACACTAAAATAAAATAATGAAAAACAATCTTGAGTGTATATGACACGCATATGTCAATGGGGTACTTCTTTCTTTAAAAATACAAATAAAAGTAGAAGTAAAAAATATAGCACATAGTCTGTTGATCTAAATGTTCTTTGTGGGAAATACACTTGAAATTTGATTTAAAAGACACAAATCCAGGCTTTCCTTCACTTGTAGTCCCCCTCTCGGTTTTGTACTCACCAGATAGACATGGTGTTAATCGCCTTCAGATATTGGGATCTCCCTCCTGTGGAGTTCAGCCCAGCCCAGCAGCAATATTTCTCCTGCTTTTTGTTCTGATCCCTTGTCTGCCCCACTCACTGGCTCTCTGCCATAACCTACTGGGAATAAGTCCCAGATACTTTATAATTTGTCCATTGAGCGCTAGGACCAGCCTCTATCTTAGGATATATCCTGGTATATCTTTTCTAAAGTGTAAGTTCACCTTTACAAAAAATCTGTAAGGTGAACTTACATTCCACCCCCTCTCCATCCCCCTCAGTCCCACTGAGGTCCAGGACCTGGAGTCCCATTATCACCTGCTGTAACACATTGGGTCGCCGCTTTTTTAGTCCAGGGATTTCAAATTCGCTCCTCTTCTTGAGAGATGAGAAGACAGGCTAAGCAGGTCTTGATTGGTCAACCAATTAGAATGCCTCCTATACGTACCTTTACCAGGTACGTTTAGGAGATAAAGCTGTGGGAATTCAGCTGGACCGGGGGGGGGGGGGGGATGTAGCAAGGGGTTCCAGCGCAAGTCCACCTACAGATTTTCTGTAAAGGTGAACTTACCCTTAAGGCAACCTATGTAGGAGGATTTGTTTCATCTCTGCATATCACCCGGGACTAGTCACTTTACTGGGTTTATGAAAGGGTTTACAACCACTAATGCTATATCATGACTGGAATCTGATTGGTTATTACTTTGTCTTACACATCATCGCTGGCCTATACTTTGCCTTATTTAATAATCCTACAAAAGAATGGCTAAGTAAAGGCTAATGGCTGTATTGAGACATCTGTTATTAAAAAAGACAGGTTTTGTTATTTGCCTAAGCCTTGGTGTGACCTAGCGCAGGCTTGTTTCTGCACATTTCCTCATATCACGTTTAGGTCATTTCATCTGTTTCAATGGGCTGCCCTACACATGAAAAATGCAGAAAAGAAGTCCCAGATTCTTCCAAAAATTTGCAACACCAAGCTGCATTGATACTCCGTTGCCATGTGGTTTTCCACACTTGAAAATATGATGCGGTTGCAGATGCTTGGGGGTGTCATTAACAATTAATGGCAGTGCCACATGTCTTGTAAATGGCAGTGCATTTTTCTGTGTCCTGAAAGCGTGCAATTTTGCGTATGCAAAGATCTGAACCTAGGCTTAAATAAAATCAATATACTTTGTAACAAATGATTTAACATAATATATATATACATTATTTTTGTGGTTCCTGAGGCAGTTTTTTTTTAGGGCAATGATGATGTAGAAGTAGACATATGCCTCGTACACACGTACAGGATTTCCGATGGGAAAAGTTCCCATCGGAAATCCCGAGGGAAAAGATGAGAACCTGCTTGGTTCAGTCTTTCCCCTACACACGGACGGTTTTCCCGACAGGAAAACTGCGATGGAGCTTTGACCGGGAATCCTGGCCGTGTGTATGCTTCATCGCAATTTTTCCCATAGGAAAACTGCCAAAAACCGCTGGGCAAAAGTCCGCCGGATTTCCCAGCGAGAAAAAAGAGAACTGGTTCTCACTTTTTATCCGGCGGTTTTTGGGCAGTTCGGAAAAACTGTGAGGGGCATACACACGTCCAGGATTCCTGGCCAAAAGCTCTCCTCACAGTTTTCCCGTTGGGAAAACTGATCATGTGTACGAGGCTTTAAAGTTCAGTACCCATAGACATAACTAAACATCACATAAACTGTTTTTGCTTCTTACCTTTAGAAAGGAATCTAAGGAACCATTTTCCATGTATTCTGTAATTATCATGACTGGTTTGCCTGTAAAGTATAAGATAAATAATCAAATGTTTGTTACGTTACTGTCTCTGCACCATACAACATCATTTTCTATCCAGACTAATGGCATCAGTCTAAATGGTTTGGAAGGTAAAGTGGTTACATTTTAAAGTGGTATTAAAGGTTTGGCTTTTAAAAAGAAAACAAAGAACGAACCCTGTTATACTTACCTGCTCTGTGCAGTGGTTTTGCACAGAGCACCCCCGATCCTCTTATTCTCGGGTCCCTCGCCACCCCTCCCCCTTGACCAGTGCACCCAATAGCAAGATGAGAATCCTGCCCTCCTGAACCTTAGTCACCCCCTTGATGTATTTAAAGGTTTCACCCATGTCTCACCTTTCCCTTCTTTGCTACAGACTGTATATATTAAGTTCCTGAAGTCTCTCTCGATATGTTTTATCCCTCAGACCTTTCACCATTTTTGTTGTCCGTCTCTGGACCCCTTCTAATTTATCAATTAGTGAGATCTCCAGAACTGGATCCAGTATTATAAATGAGGTCTCACTAAAGATCTATATAGGGGAATCAGAACCTCCTTCCTCCTGCTGGTCCTCTAGTGATACATCCTAGTACACTGAGGTTTTACTACACAATTTTACTACACTTTGTCGGCATTTTGTAGGATCCTGCCAGTTATGTTGATTCATACATATGCATGATTGGTTCATACATGCTTGCTTCCTGCATGATTGGTTCATACATATTTGGGTCTGTGTGTTCATGATTCTTTGTGACTGTATCATTTAGATTATTTTATTTGCCAGACACTATTCAGGTGTCAACCAATCTAGTAGATCACTGGACTCTGATGAAAGGGCATGACCCTAAAATGGTGGTATGTATTCAAACAAGAGAGCAGCTTCAAGCCATTGCTCCTCTCCTTCCTGGAATGCTTGTTTGTGGTTTTAATACATGGTTTTCCTACTCTTTGCCAGCATTTTGTTGAATCCCCTATGTTGGTCATAGATGATTGTTTCATGCAACTTTGAGCCTGTCTTTATGATTGTATAATTTGGATTATTTTATTTGCTGTTTAATAAACGGTATGATCTATGCAATGTGGTGTGCCTGTGTTTTGTGACTTGTGACGAAGAATGTAGCTGTTACTTAACTGTAGCTTTTATTGTAGGGCAGCATAGAGAACTGGAGTGGGAGTGCAGACAACAGCATTATTACTGTCATAAAAAAGTAATTTAAGCCATTTGTAAGCAGCAAAGACACAACTCATAACATGTAAAGGTATACAGGGATAAAATACGTACAACTTAATTTGGGCTTTTTTAAGTTAGCCATACATTTTAGATGGTGTTTGGACATGATCGGAGTTCTAAATGGGTATTTTTCTCTGCTAACTTTTTAGCATGCAAGAGCATAGCAGGAATCATCAGCCCAATAATTGGGTCAGGAGTAGGGTTGAGCGAACCCAAACTGTAAAGTTTGGGTTCGTACCGAACTTTAGTTTTTTTTGACCCAAACCCAAACCCGAACAATTTTCTGAAAGTTCGGGTTCGGGTTCAGAGTTCGGCTATGTAACGGCATGCTTCAGGGCAGCCAATCAGCATTTCTTTTATTTGTGTGACCGAGAAGCCATCACATCCATGCCTACTAATGGCATGGCTGTGATTGGCCAGTGCAGCATGTGACCCAGCATGTGACCCAGCCTCTATATAAGCTAGAGGCACACAGCACAGCTCGTCACTCTGCTTTAGCTAGGGTAGGGAAAGGCTGCTGCTGCTCTCAGGGACAGATTTAGATAGGATTTTCCTGCTTCAGAAATCGAATTACAATACTACGCGATCGATCTACATAGAATTAGCTACATTAGGGAAAGGTTCCTGATTGTGCTTATAGGGAGAGAAATAGTTAGGAGTCAGTCCTACTTCACAAATCTAATTGCACCAACACTGCATATGTTCCTGTGAGATACTCTGCAAATTGCACCAGCACTGCATATGTTCCTGTGAGATACTCTGCATATTACACCAGCACTGCATATGTTCCTGTGAGATACTCTGCATATTACACCAGCACTGCATATGTTCCTGTGAGATACTCTGCATATTACACCAGCACTGCATATGTTCCTGTGAGATACTCTGCATATTACACCAGCACTGCATGTGTTCCTGTCAGATACTCTGCATATTGAACCAGCAATGCATATGTTCCTGTCAGATACTCTGCATATTACACCAGCACTGCATATGTTCCTGTCAGATACTCTGAATATTACACCAGTACTGCATATGTTCCTGTCAGATATTCTGCATATTGCACCAGCACTGCATATGTTCCTGTCAGATACTCTGCATATTGCACCAGCACTGCATACGTTCCTGTAACATACTCTGCCATCGCTGGCCGAATACCACCGCAATTCTGGCCTTAGGCCCCTTTCACACTGAGGCGCTTCTAAACTGCCAGTAAAACACTGAGCGCCTTTGAAGAGCTTTTCAGGCGCTTTTGAAGAGCTTTTCAGGTGCTTTTAAAGAGCTTTCCATTAATTTTAATGTAGATGGGCACTGTGTCACCACCCTGCCAGCACACTGCCCCAGTCTGAAAGCATTCATTGATATTAATGAAAATGGGTTTTCGTGAGCTTTTCAGGCTTTTCTTTGTGCGAAAGCGCCTGAAAAGCGCCTCAGTGTGAAAGGGGTCTTACATGCCTTGCATATAGTATTTCCTATGACTGATTTCATAACAAGGGTGCCAAGCCATTAATGTCACAATGCCTTCCTGTGTGGAGAGTATCTGGTGCAAGCTATGACTGCTATCCATAACTCATACAATCGGCGCCCAATCAAGCAGATCGACAGGCAAATAGCCATCTAATTTCTATGGGCACTTTAAACACACCCATGCAACAACTTGAAAATGTCAAAATATACACAATAGTTCTTGTGGCTAATATATAATAACAGCTAGACAATAACCTTTCCATAATTTATATCAACCCTACTGTCCACAAGGTATATGACACTAATGAGGGTTGTGCAATGGCTAGATTTCTTGCACTGGAAGATTCATCTGCACGGACAAATGCAAGGCATTGGCTAGCTTATAGGTAATGCTGTGTGTGCGAAAGTAGCAATACCTGTTAATTGATCAGCCACTTCCCAGCAGCGTCCCGAACAGATGGAAAGATGGCTAATGGTTATGTGCTTTGTGTGAATAACGCTTAAGATTTTAGTAGCACATCAGCTCTGCAGTAAGATGCTTCTTTTAATGATTCCCATCAAGCTGAGGGTCTAATTACTGACATTAGGTTCAGACAATCATTGGGTATAGATTTCCCCCACTAATTGTAAAACAGATACCAAGATAGACACCCTCATTAGTCTGTGCAATCACTGTGCATGATAAAGGTTCATTTACATATCCAATTACCTAACCCTCCATCAAACTGTTAACCTGGATATGTACTTTTACATTTAAAGAATACTGAAGTTTTAAAATGTGCAAACCTAAAGGGAACCTGTAATGATGTAGAGAGACTGCAAGAGTTGACAGTTGTAAATACTAGATCCGTGTTTGCCATAGTGACCTAGTGGCTTCAGGACTTGGCTTGGAACAAGAATGTTTTCCAGAGCTCAGTGAATGTGGTGTAATTTCACGTTGCGAAGAATCACGTGCAGGGAAAATAAAAAACACAGCATCTTTATTTGCACATAATTGGATGATGGATGTTCGGGGAGCTTCACCAAATTCACTAAGCTCTGGAGCAATTTCCCTTGCAAAGTGAACAATCTTATTTGTCTTTAGTAAATCATTGAAGGCTAAAGGAAGTAGACATCTATAGCATTTTTAGAATAAGGAAGGGAAAGGATTTCCTTGTTTTTCTTACTGCAGTTTTTTTTTTAATACAGGCATGTTGTGGTGAAAAGAAGTTGTTCATATTTAAAGCATTATAAAGGGCACTTTTGCAAAAAAAAATTAATAACATATTACAGTAAAACCTCGGATTGTGAGTAAGGTGGATAACGAGCGTTTCGCAATATGTTGTCTGCAAAACGAGCAGGATTCAAACCACAGCGGTGTGCAGTTCAGCATTTGGCCAGAGGTGCGGGGGCACCGGAGCCGAGCAGAGGTGATTGGAACCGATCAGAGCCGTTGGGAAATACTTCCAAGTTCAGCCAGGCCATCCCTGAGTATTTCCGATGCTCCACAGCACCCCCCCACCTCTAGCCACATGTGGTATTGCATGCCATAGAAGTCAATGCGGAACAAATTATTTTCATTTCCATTGACTTCTCTGGGAAAACTTGCTTTGATATGCAAGTGCTTAGGATTACGAGCATTCTCCTGGAGCGGATTATGCTCGTAATCCGGGGTTCCACTGTATACTCACCTGTTCTGTGCAGTAGTATTGCACAGAGCGGCCACAAACCTCCTCTTCCCTGATACCCCACTGGTGCTCTTGGCTTTTCCTCTTCTGTGTCTGCCACCATACCAAGATTTTTCTATGTGGGCGTACATGTGGGCTCATTCCCAAGTCAGGCTCTCTGTGGCTCGGCCAACCCCCTGCTCCCTCCCCACAGGATTTGACTGACAGCAGCAGGAGCCAATGGCTCTAGTTTGCTGCCTTTGAGTCCTGTGAGGAGAGAGAGAATGGGAGCAGTGATGCTGCTCTTGGGCACAGTTCTGGATCGAAAGAGGAGCAAGGCAGGTATTTGGTGGAGGTGGGGGGGGGGGGTGCTGGTGGGAGCTGATACTGGATTTTTTTAAACTAATGCATAGACTGTAAACTTTAAGGGGCAGATTCACAAAGACTTACGTCGGCGTATCTCCAGATATGCCGATGTAATTTCAAATGTGCGCCGTTGCATCTTTGCGCCGATTCACAAAGCGAGATACGCCGAAAAACATGGCTTCAGCCGTCCGACGTAACTTGCCTACGCCGGCATATCATGGGCGCATAGTTACGCTGGATGCATTCGGCGTTCCCATGTTAAATATGCAAATGAGCAAGATACGCCGATTCACGAATGTACGTACGCCCAACGCAGTAATCTACTTAGTTTACGTAAGGCGTTTTTCCGGCATAAAGATAAACCACCAAAAAGGTGGTGCATCCCATGCAAAGGTATAAACGTCGGAACAGCCGTCGTTTTTACGTCGTTTACGTAAGTCGTACGTGAATGGGGCGCTGCGTAAATTACGTTCACGTCATAGGCATTTACACCGACGTATCTTAGGAAGTTTATGCAACGTGATTCTGAGCATGCGCGCGCATGCCCAGTTCGACCGGCCATTCATTAGCATGGGGTCATGCTTAATTTAAATAGATGCCGCCCACCTCCTTCCTACTTTGAATTAGGCGGGCTTATTCCGGACGCTGCCGCAACTTACGGAGCAAGAGCTTTGTGAATACAGCACTTGCCTCTCTAAGTTGGGCAGCATAGCGTATATTCAATACGCTACGCCCGCACAAAGATACGCTACGCTACCTGAATCTGGCCCTAAGTCTTTAGAACTAATTTAAAGATCAAAAAGTCTTATCGCTTAAATCTCCGTTTTTGGATAGCCACAATATTTGCACATATTTGTACAAGCAGGAATGCACAATGGAGCAGCACCACTTCTGTGACAGCAAAATCTTCATGTGAGGTGATATAGGGCTTATTCACATCATTGTGGTTTTCTTCACACGCTGAAATGCAATTTTTCACAGTGCATTTTTTTTTCACTTAAATATACTTGATTTCATTTTAGTTTTCATTTGAAGTAACAGTTAACATGCTCTGCATTGTGTTAAAGGGCATTGACATAAAAAACAGGGCATTGTGCTCCAAAAAGTAGAGCATGTTGTGCTTTTTTCAGTGCAAATAAACATGGTGCAATGCAATACGATGGTATGAACTAACTTCTTTGCCAAGCACTATGGGCCAGATTCAGGTACAATTGCCCTGGTGCAGAGTATCAGAGATACACTACGCCGCCTTATTTTACCTGGCTCTAAGACAAATTCAGGTAGATTTCGGCCTGTAAGGTACGGCGGCGTAGTGTATTTCTCGCGGTGGAATCTAAATACGCAATTAGGAGGCGTGAAGCATTTAAATTAGGCGCGTCCCCACTGCGATCGAACTGCGCATGCTCCGTTCTGAAATTTCCCGCCGTGCATTGCGCAAAATAATGTCGTTACGTCAGGTTTTTTTTTTTGAGTAGCGTTGTTTACGCACATTCCTACTGTATTCCCGGACGACTTACGAAAAAAAAAATTCGACGCGGGAACAACGGCCATACTTAAAATGGGCTGTCTAACTATAGACCAGCTAATAGCTGGTATAACTTTACGCAGCAAAAAGATGACTACAGATGCCGTAAGAGAATGCGACGGACGATCGTAACTTCGTGGATCGCCGGAAAAAGCTAATTTGCATACCCCGACGCGGAAAACCACCCGAACTCCACCCAGCGGCCACAAAAAGATTGCAGCGTAGATCCGAAGGCGTACAAAGCGTACGTAAGCCTGTCGGATCGAAGCCCGAAGCCGTCGTATCATGGTTTGAGGATTCAAACTAATGATACGACGCGGGTAATTTGAAAGTACTCCGGTCTAACAGGAGATAGACCGGAGTAAGGGCTCTGTGAATCTGGCCCTATATTTCTAGTGTCCAAGCTGTAAGAATGCATTGAAAAAATGCATCGCAATATATGTGATGTGAATGGGTCCTAAGGGTTTTGTTATGCATAACTTCCCAGTTTACAAATAGTACTGCCTGAAAATGTTCTTAATCCTCCAGATTTTGACTTAATTTCATATGTTGCCCTTAAGGAGGAATTGAAGTTCCCTTGTTATTCACAGTGGGCAGACAGACATTTCATTGCATAGGAGACATGTAAGGTCTCTTTTGCAATAAAACACACCTACCAGCCTGATCACAGTGATCCCTGGCATGTAAACTGAGCTGTATATGCACAGCTCAGGTAACAGTGGCTGGCTTGATCCCTATGTGCTGGAATGACTATCTCCTGCACATGCACAGGAGTGACATCATTTTGACCCCAGATCTCATATTTAAGAGGACATGTCATGCTCTTTTCTATTACAAGAGATGTTTATATTCCTTGTAATAGAAATAAAAGTGACACTTTTTTTAAGAACAGTGTAAAAAATGTAAATAAAAGGTCAAATATATAAGAAAAAAATAGTAATTTAAACGCGCCCCGTCCTGCTGAGCTTGTGAGCAGAAACGAATACGCGAGCAGCGCCTGCATATGAAAATGGTGATCAAACCACACATGTGACTCAAAACATGCAACCTGTAGAATTTTTTAAACGTCGCCTATGGAGATTTTTAAGGGTAAACGTTTGTCGCCATTCCACGAGCGGACATAATTTGGAAGCTTGACATGTTGGGTATCAATTAACTCGGCAAACTTCATTTGCCATGAACACGATGTGTTTTCAGAAGTGATTTTTTTTTGGGAGTTTGGACCCAGCTAACCAAATCCATGTGGAGAAGAAGCTAGTTGATGGCAGGAATCAGAAGTGACAATGCTTCCCACGATCGGTGATGCGTTGTGTAAGAGTGACACACAGCACCACTGATCCCAAGGCTGCGCGCCCCCACAAGCTCATGCCGGCATGTTATCCTGAAAGACGTGAAATGACGTCCAGTCAGGATACTAGAACCACCATCTGGCCATCATTCTGCTATAAGCCGGAGGGAAAAGGGTAAAGTAGGGGTCTCAAACTGTTGTAAAACTACAAGTCCCATCATGCCTCTGCCTGTGGGAGTCATGCTTGTAACTGTCAGCCTTGCAGTACCTAATGAGACTTGTAGTTTCGCAACAACTGGAAGGCCGCCAGTTTTAAGGGTTGTGTTAAGGGTAAAGGCTAACTGTTAAGGTTCATGATATATGGTAATTTAAAGGGTTTGGTTAAGTGTTAGATTTTGGCTGACGGTTAGTAATAAACAGGGGCAAGCAGTTCCATGGACTTATCTTTTAATTCTTGCATAGTCTCCATAAATTAGGAACAGCCGATAACATTAAAAAGCATAAGAGAAATTTCATATGGCAGTGCTGTAATTTTCTCACTTGCAGACTGTGCTCTGAAAGTGTGTTATAAGATAATTTCAGTCATTGCCAGCTCGTAATGAATTTTTACACTTACAGGAAAGATTAGCCATTTTATAACACAGTGCAGTTAATTTTTTTTTTAACTTCTAACAAAGACATAAGATTCCTAACTCATAAAAAAATAGGAAATTGACAACATTATTCACAATATACTGTACATACCGTAAGCCTAGAACAGACATCACTTGGAATGCCGTTAAATTACATTGTATATTCTGATCAGTTTGTTATACACAAAGGTTTGGTAAAATTACATTGGAAATCCAGCTGAACATAAACTGTGTATTCACTCCAGTGATCAACAAAGGCCAATTTAGTGAGAAAGCACAGTGATATTGTAGAAATGTATAATGGATAGTGATCTAACGGAACAACTTCATTAGTCTAAAAGCTTCAATCAAACCTAAATTCACAACCCTTTTTAATTTGTTTACAATATTTAAAGTGGATGTAAACCCACTCTCATCCTTTCTAAACTACGGCCATAGTGCTGATCTATAACCACTTCCCGCCCGGCCAATAGCCGATTTACGGCAGGGAAGTGGTTATGAAATCGTGACTAGACGTTCTCAAACGTCTAGCACGATTTCATGCCGCACGCGCCCGTGCGGGCGCGCAGCGCGGCGATCGGTGATGCGGGGTGTCAGTCTGACACCCTGCACCTCCGATCTCGGTAACGAGTCTCCGGCGGAGCCTCGTTACCACGTGATCAGCCGTGTCCAATCACGGCTGATCACGATGTAAACAGGAAGAGCCGCCGACGGCTCTTCCTCACTCGCGTCTGACAGACGCGAGTACAGGAGAGCCGATCAGCGGCTCTCCTGACAGGGGGGGTTCGCGCTGATTGTTTATCAGCGCAGCCCCCCCTCGGATCGCCACACTAGACCACCAGGAAAATAAAAAAAATACAAAAAAAAGACACAAAAAAATGACAAAAAAAAAAAAAAAAAAATGACAAAAAAAAAAAGACAAAAAAAAAAAGGGGTGGCAGTAAAAAAAAATGATGCCAATCAGTGCCCACACATGGGCACTGATTGGCAACATTGATCCATCAGTGCCACCCCTCAGTGATCATCAGTGCCACCCCAGTGTCTGTCAGTGCCACCCCACAGTGCCAATCCATGCCCAGTGCCCACCTACCAGTGCCCACCTGTGCCACCTATCAGTGCCCACCTGTGCCGCCTATCAGTGCCCACCTGTGCCGCCTATCAGTGCCCACCTGTGCCGCCTATCAGTGCCCACCTGTGCCGCCTATGAGTGCCCACCTGTGCCGCCTATGAGTGCCCATCTGTGCTGCCTATGAGTGCCCAGTGCTGCCTATGAGTGCCCATCAGTGCCGCCCATGAGTGCCCATCAGTGCCGCCCATGAGTGCCCATCAGTGCCCAATACCAGCGCCGCCTATCAGTGCCCATCAGTGCTACCTAATCGGTGCCCATCAGAACTACCTCATCGGTGCCCATCAGTGCCACCTCATCGGTGCCCATCAGTGCCACCATATCAGTGCCCATAATTGAAAGAGAAAACATACTCATTTACAAAAAAATTAACAGAAAAAAATAAAAACGTTATTTTTTTTTCAAAATCTTCGCTCTATTTTTAGTTGTTGCACAAAAAAAAAAAACCGCAGAGGTGATCAAATACCACCAAAAGAAAGCTCTATTTGTGGGGAAAAAAGGACGCCAATTTTGTTTGGGTGCAGTGTAGCATGACCGCGCAATTGTCATTCAAATTGCGACAGTGCTGAAAGCTGAAAATTGGCTTGGGCGGGAAGGTGCGTAAGTGCCTGGTATGGAAGTGGATAAGGATATACATGCCTCCTGCATGTATCCTTACCTGACAAATGTGTCCCCTCTGTCTGTTATAAGAACTGAAAAACTGCAGATTCTGTGGGTTGTCTGGAGCTCGGTGGGTGGAGTCGTGATGTCAGTAGACTCCCTGCCCTCCTCTACACTCCCCTTGTCAACATGCATTTTTTCCTGTGTATTACTTACACTAAATTCTGCTCTGATCACTAATACCCAGTCAAAATCCAGAAAAGTAACCACATGCTTCAGAAAAGGAGTGGGGTGGGAATGAAAAAAATAATGCCTGTCTCAGGCTAGTTCATTAAATATGTAAATAACCTGTCATTCACAGCAAGGGGGAAGAACGGAAAAAAGTTTCTTCTGTTTGTCCGTTTATCTCACTGAAAAAAGAAAAGAGGATTGCTCAGAGCTGGGTTAACTCTGTGTGGCGTGACTGGGCACAGATGATAGGAAATCTTATACTCTACATTGTGACAGCAAATAAGTAATAGCTCTCAAAAAAAAGTGCAAACTGCCAGACTACATTTCAGAAAAAAAGTAATCATTTACTGTTTTCTGAGGCCCTGTACACACGGGCAAGAATCTCGTCAGGAAAAAAACGTTGTTTTCCCTGATGAGATTTTTGGCAAGAATCTCTTGACGCCCGAGTGTACAGACTCTCGTTTCAAAAGAACCGTGGTTCTCTTGAAGGGAAAGAACGCGGCAACGTCATCTTGCTTCACCCTACCTATGCCGTGGAAGCTACCGCACATGCGTCAAAGTCATTTCGAGCATGAGCGGCATGTTTCCACGGCGACAGGTAAGTATACACACTCTCTGATTTCTCGTCGGGAAACAGGTCGACAAGAAATTTGATGAGAAAAAAGAGCGGAGATTCTGGCGAGATATCCTGACGAGAAACCTGAAAGCCTTGTACACAAGAATGGTAATCTCGGCAAGAAGCAGTTTTCTTGCCTCTTAGTAAAGACTGTTGGGCTAAGTAGGGGGGCTTCATCATTTTACTTTTATGTAAGCTGTCGTAAGAACTTTTCAGAAGTGTTTTTTTTTTTTTAGGAGTTTGGTCCCAGCTAGCCAAATTCATTTGGAGAAGAAGCCAGTTGATGGCAGGGATCAGACGTGACAACGCTGCCAAGCACGTCTATGCTTTGTGTCCTTAGCCGTCCAAGCAGGCAGTGGCTGGAAGGGTGACAACACTGAAGTTATTTTACTTGGCAGTTTCAAGTGTTGCCAGAATTGTATTTTAAAATGAATTTATTGAAAGCATTGATGGGTAATTAAAGTGTATCACTGGGGCATTTTGAAAAACCGAGAGGGAGGCAATAATGCTGATTAAAGTTTGTATCACATTTGCATTTCTATGCTTTGCCCACTGTCCATTTCCAGAGAAACATGTCAGAAGTATGAGAAAATGAATAATATAATATATAAAATTACCAAAAATAGTAAATACTTAGTATTTACTGTTTTTGTTTATAATGAATAATCCTTTCCTAAAACAGCAGTATGTTGTGGTCTTAGATGACATTTACTGATAATTTTAATATGGCATTCAATAACATGATGAAATAGAATGGAATCCTTGTAGCAATTAGCAATGTAATCAGGGCACCGACTTTAGCTTTATAGAGATTTTCCACATTAAGTGGCTGGTTTTTAGGCATTTTCCTGATGGAATAAAAATAATTCAGACTTTGCATCATCCAGGTTAGTTTAATTTTAGTTTTATCTTGCAATTACTGCTCTTCCATCCTTTAGATTTGAACTCATTTAGGTCTTACTAACAATTGCAAATGGAAGAGCAAAAGGTAAACATCTGTCTCTTTCAGTAGAGGATTCAAGCAGCGGATTTACAGCATCTCAGTAAACATTGTGGACCAGGGCTGCAGATGAAGCACATGCATACTACCTACATACAGTATATAACTATGATAAATATGAGTGGTAATGTTAATGCAACATGGCTTTGCATAGCAGCAGCATGCCTTGGTGTACACAGACTGCCCTGACCTGCATACACCAGACTGCACTGTGCAGAATGTATATGAGGAATTCCAATTCATCACTGCTGCTCCAAGCTATGAGCTGCAAAGTGCACATCAGCTTTCCACATGCACAAACAGTAGCTGCCCATCCATAGAGAGTGCACGGGCAATGCCCCCCCCCCCCTCCCCATCCATGCGTCCAGCCCCCTGATCTACATGCAGGGTGCCAGGCGCATGGAGTGCAATGAGGGAGGGTGTGTTTTGTTTTTTAAGCACGTTTTTAGAGACAGAGGCTCTAATAGACTTCAAAAAAGGATGGGCTCGGGCGCTGAGCACTGTGCTTCGAGCCCACCCAGTTGTGTGACAATAGTGAATGTATATTCGCTATTCTCACACTGATCCTCCTCCCGGCCAATCAGGAAGTGGGCCTGATACCTGTTACACAATTGGCTGAAAGGACAGGCAATCCTATTAAATGCCTAGAAAAAGGATGGAGGAGATGCACGGCAGAAGCCGTCATGATGCAGAGGATGAGGAGACGCCCGCTGACCACTCGTAGGAGCACTAACCTATAAGAACATAGATCGGGTAAGTGCAGGGCTGGATGACCAACCGACTGTGAGACCCCAGGTGGGAGGTGGAGGCATGGGTGACCCAAGAAAGTGGTAAAGGGGGATTTGCCATCGGGCGACAGTCACCTATATCATGAACAACTAAAGTATGTGAACCTAAATGTATACACAAATGAAATGAAATGAATCTATCAGAAATAAATTATAGTAAATACAGTAAATTATAGTAAAATTTAAAGACACTGTTTCATATATATATATATATATATATATATATATATATATATATATATATATATATATACATATATATATATATATATATACATATATATATATATATATATATATATATATATATATACAGTATCTCACAAAAGTAAGTACACACCTCACATTTTTGTAAATATTTTATTATATCTTTTCATGTGACAACACTGAAGAAATTACACTTTGCTACGATGTAAAGTAGCGAGTGTACAGCTTGTATAACAGTGTAAATGTGCTGTCTCCTCAAAATAACTCAACACACAGCCATTAAAACAAAAAACGAAGCCACTGCCCCCACCTATAACTGGTCATTCATAAGCTAGTAATAGGATTACAGATACCAGTGTACCTTTGTGGGGCCTGTAGCTTGCGCTGCATTAAGCACAGATCAGATGTGTGAAACACATCTACGTGACTAACACCTGGTACCCCTGGTGTATTTTGACCGTCTGCAATAAAAGGCATTTTTGGAAACTTTGGATGGGCATTTTTTTTAACATGGCCATTTATGTCTAAACTGCTTGAAACAAAAGTGAGTACAACCCTAATTCCCTGTACACACGGCCCAAAATCTTGTCAGGAAAAAAAAAAAAATATTCCTGACGAGATTCTTGGCAAGAATCTCTTGCCGGCCGAGTGTGCAGACACTTCATTCAAAAGAAACACCGTTCTTTTGAATGGCACGAACACGGTGACGTCATCGAGTACGACGACCATGCGCTTGTCACATTCGATTGCGTGTTTCACCCTACCTATTCTTTGAAAGCTACCGCACATGCGTCAAAGTCATTTCGAGCATGTGCGGGTTTCCATTGAGAGGTAAGTAAACACACGCTCAGGTTTCTCGGCAGGAAAACACTGCAGAGAATCTCACGATGAGAAAATAGAGAACAGGTTCTCTATTTTTCTCGACAAGATTATGGGCAGTTTTCACGACGAGAAACCTCAAATCCTCATACACACGCACAGTTTACTCGGCAAGAAAGCTCTCCCAGCAGCTTTCTTGCCAAGAAAACCGTGCGTGTGTACGAGGCTTTAGGCTGGCCATACATTATATAATTTTCTTTACAATTTTCTGCACAATTTTCTTTAGATTTACCTTTAGCTATATAGTGCAAGGGCCTGCCTGATTGCATACAATTGCAAGGGTTGTTTAGTTTGACCTCATATTATATGGTTTTTGGTAAATCTAAAAGAAAATTGTACAAGAAAATTGAACATTTATGGCCAGCCTAAGTGAACATTTCAAAATTGGGTCCAATTAGCCATGTTCCCTCCCTGATGTCATGTGACTCGGTGTTCCACTGTCTCAGATGAGAATGGAAGCAGGTGTGTTAAATTTGGTGTTATCACTCTCACTCTCTCATACTGGTCACTAGAATTTCAAAGCTGCACCTCATTAGTCCTAGGCCATAAGAAGATTGCCAAGACCCTGAAACTGAGCTTCAGCACGGTGGCCAAGACCATACAGTGGTTTAACAGGACAGGTTCCATTCAGAACAGGCCTCACCATGGTCGACCAAAGAAGTTGAATGCACGTGCTCAGCGTCATATCCAGAGGTTGTCTTTGGGAAATAGACATATGAGTGCTGCCAGCATTGCTGCAGAGTTTGAAGGGGTGGGGGGTCAGCCTGTCAGTGCTCAGACTATACGCCACACACTGCATCAAATTGGTCTGTATGGTTGTGATGCCAGAACAAAGCCTCTTCTAAAGATGATGCACAAGAAAGCCTGCAAACAGTTTGCGGAAGACAAGCAGACTGAGGACATGGATTACTGGAACCATGTCCTGTTGTCTGATGAGACCAAGATACATTTATTTGGTTCAGATGGTGTCAAGCACGTGTGGTGGAAACCAGGTGAGGAGTACAAACACAAGTGTGTCTTGCCTACAGTCAAGCATGGTGGTGGGAGTGTCATGGTCTGGGGCTGCATGAGTGCTGCCGGCACTGAGGAGCTACAGTCCATTAGGGAACCATGAATGCCAACATGTACTGTGACAAATCCACAATGGCTCAAAAGTGATATGGTCCAGAAATATTTAGACAGAATAAAGGTGGATAAAGCACCTGGACCAGATGGCATCCACCCACGGATCCTAAAAGAATTGAGCTCTGAAATTTCAAAGCCACTGTATCTAATATTTATGGACTCATTAATGACAGGAATAGTACCACTGGATTGGCATAAAGCCAATGTGGTGCCCATATTTAAAAAGGGAACAAAGTCTTTACCTAGTAACTATAGACCTGTTAGTTTAACTTCTATAGTTGGGAAGATACTGGAACGTTTAATAAAAGACCACATGGATGAGTTCTTGCTGGAAACAAACTATTTAAGCAGCAGACAGCATGGATTCATGAAAGACAGAAGTTGTCAGACAAACCTGATTTCTTTTTATGAAGAGGTAAGTAAAACCCTGGACAGAGGCGTAGCAGTGGACGTGGTAAACTTGGATTTTGCAAAAGCGTTCGATACAGTTCCCCACACACGGCTCATGTGTAAGGTAAGGTCTACAGGATTATATATATCAGTTTGTAAATGGATAGAAAACTGGCTGAAAGACAGAATTCAGAGAGTTGTGGTTAATGATTCTTACTCTGAATGGTCCAAGGTTATCAGCGGTGTACCCCAAGGTTCAGTGTTGGGTCCCTTACTTTTCAATATATTTATAAATGATATTGGGTCTGAGATCAAAAGTAACATTTCTGTTTTTGCAGATGACACCAAGCTATGCAGTGGAATAATGTCCTTGCAGGATGTCTCCAATTTACAAGCCGACCTCAATGCTCTGTCTAATTGGGCGACTAAGTGGCAGATGAGGTTTAATGTTGATAAATGTAAAGTTATGCACTTGGGGGCTAAGAATATGCATGCATCATACATGCTAGGGGGAGTACAACTGGGGGGATCTGTAGTGGAGAAGGATCTGGGTGTTTTAGTTGATCATAAGCTCAATAATGGCATGCAATGCCAAGCTGCGGTTTCCAAAGCGAGCAAAGTCCTTTCTTGTATTAAGAGAGGTATGGACTCCAGAGATAGAGATATCATTTTGCCCCTGTACAAATCATTAGTAAGACCTCATCTGGAATATGCAGTCCAGTTTTGGACACCAGTTCTCAAAAAGGATATCGGAGAACTGGAGAAAGTGCAGAGAAGGGCAACCAAACTGATAAGAGGCATGGAGGAGCTCAGCTATGAGGAAAGATTAGAGGAACTGAATTTATTCACTCTTGAGAAGAGGAGAATAAGGGGGGATATGATCAACATGTACAAATACATAAGAGGTCCATATAGTGAACTTGGTGTTGAGTTATTTACTTTAAGGTCAACACTGAGGACAAGGGGGCACTCTTTACGTCTGGAGGAAAAGAGATTTCACCTCCAAATACGGAAAGGTTTCTTCACAGTAAGAGCTGTGAAAATGTGGAACAGACTCCCTCCAGAGGTGGTTCTGGCCAGCTCAGTAGCTTGCTTTAAGAGAGGCCTGGATTATTTCCTAAATGCACATAATATAACTGAGTACTAAGTTTTGTAGGTAAAGTTGATCCGGGGTAAATCCGATTGCCTTTCGGGGGATCAGGAAGGAATTTTTTCCCCTCCGGTAGCAAATTGGATCATCGCTCTGCTGGGGTTTTTTGCCTTCCTCTGGATCAACTGTGGGTATGGAGTTGGGTGTATGGGAGGATGTACTGTGTTTTACTTTGTTTTATTTTTATTTTTTTTATGGTTGAACTGGATGGACTTGTGTCTTTTTTCAACCTGACTAACTATGTAACTATGTAACTATGTAACTATGTAACTATGTATACTGAAGCAGAGCATGATCCCCTCCCTTCACAGACTGGGCCGCAGGGCAGTATTTCAACATGGTAATGACCCCAAACACACCTCCAAGATGACCACTGCCTTGCTAAAGAAGCTGAGATTAAAGGTGATGGACTGGCCAAGCATATCTCCAGACCTAAATCCTATTGAACATCTTTGGGGCATCCTCAAATGGAAGCTGGGGTAGCGCATGGTCTTTAACATCCACCAGTTCCGTGATGGAGGAGTGGAAGAGGACTCCGGTGGCAACCTGTGAAGCTCTTTTGAACTCCATGCCCCAGAGGGTTAGGGCAGTGCTGTAAAATAATGGTGGCCACACAAAGTATTGACACTTTGGGCCCAATTTGGACGTTTTCACTTAGGAGTGTACTCACTTTTGTTGCCAGCGGTTTAGACATTAATGGCATGTGTTGAGTTATTTTGAGGGGACAGCAAACTTACACTGGTATACAAGCTGTACACTCACTACATTGTAGCAAAGTGTCATTTCTTCAGTGTTGTCACATGACAAGATATACTAAAAAAGTGAGATACTGTGTGTATATATATATATATATATATATATATATATATTAGGGTTGCACCCTGAGTGCTTGTACTCATGCAAATGCCCCGATACCTAAAACCAATACCTTTTTTCGTGCGGTGCAATTTGAGCACATACAAAATGAATGGGCTGGCAGCCAACCTTCACTATTTGTTATAATTGCAAATGCTGTATTTATGTACTTTCTTTGAAATATTGAATAAAAATTCTTGAAAATGTAAATTAATGGGCTCAAATCGCATTGCAAATAATCGCATTTGAACAGGAATTCGGTGTGTCTCCTGTCTGGATCACATGTGGCTTCTCACAGCACTCCTGTGTGAACCCAGGCCTGTCATAGTGACTTCAGCTGTGGTCCACACAGGAGTGGTGCAGGAAACCACATGTGATTTGGAAAGGAGTCACACTGCATTCCTGTTCAAATTACACATGATTCTTTGCAGTGCGATTTGATCGATTTGCATGGGCTCAAATTGCACCACACACAAAAAATAGGTATTGGTTATTTGTATAGGCAAGTACTTGAGGAAAAGTATTGGTACACCTACTTGCTCTTAAATAACTAGTATCGGTGCAACCCTAATATATTTATATATATATATATATACTGTGCACAGCATAAATGAGTACACCCAACAGTTAAATTTCCTTTCAGTTTCAACATTTTCTGTGGGACACGCTACTACAAAATGCTGCCACAAATGCAGGCCATTGATTGCAACCAAGATTTGTTAATTTGCACACACAAAAAAAATATTTTTCCTAACAATATTCATTCAAAATACGCTCCAATGAATGTCTTAGGAGCGAAGCAAAATTTTAGACAACAATTCAAATTAACAAGAATTCAATTATAGTCTGTGAGTGAGGCCTCGTACACACGACCGAGGAACTCTTCGGAAAAGACACATCGTTTTCCTCTATGAGTTCCTTGTTAGGCTTGTCGAGAAACTTGACAAGCTGTCTTTGTGTACACACAGTCAAGACCAAAATCTCCTCGTTCTCAAACTCGGTAACTTCAACACGTACGACGGCAGGGGAAGTTTGATTCCACTGGCACAACCCTTGGGGCTGCTTTTGCTAATCTCATGTTACTGAGTGTTAGGTAAAAGTTTGGTAAGAGACATTTGCACTTTTCAATCTGTTACAGCGTGACAAATGTGCGATATCCATTACAAACGCTACTTTTACCGAAGGTGCACGGGTTTCTTAGCATACACACCAACGTGTTTCTCGTTGGAAACCAGCCCGACGAGGAAAACGACGAGGAAACCGACGACTCCCTTTTGAGGAAAAAGAGAACTCGCTCTCTTTTTTCCTCCTCGAGTTTCTCGACAGTTTACTCGATTAAAAACATACACACTACCGTTTTCCTCGGCAAAAAAGCTCTCCCACCAAATTTCTTGATGGATTCTGCCGAGGAAAACGGTCGTGTGTACGGGGCCTGAGTCTAATTATTCATTAAACAGGTGTCCAGCAGACAGTTAATTATAAAAGGAAGTTACTTAACAAAGAGAAGCCCTTCCCATTTCATTCTGTCAGCAATGGCACCACATGGAAGAGAAATGTCACAAGGTCTGAGAAATTAAATAATTTCTTTACACAAGAAAGGTGAAGGCTACAAGAAGATCAGCAAATCTTTACTTATCAGTCAGAATACTGTACAGATATTTAACAAAGATGGAACTGCAACCATCTCACAGAGAAATCAACGCCATACACAGAAGTTAACACATTGACAGGAGCGTCTTCTGTTGAAAAGGGTTGAAGAAAACTGCCCTGCAAGTTCACTGCAGTTCGCCAAAGAAGTAGAAAGCCAAACTGGGATAATTGTTAACTGCGACATAATATGGCGTACACTGCGGAAAAAATTGGCATACATGGGTGTCATCCACAAAGGAAGCTTCTCCTAAAGCCCATACAGAAAAAAGATGGCCTGGATTTTTCCAGGGCCCATGCTGAAAAAGAAGAAGACTACAGGGACTCTGTACTCTGTAGTGATGAGACAAAGATAAATGTATTTGGAACTGATGGCTTCTAAAGTGTATGGCGTCACAGAGGTGAGGAGTACAAAGAAACATGAATTGTGCCTACAGTTAAACATGGTGGTGGCAGTGTCCTTCTGTGGGGCTGCATGATTGCTGCTGGTGTTGGAGAGCTGCATTTCATTGATGGCATCATGAATTCACAGATGTACTGCTCTATATCGAAAGATCAGAGCACTTTTCCACCGTGACAATGATCCAAAACACACATCTAACACCACTGTTGCATTTCTAAAGAAGAAAAGGGTGAAAGTGTTTCATTGGCCAAGTATGTCTCCTACATTGGAACTCAATCGAACACCTGTGGGGACTTCTGAAGAGACAAGGTGAGCATTACTCTCCATCCAGCATTCAGGCTCTAAAAGAGGTCGTTCTTGAAAAAATGGAAAAAGATAAATGTTGCAAAAAGTCGCAAACTTGTTGATTCCATGCCTAGAACACTTTCCTTAAAAATCCTGGAGGTCATAGACTTAGTAGGTTTTGTTTTGGGGTGAATATGCATCAACTAAAGATTTTGTGATCTAAGTTATATTTATAACCTTACTTACATTTAATGGAGCTTAACAAATGTTCTATAAAAAAAAACTCAGTTTTGGAAATTGTACTTGTGTTCATTGAGGTATTGATTGCAATCTTACTTTTAAAAAAAGGTGTACAGATGGTTTACAAACATCTGACTTACAAACGACTCCTACTTACAAACGGAAGGAGACAACAGGAAGTGAGAGGAAATCTATCGTTAGGAAGGGAAATTCACTCCTGTAATGCCCCATACACACGATCGGAATTTCCGATGGAAAAAGTCCGACTGACTTTTTCCATCAGAAATTCCGATCCATGTGTATGCCCCATCGGAGTAATTCCATTGAAAATTCAGATGAATTCCATCAGAGTTTACATAGGGAACATGTTCTTTTTTCCTCCGATGGAATTCCGTTGTGAATTTGGTCGGACAAAGGTCCGATCGTGTGTACAGGGCATGAGAGTTATTATGGGAAAAAGGTGTCTCCACTAATGCGTTATCACCAGTAGTGTTGAGCGGAATACGCCATATTCGATTTCGTGATATTGCGCGAATATATAGAAGAATATTCGCGAATATTCGCTAATATCGAATATCCGTGATATTTTATCCAAAAAAATTTTTGCGAAATTTCGCTAATGCGAAAATGATTGCGAAATTCTCATAAACGGAGATCATTTCCTGTATTACTAAACTAATATGCACTAAACACTAACTCTACACTAACTCTACTTAAAAGAAAGGAGAATAAGGGGGCAAAAGAAGGGCGGAGAAGATAATCGCGCAATATTCCTATTGCGCGATTATCTTCTCCGCCCTTCTTTTGCATCAGAGCCAATCAGGATAACTCGAATATTCGGCAAAAGGAATATTGCGCGATTATCTTCTCCGCCCTTCTTTTGCATCAGAGCCAATCAGAATAACTCGAATATTCGGCAAAAGGAATATCGCGCAATATTCCTTTTGCCAAATATTCGAGTTATTCTGATTGGCTCTGATGCAAAAGAAGGGCGGAGAAGATAATCGCGCAATATTCCGTTTGTCTAATATTCGAGTTATTTTGATTGGCTCTGATGCAAAAGAAGGGCCGAGTAGCTGATGCGATTCTTTTATGTTGCCGAAAATTCGCAATGCGAATTTTCGGCAACATAAAAGAATCGCATCAGCTACTCGGCCTAGGGTCTCTCTCTAATCATACCAGCAATGCTTTTAGACGTCGATGGAGATCACTAGGATGTGATCTGTTTTAAAAATACATTTTAACAAATACGAATATTCGCTGCAATATTCGAGTTATTCGCGAATACTCGAATATGCAATATTCGTAGCGAATATTCGCAATGCGAATATTCGTGAGCAACACTAATCACCAGTCCTTGTTTCCACAACAACCCAAAATGTTCAAAATCCAATTGTCATTGGGACAGAAAGTGAGGTGAAATCTTGTGAACAGGGGCACAGACAGCAAAATAAATGTTACAGGGGTGTCAACCCTTCCCTATGCTATCCAAAACTCTTAAAAATAGATATTTTGGCTGGAGCTACACTTAAAAAAAATGTACCTGTTCCAACTTACAAACAACTTCAACTTAAGAACAAACCTATAGGAGGGCGTGGCCTGGACATGCAGCGGTGAGGACGTGTTCTTCTGGAGCTCCAGCGCCGGCACAGTGAAAACCTGCTATATTGCTACTTTTTGAAACCCCACACCTGCTCACCATGAGGAAGAAGTCGGGTAAGACTCTTCCTAAACCAGGAGCGTCCTCGGGCTCCATCAAGAGATTCCTCTCCATGGAATCGGGAGACGTGGCGGACGCAGACGGCCTAGGCCGCACCACACGTGCTACTAGCTCCGGGGCGGGTTCCGCCCCCCGCCGCAAGTCGGAGCACAGGCACCTCTCTCCAGCCTCGTCTGTCTGCTCGGAGGGTGTGGAGAGCTCCCCTGGCCGCTCTAGTGTTGTGGCTCTAGCGGAGAACTTCCCGACCAAGGCTGAATTTGCTTCTATGTTCCGGGGCCTGGAGCGATCGATCAAGAAAGATCTCTCCGCGGTGAGAGGGGACTTGGCGCTGGTCTTGGAGCGTGTGGAGGAATCGGAGCTCCGCCTAGATCGCTACGCGGCCGCCATTAGAGATCTGCGATCCACCACCAGGTCCCTTGCTATTGCCCACAGGATGGCCCTTTACAAGATCGAGGACCAGGAAAATCGCTCCAGGAGAAATAACATTCGCATTAGGGGTCTCCCTGAGGCGACAGGTGATGATGACCTCCTCCACTCGGTCCGCGGCATCTTCAATGGTATGCTAGGCCTCCCGGCTGACCATTTGCTCAAGCTGGACAGAGTCCACAGGGCCCTGCGTCCCCGCAATCTCTCCTCTGACACCCCGAGAGATGTCATCTGCAGGCTCCACTACTACGAAGAAAAGGAGCGGATAATGCGCAAGGCCCGGGAATCTACCTCCCTGGACTTTGATGGGGCCTCCCTGTCTTTCTTCCCTGATCTTGCCAGGGAAACTCTGGATCGCCGCCGAGCACTGAAACCCCTGACAGAGAAACTCAGAGCCGCCTCTATCTCCTACCGCTGGGGCTTCCCGTCGGCTCTAATTGCCCATCATGGAGGTAAGACTGCGGTGCTCCGCTTTCCAGAGGACCTGGAAAAGTTTTGCTCTGAGCTTGATATCTCCCCGCCGGAGCTGCCCGGTTGGCAGGATGTTATCCCCCCCCTCCCTGCTGCACCGACCCCTCAATGGCGAAATGTGGGACGTGGTCGCAGGTCCACCAACATGGAAGCCTCCCCGCCTCTAGAGTGAGACCTGTACTATCCGATGAAAGACCTTCTGTCATTGTCTCAGTCCTGTTTTGCCGTTCCGGCCTGGTTATATTCTTTCTAAGTATCTGACATGGATCCCTCATCTGTCATTCTCCTCTCCCTGGAGTTTTGCCGATCCATCACTTGTTCTGGAGTGCTTTGTGAGGTGCTCCCTCTTGTTCAGTTTATTTTTGGTTCTGCTCACCTTACCCAATGGGTTTTATGTTAAGCTTGTTGTTTACATAGCAGGTTCTAAACTGTTGATTTGTTTAATTTGTGTAATGTGTTTGAATTTTATTGTGATTGTAATCCTGGTGTTAATGGTGTCGGCGCTGGGGTCCCCTGACGGCGTTCATGGTTTTTTCAATGATCGCCGTCACCTCCTGGCGCGGTTTCACCCCCCTTTTTAGGGTGTGCGGCGCTGTCCGGCGTTCCCATGGCCTGGTCCCCTCGGGCGCTTTGGACGTGGGGATGCCGACCCGCTCGCACCACCCTTCCCTGCACTGCATTTACTTGCGTGCAGTTACAGAGGGCTCCTTCTCAGGGGCTAATGTTATTTGTTGTGTTGCTGCTTTCTTCCTGTTCTTTCTCTCTCTCTCTCTTTCTCTCTCTCTCTCTACCTCAATGGTCCCTTTCCATCACGCCCTCCCCCCCCATTCCCTTTTTCTCTGTCTCCGCCGCAGGTGCCACCTTGCTTATATTGTTGCTGAGTGCTCCTACCACGAACCTCCATGGCTGTGCTGAATTTGATCTCCCTGAACGTCCGGGGTCTCCACTCCCCAGGTAAGAGACATAACCTTTACAGGGAGCTGGGTCGCCTGCAAGGGGATGTTGTGCTTTTGCAGGAAACCCACCTCACGCACACTACCTCAGTGAAACTTTCCTCCCCTAAATACCCATTGTGGTATTATAGCCTTTCAGACGTTCCTAAATCTAAGGGTGTAGCCATTGGGTTTCGCAGGGGAACTCCTTTTACTTTAGATGCCATGCTTAGTGATGATCTGGGTCGCTTCCTATTCCTTCGAGCTAGTCTGGGTAATATGCAATGCACTATTGCCACTTTATATGCCCCCAATCGGGACCAGGTTTCCTTTTTGGCCTCTACCCTTAAAAAATTAGGGGATTTCGCCCGGGGTTGTGTCCTCCTTGCCGGAGACTTTAATGTATCTTTAGAGCCATCACTTGATACTTCCCTGGGTCAGTCCTGTTTATCACAGAAACGCTTGTCGTTTCTACGTAAATGTTTACATAATGCTCAACTGATAGACATCTGGCGGATCATGCACCCCCGAGTGAAAGATTATACCCATTATTCCCATCTACACCGCACCCATTCCAGGATAGACATTTTCTTCATTGATCACCACCACCTCCCCCTCCCGATGGCTTCATCGATAGCCGCCACTACTATCTCTGACCATGCCCCGATTGTCCTTACATTAAAAGTCCCCTCCATTCCTAATAGACCCACGAACTGGAAGCTTAACGACAATCTTCTTATGGATGAAGTGGATAAGAAGGTGCTCCAGGGTGAGCTATCCCATTACTTTGCTGATAACACACTCCCAGATGTCGCCCCAGGCACTCTATGGGAGGCCCATAAGGCCTTCATCCGTGGTAAATTCTTAGAATTGGGGTCGAGAAAGAAGAGGGAACGTACCTCTAAACAGCAAGATCTGATCAGAGACATTGAGACTCTGGAACGTCAACATAAATCTAGCCGTTCTCAAACGACCTTCCACGTTTTGACCCAGAGGAGGGAGGAGCTACGGGCCCTCTATCATCTGGATCAGAAGCAATCCTACCGTATTGTAGCTCAACGCCTGCACGAATGGGGCAATAGGCCTGGGCGCCTGCTGGCTCGTTCGCTGCAGGGAAAAAAGACAGCCACTTTTGTAGCACGGATAAAAACTACACGGGACTCTGTGGTTCATGACACCTCTGCTATTGCTAAGGAATTTCGCTCGTTTTACCAGGCTTTGTACCATGTACATAGTTCGGTTGTCGATAGGGAGGTTAAGTCTCGACTCATCAGCGAATACCTATCTCAATCTAACTTACCTCAACTGTCAGTGGAAAAGTTAGCCGCCCTAGAAGGAGAAATCACTATCTCTGAGATGCGTTTTGCGTTAAAAGCTATGGCCTCTGGTAAGGCCCCGGGCCCAGATGGGTTCACAGTTTACTATTATCGGTCCTTTGCTGACTTACTGATCCCGCATTTGACTAACTATGCCAACTCCATCTCAGAGGTTAGTACTTTTCGACCTGAAACTCTTCATGCACACATTTCGGTTATCCCCAAGCCTGGTAAGGATCCCTGTAAATGTGAGAGTTATAGGCCCATCTCCTTGTTAAACATCGACGCCAAGCTTTATGCTAAGGTCATTGCAAACAGGCTTCTCCCGCTCCTCCCTCATTGGGTTTCTATGGACCAAACGGGTTTTTTTCCCGGCAGAGAGGTGCGGGACAACGCCCTCCGCACCCTTTCACTGATGTCATATGTTCGCCGGCTCTCCCAGCCCACCCTTCTTCTATCTACAGATGCTGAGAAAGCTTTTGACAGGGTGGACTGGGAGTACCTAATGGCAACCCTCTCCCATCTTGGCATTGGTCCCTCCCTATTGTCCCGTATCTCGGCTCTTTATTCCTTCCCCACCGCCCAACTTCGGATAAATGGCACCCTGAGCGAGCCTTTTACATTATACAATGGCACCAGACAGGGGTGCCCCCTCTCCCCAATTTTGTTTGCCATTTCTCTTGAACCCTTCCTCTCAACGATCAGAGCGGACCCGAACATCCGTGGGATCACGGTTGGCTCGGTTGAGCATAAATATGCCGCATATGCAGATGATATTCTTTTTTATATACAGCGCCCCCTTATTTCCCTCCCTAACTTGATGTCCGCCTTTTCAAAATTTGGTATTATCTCTAACTTTAAAATTAATATGTCCAAATCAGAAATCCTGAACCTTACTGTCCCGAGCGAGCTTGCATCCCGCCTAAAAGAATCCTTTCCCTTTAATTGGCAATCTCAGTCCCTTAAATACTTAGGTATCTTTTTGACCCCCAACCCCTCATCCCTATTCCGAGCAAATTACATCCCTTTACTTAACACTATTAGAGCCGATTTACAGAGGTGGTCCCAACTTGCCCATTCCTGGTTGGGGAGGATCAGTGTTATAAAGATGAACATATTGCCCAGGCTACTGTTTCTCTTCCAAATGATACCCTTTAAAATCCCGGTGGGTTTTTTCACTGTGCTACGGTCCCTCTTTCGTAAATACATCTGGCATGGGAAGCGACCCAGGTTAGCTAGATCCACTCTCCTCAGGCCTAAATCTGACGGAGGCCTGGCCTTGCCAGATGCTAAAAGTTATTTTATAGCCGTAGTACTTAATAGGATGCTGGACTGGAAATACCATAAGAGTTCTAAATTGTGGGTGTCTCTTGAGGAGACCATGTGCATCTCTGATCTCTCTACGCAGTTGTGGATCCCCAGAAGATGTAGATCCTTGGCTATGTCCACTTCCCCTCTTACGCATTCTACTTTAACAATCTGGGACTCGCTGTGTAGATCCCATGGATGGCAGCACAACTTTCCACTGATGCCCCTTGCTGGTCACAATTACTTCCCCCCTGGGAGTTCTCACACCTCTGGAAAGGCATGGTCTTTAGGTAACGCGACTATGCTGCATCAAGTGATCACTCCCACTGGGATGGCCTCCTTATCTGACCTAATGGGTCCCCCTCCTGTGCCCTTCATGGATCATTGGAAATATCACCAACTTTCAGCCTTTGTGCGCTCCCTTCCACGTCCACTCCGAGGCCTCTCGGATTTGTCACTGATTGAATTAGCTTTTGCTGGGGACCGCCCTCCGGAAAGGCCTCTTTCCTACTTTTACAAGGCACTGTTGTCCATATCATCCAAAGGCCAACCCATCTTTCTCCGCAACTGGGAACAGGATCTCAATACATCCTTTACGGAGACTCAAAAGTCCAAGATCCTTAGTTTGGCCCACACCTCTTCGATTTCTTCCAGGACAGCGGAGGTGAACTACAAAGTTCTCACTAGGTGGCACCTCACCCCTGCGACACTTCATGGAATTTTCCCCCAATCTTCCCCTCTCTGCTGGAGGGGCTGCGGTAACCGAGAAACACATGCTCACCTTTGGTGGTTTTGCCCAAATATACGCCCCTTTTGGAACTCAGTTCTTGCTTGTATGAAGGAAATACAGGGATTTGAGACCCCAGATGACCCTGGGGTTGTTCTGTTACATTGTACAGGTGCGTCAGTCAGCTCATATAGGAAATCCTTGACACCGCATTTCTTAAATGCGGCGAAGTCCCTAATTCCTAGGTTTTGGAAATTAGCCACGGTCCCAACTCTACGTCAATGGTTGGAAGTAGTTGACCATACATACCGTATGGAGGACCTCACACTTTCTAACAGAAATAAATCTGACTTAGCGATTAAAATATGGGCTGACTGGTTCGCTTTCAAATTTACCACTACATATGCCAATCTTATGTCCTGAATTGTGGTATTACATTGCTCTTATTTAATATGTTTACCCTACCTGTATGCGCATGGTGGTCACCTGAGGCGGACTACCCCTCCCCCCCCCTCCCCACCTTTATCTTTGTCCTGTCCTTTCTTACCTTCTTCTGCTTCTCTTATTTTCTTTTCTCCTCCCTCTTTACATTCCAATATTGGTTACTTTAGTTTCAACATTTCAGTTTAAGCACAACCTCATTGAGACACTGTACCGGGGTTACCTTCAGTAGAGATGTGTCAACAATGTTTAATATGTTTTGGTTGTATGACATAGAGATGGACTTTGTTCCTCATCTCGGACAGACTGCACAGTCTGCCCCCCCCTCCCACTTTGTTTCTCATTACCTGATCGTATTTGGTTATACTATACCTGATGTGCTGTATGTCCTACATTTTGGAATGGTTTTCCTTTATCTTCTTGCTCTGTACCTGTATATTTTCTATGTTTCAGAAAAATAAAAATTTATTGAACAAAAAAAAAAGAACAAACCTATAGACCCTATTTTGTTTGTAACCCGGGGACCGCCTCTACTCATTTATGCTGAGCACTTCGTTTTTTTTTGCTTATTCTTATTTTAAGGCTATTAATACTGTTTTGAATTTTTTTCGGGGCGAAAAGTTCTTTTTTTAGTGTAGGATTTTCTGAATGATACAGTAAATTAAGTGACTTTATATGCCAACGACCCTATATATATTTTATATGATTGTTTGTTTTTTCATTTTCATCAGCAAAGCAAAGTCATTGTGTGCTAGCAGTGATGATATCACCACTACAGGAATCCCCAGCAAAGGAGTTCTTCATGGAAACAGCAGATACATCTGTGAATACTGATATTGTCAAAATCCTCTCATAATGACAGTTTATCTTGCAGCCACACAGGCTGACCTACTCAATACAGATACGCCTGCTAGATGTAATCTGTCCAGAAACTCAAATGAAAATCGATAATTAAAAGCTAAAAGGTTCCTTGTATGTCAATACAAACACAAAATAAAGATCTAGAGACTCTGGAGGGGATTCTAATCACAGTCTCTAATATAGCTGTGATTTTAAGTAAAAAACACAATCAAGGATACAGCTCTAGCTCTGGCGTGGCTCTAGCAGTTAAGCTCCACATAAATCCAGAAACCTCAGCTCTGGCTCTAGAGCCTCTCCAAAACCCTTAGCTCCAGAGCTTCTCTGTAAACTACTGCTCCTGCGCAGCTACAGCTGTCAAAATATGTAACAAATATATTACATTACTTTTTCTAAATTCTTTAACCACTTCAGCCCCGGACCATTTCGCTGGTCAAAGGTTAAAGCATCGCTTTAACTGGTTCCCGACTGCCCACCGTAATATTACTGCGGGACAGTGGCGCGGTCTTGCGGGAGCACGTAGCTCTACGTCCTCTCCTTTTCGGCCACTGGGGGACGCGCGCACGCCGCCGGCGGCCAGCGCTCGCGCCCCCCGCACGCCCCCGAGTCCCGCGCGCGTGCCCGGCGGGTACGATAGCCACCGGGCACCCGCGATTGCTTGTTACAGAGCGGGGAACGGGAGGTAAGTGTATAAACACATACCTCTCGTTTCTGTCAGCGGAGGAAACGCTGATTTTCTGTTCATACAATGTATGAACAGAAGATCAGTGATTTCCCCTAGTGAGTCCACCCCCCCATACACTTAGAACACAAATAGGAACACACTTAACCCCTTCCCTGCCCCCTAGTGTTAACCCCTTCACTGCCAATGGCATTTTTATAGTAATCCAATGCATTTTTATAGCATTGATCGCTATAAAAATGCCAATGGTCCCAAAAATGTGTTAAAAGTGTCCGATGTGTCCGCCATAATATCCCAGTACCGGAAAAAAAATGCTGATAGCCGCCATTACTAGTAAAAAAAAAATATTAATAAAAATGCCATAAAACTACCCCCTTTTTTGTAAACGCTATAAATTTGGCGCTAACCAATCAATAAACGCTAATTGCGATTTTTTTTTTTACGACAAATATGTAGAAGAATACGTATCGGCCTAAACTGAGGAAAAAAAAAAATGTATATCTTTTTTGGGGATATTTATTATAGCAAAATGTAAAAAATATTGCATTTTTTTCAAAAAGAAAGCTCTATTTGTGGGAAAAAAAGGACGCCAATTTTGTTTGGGAGCCATGTCGCACGACCGCGCAATTGTCAGTTAAAGCGACGCAGTGCCGAATCACAAAAAGTGCTCTGGTCTTTGGACAGCAATATGGTCCGGGGCTAAAGTGGTTAACTGACAATTGCACGGTCATGCGATGTGGCTCCCAAACAAAATTGGCATCCCTTTTTCCCCACAAATAGAGCTTTCTTTTGGTGGTATTTGATCACCTTTGCGGTTTTAATTTTTTACGCTATAAACAAAAATAGAGCGACAATTGCGAAAAAAAATCAATATTTTTTACTTGTTGCTATAATAAATATCCCCAAAAAATATATAAATTATATTTTTTTCCTCAGTTTAGGCCGATACGTATTCTTCTACATATTTTTGGTAAAAAAACGCAATAAGTAGTTATTGATTGGTTTGCGCAAAAGTTATAGCATCTACAAAATAGGGGATAGTTTTATGGCATTTTTATTAATATTTTTTTTACTAGTAATGGCGTTGATCAGTGATTTTTATCATGACTACGACATTATGGCGGACACATCAGCCACTTTTGACACCATTTTGGGACCATTGTTATTTTTACAGCGATCAGTGCTATAAAAAAGCACTGATTACTGTAAAAATGACACTGGCAGTGAAGGGGTTAACCACTAGGTGGCGCTGTAGGGATTAAGTGTGACCTGGTGAGTGATTCTTACTGTAGGGGGGATGGGCTGTGTATGACATGACACTGATCTCCCCTCCGATTGCACTGAGCGGAGAGCAGTGTAATTTTCACTAGGCAGAGCAGGAAAATGGTTGTTTACATTAGCATCTCCCTGCTCTATCTCTCTGTGAGACGATCGTGGGTATCCCCACGGCCATCGAGTCTGCGGGACCCAAGGTCGGGCTCACGGAGCTCGCGGCAGGGTCCACATGGCGGCATTTCAAAGGGGACGTACCTCTACACCCATATGCCTGTCTGTGCCATTCTGCCGATGTAAATAGGCGTACGGCGTCTTTAAGCTTTTAAAAATATATAGATATATTCATAGGTAATGGCAGCACTGTGCGGATTATTATAAACTATTACCATTTACCATTACTACTTTGGTGTTGAGTTATACATTTTAGGGTCATCATAGAGGACAAGGTGGCACTCCTTATGTCTGGAGGAAAAGAGATTTCATCTCCAAATATGTAAAGGCTTCTTCACAGTAAAAGCTGTGAAAATGTGGTATAGGCTCCCTCGAGAGCTGGTTCTGGCAAGCTCAGTAGATTGTTTTAAGAAAGACCTGGATTCTTTTTTAAATGTACATAAAACTGGATAATAATATTTATAGGTAAAGTTGATCCAGGGAACATCCGATTGCCTCTTGGGGGATCAGGAAGGAATTCTTTCCCCTACTGAAGCTAATTGGATCATGCTTTATTGTTGTTGTTTTTTGCCTTCCTCTTGAATGGATCAACTGTGGGTAAAGGAGTGCATATACAGTATGGGATTGTATCATTGTTTTCCCCTTCTCTTGATTGAACTTGGTGGACTAGTTTCAACCTGACTAATTATGTAACTATATAAAAGCAAAGGTTAAAATGTATTTTAGAAATATTTAGTCACAAATTTAATTTAGTATGTTTAACTTTACTACAGGTTTATGGTTTAAAACAAAAATGCCTCATATCTGATTCAGATATGCAAACAACATTGCATAGATGTGAACTAACACCATTTAAAACAATTGTCCACCTATTAAAGGGTTTGTAAAGGATTGTTTTATTTTTTATCTTAATAGCTTCCTTTACCTCAATGCAGTGCTGTTTTCATGTCCTCATTGTACGTTTTTGCTCACAAGTTGCTGTAATTCTTCTCTGATCTCCACACTTCCTGGTTGTCTGTTTCCTGATGACCACAGTGCTGGGAGCTTTCTCTCTGTGGTCACTAATCAAGGAGTTGTGATTACTGTGTGTCTAAAACCCCACAGCACCAATCAGTTTTGTTTTCCAAACCATCACTGCCCTGTATTGGCTCTGTGGCTCTGTACAGCAGAGAAGCAGGAAACATGCAAAAACGAAACTAGAAACTACAGGCACATTATATGATTGATTTTTATCTATTTGTAATCATTTTTTAAAGGAATCAGTTAACTATTATGTCTCTTTACCCTGTAAACAGTCATTTCAGCAAAAAAAAAAATATATTTACAACTCCTTTAACATTCATTGTTGTGTGTTTTGTGTGCATTCAAATTAATACGTGTGAATGGGCCCTAAAAGTATAGTATTATTGATGCCAATCAAAACTATTCCCATTATAGCCATCATTTCCCTAGTAAGATAATACAGTAAGGCCGCGTACACACGATCAAATTTATCTGCTGAAACTGGTCCGACGGACCGTTTCAGCAGACATCTCTGATCGCGTGTACGGGCTAGCGGACATGTTTTCCCAGATATGTCCGTCAGATATGTCAGCTAGTTAGTACACTAACCAGCGGACAGAAATCTCCGCGCATGCGTCGAATGGATTCGACGCATGCGTGGAAGTATTTTACTTCCTGGAGCGGTGACGTGGCAGCGTCAACGTCAACAGCACGTCACCGCGTCCTCAGCCTGAGGGGATTTTCGTCCGATGGTGTGTACACGCCATCGTACCAAAATCCGATGAGACATGTCCGCTGGAAACGGTCCGTCGGACATGTTTGAGCGGACATGTCTCATCGTGTGTACGCGGCCTCAAACCTTGGATTGCGAGCATAATTCGTTTCAAAAACTCTTAAATCAAAGCAGATTTTCCCACAATAGATATGTGCATTAGTTTTCATCCGAATGCATTTTCATCCGAATTTCTGGATTTTCTTGTTCGTTAATGAATGTGCAAAGTCCAAAATCCAAAAGATCCGACATAAAAAATGCTTTATTTTCATTCCGTTGCGACAACAGTTCGATATAGATAGAAGATTCAACATGACGGTGAATATAGCAATCTGTGTCTATCGAACCTGTGATTGAATGTGCCTAACCTAACCCTATTGGTCCGAGATTATTCGACATAGAGAGAAAAGATTCGACATTATAGAGACAGACGCAGCTAAAAACATACGATCGCCACAAACGTACATTTATGGTCAAATGCTATAGAAGACATCTATTGTTGGTTGACTAGTAATAATAATTAATAAATATAATTATTACTAGTCATACAACATTAGAATTCTATTATAGGTTGTGGGTGGAGCATTTAACAAAAACTGTATGATTGCGGCGTCGTACAGTTTAGCTGCTTGTTAAATCTTCTTAGAACATTCGACAGACACCATAAGCCTTCAATGACAGATTCGACCTTAATTAATTTGGATTTTCAGACGAATGCATTTCTTAATGAAACAAAATAAATAACAACGAATTTTGGAAGTATCTAAATAATTGTAATTTTCAGACGAAAATGAAATTCCAAAACAAAATATTTCAGCGTGCACATGTCTATTCCACAACCCTTTTTTTTTATAAGTCATTCAGTTTATAGTCCATTTAAAAAGATTATAGCAATGTGATAGGTTGTGTAACCATAAAATGTCCATCCACAAATGGTAGCCTCCACTTAGGGATTAGAAGCAGAATCCAGGAGGAGCTACACAGTATAAAAGAGAAGAGAGGTGCCTAGAAGTGTAGCAAACACACAGCTCCCGGTCCTGTCAGGGGGAGAAATGCCTGATCGTCTGTTCATACAATGTATGAACAGCGATCAGTCATTTCCCAAAGTCAGTCCCACCCCCCCTTCAGTTACAACACACCCAGGGAACATACTTAACCCCTTCCTCGCCCCCTAGTGTTGACCTTCCTGCCAGTGGCATTTTTATAGTAATCAATGCATTTTTATAGCACTGATCGCTATAAAAATGCCAATGGTCCCAAAAATGTGTTGCAGTACTGATAAAAATCGCTGATCTCCACCATTACTAGTAAAAATAAAATATTAATAAAAATGCCATAAAACTATCCCCTATTTTGTAAACGCTATAACTTTTGCGCAAACCAATCAATAAACGCTTATTGAGATTTTTTTTTTTTTTTTACAAAAAATATCTAGAAGAATACGTATCGGCCTAAACTGAGGAAATTTTTTTTATATATATATTTTTGGGGGATATTTATTATAGCAAAATATATTTTTTTTTTTAAATTGTCGCTATATTTTTGTTTATAGCGCAAAAACTAAAAACCACAGAGGTGATCAAATACCACCAAAAGAAAGCTCTATTTGTGGGGGAAAAAATACACCAATTTTGATTGGGAGCCATGTCGCTCGACCGCGCAATTGTCAGTTAATTGTCAGTTAATTGTCAGTTAAAGCGACGCAGTGCCGAATTGCAAAAAGTGGCCTGGTCTTTGACCAGCAATATGGTCCGGGGATTAAGTGGTTAAATGTAACCATATTGCTACACTTAGAGGAGCCTCTCTTCTCTTTTATACTCAGTTGTGACATGATTCTACTTGTATATCAAGATATCGTTTGTATATCAATTTAAAATGTATTTAAAAAGTTTGCTTGTTTTGCAAAACCCTCTCAAACTAAGATTTTACTGTATCTGGATTGTAACTGGCAAACACAGACATCATCACTATCTTTATAAAGGAGCTCTTTTATTTTGGTTAGTAAAGTAATGTTATTGTGCTGCAAATGACAACATGTGCAACAAACAGTGATGGCTATTGAATTTGATAATTGCCACAATGGTTTTTAGATCAAAAGATGTTTTTCGATATCGGACACCAGGAAAACGTGTCCCAGATGAACAGTATTTCACATAATAAAACTGCACAATAGAAAAAGTGCCGCCGCTCTCTGCTTAGTGCTCAAACATTGCTCCAAGCTCTGTCTCTATTATGGAGTGAAAGGCAGCAGGTGTCCACAATACAAGCTTTTATGAGTTTTCCATTTATATTGCCAGATTAGACTGGGATTTACACAGCCAGATAAAAAGCTGTCAGGCATGATGAATGGTTCTCTTTACTGTGTGCTACACTTGCTGGTGTTTTCTGCAGGGCTGCTGGGTTCAGTAACCACTGCCTTAGTGAATCCAAAGTTCACTATCATTACCGTAGCCAGTGCTGTTTTTATATGTAATACCACATTTTGATGGAATGTATTTTACTATTAAGGTGATGTCAGATCAACAATCCGATATGGTATTTCTGTCTTAATAGCAAAAATGTTGCTTTTCTAACCTCTGCTGACACAAAGCAGGTCAGCATAAGAATTCCTCCAATAGCACGAGGATTGGGAAGGTAGCTTCATTTACAAAAATACTACAGTACATGCCATATTTATAAGAGCCAGATCTCTCTGTCACCAGATTTGTGTTACTGAAAATAGGGATATTTCTTCATAACTAGTCAGACAGAGCAGAAACAAAATGCAGTAGGGTTTTTATTTATTTTTTCTGGGGGCCTGGCTGGCTGCCATCCAAGATAATGATAATCCAACCACATAATGAGAGAGCTCCCTATTCTGATATTACTCCTTTATTGGAGTTGATAAAATAACAAGAAACTGGAGAGGGACACATATGACCCGGAGCATTTCGCAAAATGAAACCCAATGGATATACAAACTTCGTACTATGCAACCATTGGGTATGAACATTGAGCTCGATCTCAATTGTTTTCTATCCAATAATTGAGCAGTGTACCCCCTTTGTTTTCAACAATAATGAGATCTGCCATAATGACATTGAGTGGGGCATAGGTGCCAGTTATGATGTCCCATTGAATGTACCATTCATTTACTGGGGGGAGTATTCAATTGCTCTTTAGTAAATGGAGGAACTTAATTAGAGTTCCCCTTAAACTTTTGTGTTTTGGGGACTTGTATATGTGTTGAGAGGGCCTTTTAGTCTACAGCACTAATTTGGGGTTTTGCCAGCCGGCCCGTTTTTGGAATGGTAGTCTTAGTTATTTTAGGTCCAGCTGGCCTGTATCAACCATCCTTGAGTATTAATAGCAAGTAGTAATCTACCTTTGCAAAGAGTAAGGAGCGTGAGTTCCACCAGCGACTCTGTAGATTTCAGTTTTTAATTTTAATTTTAAGCAATATTACCAAATCAACCATTCTTCATATATGTTCACTTATTTGTTTGGTAAAACTGCTAGGCTTTTTTGTATTTTGTATTGCCTGAATAAACTTCCATGTTTACCAATTGTAACGCTCGAGACCAAGGCTGTTGCGCTCAATGGGTTAATGGCCTTTGGTTTAGTTTGAAAGATGGGAGGGGTTTAATATACTACAAATACCATTAGCCTTTGAGAGACTAGTGACGCGCCCTGAAGACGTTTGGAAAACGAAACGTATGTTGGCAGCGTACCTAGTCACATGATTTGTACGTCCAGTATCCGGTCATCTGGTTGTCGGAGTCTCAGAGTGGAACGCACGCCGCTACATGCTGCTACGAGGCAGTGCATATGTAATCTAAGCGGATCACCTACGACCTACGAGCGAGCAGCCTTGATGCCGGGTCTGGCATCTTTTTAATGTAAGAGGCCATTTGGCTGTTTTATGTTCAAATTTTTAATAAATCAAGCAGTATTATGCGATGGAGCATTGTTATTTTTCTTTTACATTTATGTCACCGTATCCAATCTGGGATTGAGAATTTCAGCTATCCTGCCATACCGATGTGTTTGCAGTCACAATACTGCTGATGCTGTTTCTGACTTTCTTTTTAATTAGAGAAGTCAGGGTGTTCTGGTAAGCACATTAATCAATTGAGCACTTTTGGGTGGAATCATTTAGAGTGTGGTGAAGGTTTTCTATACACGCATTCAAGATTTTGGAAGAATTTTCATAAGTTTTTCAGCAATTATTGCACCGATTGGGACTTTATATCAATACACTACTATGAACTATGTGGTGGTTGTGGAACAATAAATATGGACAATACTTTGTAGTTTTATGTCTATGTACTTAAGTATATATATAGCACATTGGTTTGTGTAATATTTTATGTAATCAGCGCACTTATTTTTCTTTATCATTACTTTCTATACTTACCTTTCAAAAGTTACAAGAAAAAACTAGGAACAAAACTCCTAGCCATCACAAAACATTTTATTGGTAGGAATACCCCATCAAACTAATTATTAATAGAAATGGTAATACCTATGTGAATAATTAAATTGGTTAAAGCGGAGGTTCCGCAGGTTCTGTATTTTTTTTTTAAATCTGCAATGCTTTGTAATATATATAGCACGGTACTACTCGCTTGCCGCTCGTACGTCCATCTGTTCTGTTTTCGTCCAAAAGTTATAAGTTATAAAAAAATAGTCCTGGGCTTTTCCATCTTGCTTGTGGGCATTGTGAAGCCCACAAGCAAACACTTCCTGGATTTTCCTTAGGTAAAATGGCAAATTAGTATCCGCCCTCGTCATATGACGTCGTTTGCGAGTCATGTGACCCGCTTCCCGTGTCACGTGACACGCCTAGCTATTTCGGATGGTCTCCTGTGATTGTTGAAACGTCACTCCCAGGAGACCTTGCGCACAGCTCCTATTACATCTCGAGCCGTCGGGGAAAAGGAGTGACACACCCACTCCCGCAGGGAAGAAGACCCGGAAGTGAGGCTGAATAAAGGTAAGCGCACAGATGTGGAAAAAAATGACAACTCTTCAGGCATTTATTAAGGCTGCAGAAATGATAGATAGAAAGTTCAAAAAATTTAAATATGAACTACAGTCTGCTCACCTAATTTGTAATAAAAACTCTCACAAGAGTGAAAGAGAGAGCTATGCATGATGTCATAAGCCTAGGCTAATGACCAGACAAGAAACAAGAAGTGGGCTGTATAAGGTATTTACTGGCAAAAAAAAAAGTTCTACTATCCAAAGTTAAAACAACAAGGGCAGAAGATTTAATAGATGGTAAGAAGAAAAAAATACTGAAGGTCCGCTTTAGGATTAAACAGCATCAGAGCAGACCAAAGATAATTCAGCCCCACTGGGAGAAAAAAAAGTGATTTATATTCAGTGGTCTCTGAACATTTGGACTTTGATGTACATTTGCTTACGATACTGATTACAATCTTATCATAAAAACACTTTCAACTATGAACTTTAGATTTACCAAAACTATGTAATATGAAGTCCTACCTAAACTAATCAATCCACCTGTATCCAGTTAGGTAGGCCCTTGAACTTCATCGTTTTTTGGTAGATCTAAAGGAGATGGTACAGTCAGATTGTAACAGGTGTGTTATGCTTAAAGTAGAACTGAAAGCAAACTTTTCTCATTTATAGAGTAAGGGAGGGTTATAACTTAGAGCCAAGTTCTGAACTGATTGATAATATAAGCAGATATATTTGAGGCTGATTTACTAAAACAGTTGAGAATGTTTATACAATTAATTATTCACTTCAATTATTCAAATCATGTTAAAATCCTTGTTTATGTATTCTACAATTGGATAATTGAAGCAAATATTTGCACATTCATTGTGTAAAGATGGGTAAATTAGCTCAAATGTCTCCACCATACTGGCACATACAGTTGATCATGGAACCAAATTTTGATTTTCATTAAAATTCCTTAAACAAGAAGTCTTGATTCAATTTTACTTATTTCTGTTTCTGGTTGGCCAAGTATTGGTAGTATTTCATCCCATCTTTCCATCTTCTTATGTGCTCTCTAAGGCTGGCTGAGAGGTCAGACAGGGTACCCCTCCTCCCTCCATGTTCACCCAACAATGCAGCTAGCAAGGAGAAGGCTGCTTTGACAGATGTGTCATGTCTACCTCAACGCAGGTGGTCAGACACTATAGCTGGCTAATGTAAAAATCCCCCTTTTCTTAGGGCAAGAAAGCCTACCAGTAGTTGGTGCCCCCAGGACTTATACACACTGCTATAGTGCCTGGTCACCACACCAGGGCTGATGCAAACTGAGCAAAGACATACTTGTTAGCAGACAGATAGCATGATTTTATGACAGTCCAGGTAAAAAGGCTGCGTTCAAGGAATAGTCCAATAATCCGGTCCAAAGTCATACACAAGGAAATCCAAACTAGCAAGGGCAGGAGAGACAGACAGGGAGCTTGATCAGAACAACATAGGTATCACTAACTATCACAAGCTAGGGACTGAGCGTTTGGCTTGCTTATAACAGATGACTGACCACATCAATCACCTTGCAGGTGTACACAGACAGGAAGAATGCAATAGCCAAAAGCCTGATGGCAAATGCCAGGAAGAGGCATCTTACAAGAAACTTGAGTAAAGAGGATGTGTCAGCTAAATGTTTCAGGTAAGTGGGAAACTGCTTGGAGATGGAGAAAAGTGCCACTTGTTAAAGCAGCCATCCCTTTGCCAGATGCACTGTTGGACAGCTTTGGAGGGATGAAAGATGCCCTGTCTGACCTTTGCCCCATTTTACCTGACAGCCAGTCTGAAACAGAACATAGGAAGATGGAACAAAGTACTACACATACTTTGTCCCCTGGGAAACAGAACACATTAATAAAAAAGGGAGTGAGATTTCTATAAACTCTGGACATCATTACTTGACTCAAATCCTCATGATGCAGGCATACTTTTACGTCCTTCAAGTCTGTTTTTTAGGATTAGTACTGCTGTACTACTTACTACTTAAGATCTAAACCCAGAAAGTCTTATAGACCTTAGCGTCGTGGTCGTGTTTCCAGCACTCATCGTGGTTAAACACAAAACAAAGTCTGGGGTCCTTTGTTTTGTAAATGGTCGGTTTGAGAGGGGGGAGGGGGCTGCAGATGCAGAGACTGAACCACAGTGCTGGGGTCCATTAGACCTGCAGTGCTTATAGCCTGGAGCAATTTGGAATAGACTGGGAGCTGTACTAACCCTGTTTTCTAAGCAAAATGGTTTGTATGACTTATAAGTATGTCTGCACAATGTGGATTTGTAGTGTTTTGGTGCAGTACCCACTGTATGCTAAGGTACAGTAATCATGCCTGGAGTTGAAATTTAAGGATTGTGTTACAATTATATCTATATTGTATTCATTTAGGCCAAAAAACGTTTAGTGATATTCAGTCCGTTGGTCTGATTTAACAATATTTTGCCCAATTCAAATGGTTGGGACTCAAACCCAAAGCATTTTTCAGTAATTTGCTTGGTATTAAGCAACATTTGATAAAATACAGCTAATCTTTTACTTGATGGCTTTGTAGCCCATAAGTGTGTGTATGTTTGGTATCCCTCAGTAGTGTACTCAGTTATTTAATGGTAGCACTGTTGTATTCATAATTATGTATGCATTCATATGCCGTGATAGCCATTAAAATAAAGAGAAGGCTCAACTGAAATGAAAGGTCTCAATTAATCCACATTCATAAAAGAATGCTGAGCTTTCCTCTATAATTATTTTTTTCTAACGACTGTTGTTAGTAAATTGTATGTCTCTAGATTTACCCAGAGATGTAAAGCTACTTCTGTGGATTGGTGCATCAAGAGCAAAAAACAAAAGGCTAAAATTAGAGAAAGAAATACCCTTTGATTTTTGGATTGGCAGGTGGAAACAATGACATGCAAATACCAATTGTGATGGCAAACAACATTTTAGTGAAGGGGAATTTGGTTCTTATTGGTTTTCTCTTCATAACCTTAAAGTGGACCTATTAGTAAATTAACTTAACTGATAGTAAGTCTACTTTAAGGCTGGGTTCACACCAGTATGACGCGATCCGACTTTGCCCTGCGACTTGAAGTCCGATATCCATCCAACTTCAATGATTTTTGGACTTTAATCCCGATAATGCCAGGCACTTTGTGTCTGGTATGAATTTTAAGGGGGAACTCCACGGCAAAAAAAAAAAAAAACTGCATGGGTTTCCCCTCCGTACCAGACCCTTCGGCCTTAAATACATTTTAAGGGGAACCCCCTAAAGCCGGAAAAACGTCATGGGGTCCGCCCAAAAATCCATACCGTACCCTTATCTGAGCATGCAGCCTAGTAGGTCAGAAAAATGGAGGGGACGAGTGAGCGCCCCCCCCCCCTTCCTGGACCATACCAGGCCACATGCCCTCAACATGGGGGGATGCTTTGGGGCAGGAGAGCTCTTGGCCCCCAAGCCCAAAGCACCTTGTCCCCATGTTTATTGTCAACAGTTCCCGGCCCCCACCCTATGTGAATGAGTTGATCTTCTCCACTCCCCACTGATGTCTTCTAGCCCTCTACTGTTCTACTACCTCTATCCGCTGTCTTCTGGTGGGTCTCCTCTCTGCGCTGTCTTCTCCCTCTGTTCTTACTCCGATGTTGACTCAATGCTCTCTCCCTCTCTAATGCTAGTTGCACGGTGTGCCACTACTTATATTGGCATGGGACGGTGTGACAGGTTATGTCATACGGTGGCCCCACCCCTTTATGGCATCAACACCCTGGGCGTGATAGAACGTGACATCATAAGGGGGTAGGGCCTCTGGGTGATGACACCCGGTAACCCCGCCCAATGCCAATGTAAGTAGTGGGGGGCTCGCTCGCCCCCACCTCCTTTCCTGACCTGCTGGGCTGTGTGCTCGGATAAGGGTCTGGTATGGATTTTGGGGGACCCTATTCCTTTTTTTTGGAGTTGGCTTTTTACCCTAAAATGCATACCAGACTGAAGGGCCTGGTATGGTCTTGAAGGGGGAACCCCATGCTATTTTTTATTTGGTGTGAAGATTCTCTTCAAGATCCTCAGAGCACAAGTCGGATGCCAAAGTCGGATCAAGATGATTAGACTTTGATCCAACTTCAATGATATTAAATGAGTTGAAGTAGGATCAAAGTCAGACCACAGTAGTACAGGAAGCATTTTCAAAGATACCTGTGTAATACAGCTATTTTGCTCCCACTTCCAGGCATAGATATCCGAGCCACACGCAGGTATCTACGGCCTTTCCCCCTCTGCTGTCTTCTGGGAAACACACAGGTCCCAGAGGAAAGCAGGGACCAGTCACACAAGAAGCACAAAGCATAATACCGTAGGCACTGAGTTTAATAATGGTTAGAAACACTTACATATAAGTGAAGAAAAAGAACATATCGATCAATATATGCGTGGTACCCCAGACAAAGCAAGTTTTTGTGAAACGCGTCGGTGGACTCCACCGCTGCCAAGCATATATTGATCGACATGTTATTTTTCTTCACTTCCATATAAGTGTTTCTAACCATTATTAAACTCAGTGCCTACGGTATTATGCTATGTGCTTCTTCTGTTTACTCTTCCTTTATACATCAGTGTTATGGTTTGATCGTCTGGGAGTCATTATCTCCAATCATTGAACATCTTCCTATCGTTTGGTGGTGTTGCCATGTGAAGATCGAGTCCTGCCTTGATACAGTCATTGTATACATCCAGCTCTGTTGACCCTCTGGGCGCAGGCTCATTAGGGTTCTATATATTTGGTAAGCCTCTGCTTTATTGGTGGCGGGTTTATCACCAGTGTGTATCACATTCAAGAGTGAATTACTATCAATCTGGAATCATTCACGACTACTACTACTAATGGGAAATCATGTGAGTTACATAAAGAGCATATCCCCGTTTATTCTAAATACCCAACCATGTACAGATGAAATATGCTTTTCACATCATTGGATAAATGATGTCAATACTCACAAAGAGTATTTTCTGAAAATTCCCAACCCTTAGTAAATCATCCTTTATAAGTCGTACATATTTCACGGGAATTGTTTGAAGTGCCAACAGTTATCTAAAGAGTTGTTATAAACAGACTTTTGGCCTTGTCGCATTCAACAAAGAAGGACAAACAGTAAAACACTTTTTTCAGTTGTTCTGTCTATAACCCAAGTGTCAGATAAACATTGATTTTGTAATATTCTTTCTAAGTACCTGGCATTATGCCATAGTTGTGAAGTAGCTGAAGAGCCGTGTCCCTGCATCTGATCATAACCACACAGCAATCTAATCAGTTTACTAAACAATCTGAGATATGAATGGCATTGGAAGAGAATGTGGGTATTAGACAAATCACAGCTCACTCCAGTAATATGATAAAATCCTTGCTATAACAACTTGCCAGAATTCCATGGTCATTAAAGCGGAACTATGTTGCACCTGAGCACCGCAAACCAAAAACGCCATTTAATTTGTTTTTAATATTCAAAACAAACTCAAACCCATCTATCCATTTCTCCATGCTTTATTTTTCTGGGAAAGCACTTAACCCCCCCCCCCCAGCAGTTCTGGCTGTGGCCATTTTGAGTAAGGGAAGGTGGTTCACGTAGCATTTGCTTCCTGGAATCCACCATGTTTTTCTAAGAAAACCCCTCCTTCCCCCCTGAGAATTTCTGGAATGTATAGCCTAGGAAGTAACTAAAGAGAAATGGGAAAAAAAGTTAAAAATAAGTGCATATGGTATGCTTTCCTATTTACTAGGGTTGTCCCGATACCACTTTTTTAGGACCGAGTACAAGTACCGATACTTTTTTCGAGTACTCGCCGATACCGAATACTGATACTATTTTTAAAATGTGTCCCCAAATGCAGCCATGTCCCCCACGAATGCAGCCATGTCCCCCACAAATGCAGCCATGTCCCCCACAGATGCAGTCATGTCCCCCATATATGCAGCCATGTCCCCCATATATGCAGCCATGTCCCCCACATATGCAGCCATGTCCCGCACATATGCAGCCATGTCCCCCATATATGCAGCCATGTCCCCTATATATGCAGCCATGTCCCCCCCATATGCAGCCATGTCCCCCCACATATGCAGCCATGTCTCCCCATACCTAGATGCCGCTGCCTAGTTAATAAGCGTGCAGGGAACATTACAGCTTCCATTTGAATAGCTGTGTGTTCCCCCGCCGCGTATAGACACTCCCCCTTGCTCGGGATTGGACGGGTGATCTGGCATCAGGGGCATTTGTGGGAGTACAAGTCCCGCAAATGCTCAGTATCGGTCCCGATACCAATACTGATATCGGTATCGGGACAACCCTACTATTTACCAATGCTAGCAGCACAAGGATTGCAAATTTTCAAAGTGGATTTAGAGAGTGAAGTTCTGCTTTAACCACTTGCAGACCTGTTCATGCAGATACACTGCTGCAGGTCAGCTCTCCTGCGCAAACCAACGTACCTGTATGTCAGTCCTTAAAGCTGTCCGCCGGCGGCCTGCAATTGCAGCGAGAAGAAGCAGATCGGGGAACTGCCTATGTAAAGAAGGCATTTCCCCGTTCTGCCTAGTGACATGACAGGGATCTTCTACTCCCTGTGATCGCGATCATCGATTTCTGCCATGTTTCAGTAATCCCATACCCCCTACAGTTAGAACACGCTAATGAAACTAACGCTTAACCCCTTGATCGCCCCCTAGTGTTAACCCCTTCCCTGCCAGTGTAATTTGTACATTGATCAGTGAATTTTTATAGCACTGATCAATGTAATATTGTCACTGGTCCCCAAAATGTGTAATTTGGAGTTTTTCCCATAGTTTGTAGACGCGATAACTTTTGCACAAACCAATCAATATGTGCCTATTGAGATTTTTTTTAACAAAATATGTAGAAAAATATATATCAACCTAAACTGATGAATATGTTTGCTTTATATATATATATATATATATATATATATATATATATATATATATTGGGGATATGTACTATAGCAGAAAGTAAAAAAAAAATGTTTTTCTTTTTCAAAATTGTCGGCTTTTTTTCATTTATAGTGCAAAAAAAAAAAAAAGGCGCAGAGGTGGTTAAATACCACCAATTTTTGTGGGGAAAAAAGGACGTTGATTTTGTTTGGATACAGCATTGCACGACCACATAATTGTCAGTTAAAACGACGCAGTGCTCTGCTCATTAATGGGATAAATTCTTCCGGGGCTGAAGTTGTTAAAGGGGAGTTTCAGGTATTTTCTCAACTACCCCCATACATTTACAAAATGTATATTAACTAATCATGCCGATTGATATAGGATTAAGTGCAAACATCACAGTGGTTTTTATAAAAAAAAAAAAATGCTGGAACTTTTGCTGGAACTCTGGCTTGAGCTACATAGGAGATTTTGGCTGCACAGTTGCAAGATTACAATTTAAAGAGAACCTGTGCTGAGATCATGCACACTATAATATTTACTAGGGTTGTCCCGATACCACTTTTTTAGGACCGAGTACAAGTACCGATACCTTTTTTCATGTACTTGCCGATACCGAATACCGATACTTTTTTTAAATGTCATGTGACAGTTTTCAAACCACAATACAGACTAAGGATATTTTCTTTAGAATTATGAAGAACTCTAACTCAAGACATTATAAAAGAATAAACATGAGTAAAAATTAATAAACATTTTTTATTTTCTTGTCACGCAGTAGTAAAAAACTCAAAGAATTTTCACAGAACATGTTGATAAATACAAAAAAAGTATTCTATTTAGGTATCGGGAGCATTTACGCGAGTACAAGTACTCCCGCAAATACTCGGTATCGGTCCCGATACTAGTATCGGTATCTGGACAACCCTAATATTTACATATTCTGAACATGCAGTAAAAGCACCTAACTAGTCCTTCTACATCTCTATCTATAAGCATTGTGGAGAAATGTATTTTCAAAGTTAACAACACAAGCACTGTGCTCTGTGAAAACAGATTTGCCAGCTCTTTAAAGGGGTTGCAAAGTTTAGTTTTTTATTTTCTAATTAGGTTCCTTTAAGCTAGTGCATTGTTGGTTCACTTAAGCCCTGTACACACAATCGGTTAAAATGCAACAATGCACTAGCTTAAAGGGACCTATTAAGGAAATAAAAAACAAACCCTTACAACCCCTTTAATCTCTGTAGAAGATGTCAGTATACTATTGTGAACAGTCAGGTGTAGCTATGCTCAGGAAATAAAATGTAGCTCTCTAGATGCATATGTCTCTTTTCATAGTTTTAATATAACTAAGCAGCTCCTTCATTATTCTGCAGAGCATCTCTAGTTCTGTGGATTGCTCTAATCATAAAACATCAATAAATTGATAAGATAAGGATGCTTTTAGACTTTCATGCCATGTGGAGGTTTTTATGATCAGAGACATTCACAAAGCTTAGGTAGGAAATTGTTTTTAATGATTACTGTAATTGTGTAATGGGTGGCAATAACCCGTAATCTGACCTTAGACAGACAGATGGTTGACACCTGCCCACTCTCAGCATCCTCAAGTAGCTTGTAACAATCATCTCTAAGACTTATCCTAAATTCCTTTTTGTCCTTAGAAAGTCAATTTTCATCACTACTTATTCCCTTAAAGGTTGTCTAACAAGTTAGATAGTCTTTGGATCTGGTTAGGGCTGGGCCGAGGAACATTTCCCCTTGGGCCAGTGTTTATTATAACTGTTGGGTTGGAAGGCCCAGAGCGGATATACTTAATAGTTGAGACATTGCTCAGAGTGAAACGTGCAGCCACTAACACTTGGTGGGCATTATATAACTAACCCACCTTCAGATCTGCAATCACAGCCACAGGCAGAGGGTAATATTATTCCAGCACAATCCCAATAGTCCCAATAATTCATTTACTTTACAAACACCCACCTTACACCGTGTCCACCAATTACTTTGACATCTTGGCACACTTTGCATGGTACACCTTCTTAAGCCTTCAAAAATTCATTCTACCATGAAAGGGCCATTTTTTTGCATTTGTCCTCTATCTATGTTAAAAGTTCCCTGGGTTGCTTTTGGTGAAATAACTTATATTTAATATCCTATGTTCCACAATAAAAGTTCTATCTCCTCCGTCCTCTTAGAAAGTCATCCAGGGTCCGATCCTCTTTTATCTCTTGTCATATATGTTTTCCAGGTAGATGTCATTATTTAAAAAGGTAACACGATATTGTGGAAGTCTGTGCTATCAGCTTGTACATACAATATTTCATTATCAAAAACTGAACTTACATTTGGTGACAACTCCTTCCAGTCGGATGATATTCGGGTGATCAAATTGTCCCATGATACTGGCTTCCCCTAAAAAGTCTCTCCTCTGTCTTTCAGCATAGCCAACTTTAAGGCTCTTAATTGCCACACAGATCTCCCTCTTGCTGGGTAATTTCAGCCATCCACTGCACACCTCTCCGAACTCACCTGTACAATAAAAAAAGAGATAAAGGACCATTAACTTTGAAACACATATGGCCTCACAATAAATGCACTGGTGTATGTACAGTAGATCTGACATCAGCCATGTTTCTGCATACATTATGTGAAACCGGCATTTAAAAATCTGCATGAATGCAATGTACAAGAAAGCTGTTCCTGCTGGGAGAACACAGTAAATACTGCTAGTGACTAAAGCCTCTGGCAGTAATCGCGTCCTGAAAATCCAACAAGCTGGTTGTACCCTAGTCAATCGATGGATTGACATGGGTACAATCATCTTGCCCCTACATGGTTCAAATCTTGGCCCGTCCCTGCTGATCCGGTAGAGATTTAAACCGCCAGCTTTATACACCTGCATCCAGGACCTCTCACCTGTCTTCTCCTTCTCTGGCATTCCCTTTCATGGCACTATCCACCACTGAAACCGTTAGGTGCATTGTATTATCTACAGTAAAAGTTCCATCACTGCATTTTCATTTGGCAAGACACTCTGTTATTTCATATACAGCATACTCACCTCCCCCACCTTTCAAAACCTTTCATGTTTTTGCTACATCTTAATAAACAACTGTGGGCAATTCTCTTTAGAACATGTTGATAAGCACTATATTATATTATGTCAAACCACTTATTTTGTAATCTCTTCTCTCCTGACGCAAGATAATAAGGGGGGGCCTGGGAACCATCGGGCCCCTTACAGGTGTACTGCAAAAATAAATAATAAATTAAAAAAACGGGAGGGGGGCCAGCCGGGTCTGTAAGGGGCCCTGGGGATCCCTGAGGATCATCGGGCCCCTTACAGGTGTTATGCAACAAAAAAAACCGGGAGGGGGGCCAGCCGGGCCCTTGGGGACCATCGGGCCCCTTACAGGTGTAATGCCTGTACCCCCCCTGATGGCGGCCCTGACAGTAGATGATATATTTTAGAGATTTATAGCATATGAACAGATAATTCATGGTATTTATAGACAACAGATTAGCACCCCCTGATCCAGCTAGTAGATTCCATGTCTATGGGCAAAAGCAGACCTTCACAATGTATATGATAATGTAGTAATGATAATGAACATAGTGCCGCCCTAATTTCTCATTAAATTTTTTAATAATACATTCATATTTAAATCTTGAGATTTTGCTAGGCATTCGTAGGAGGTACCACATTACAGTGCAGCTTGAAGACACATGGACACAAACCAGATGAGATTAAAGAAAGGCAGGAAATACTTCTTATTAGGCAGTTCTGTCAGAGAATTTCCATGTTGTAAATAGCCTGCAGAGTAGTTTAACCACTTGCTTACTGGGCACATATACCCCCCTCCTGCCCAGGTGAAATTTTCAGCTTCTGGCACTGCGTCGCTTTAACTGACAATTGCGCGGTCATGTGACATGGCTCCCAAACAAAATTAACGTCCTTTTTTCCCCATTTGATCGCCAGTGCGGTTTTTATTTTTTGCGCTATAAACAAAAAAGAGCGACAATTTTGAAAAAGAATACAATATTTTTTACTTGTTGCTATAATAAATATCCCAATTTAAAAAAAAAAAAAACATTTTTTTTTCTCAGTTTAGGACGATGCGTATTCTTCTACATATTTTTGGTAAGAAAAAAAAAATCGCAATAAGTGACTGGTTTGCGCAAAAGTTATAGTGCCTACAAAATAGGGGACAGAATTATTATTTTTTTATAATTTTTTTTTTACTAGAAATGGCGGCCATCTGCAATTTTTATTGGGACTGCGACGTTATGGCGGACACATTGGACACTTTTGACACATTTTTGGCGCCATTCACATTTATACTGCGATCAGTGCTATAAATATGCACTAATTATTGTATAAATGTGACTGGCATTGAAGGGGTTAACACTAGGGGGTAAGGAAGGGGTTAAATGTATTCCCTACATAGTGTTCTAACTGTGTGTGGAGGGGGGTGACTGGAGGAGGTGACCGATCTGTGTCCCTATGTACAAGAGACACAGATCGGTCTCCTCTCCAGAGACAGGACGATGTCTCTGTGTGAGCTGGCAATGAGAGATGATCTCATATGTTTACATATGAGATTATCTCTCATTGGCCGCACAGATCGCTTCGCAAACGGCCACTCTGATTGGCCGTTCACGGCAATCTGTGATTGGCTGTGTCCAAGGGACACGGCCAACACAGAGTTTCCCCGCTGCGCGCTCTGGAGCGGGGAACGCCCAAAGGGGAGGCCGTCAATTGACGGCCTGTTGGATAATAAGATCCGCGCTGAAGCCGTCATTCGGCTATAGCGCGGATCTCAAGAGGTGAAAGCAATGAACATTCATGGTCTGTTTTTTTTTAACTACCAAAGGCCAACTCTGGTCCATAGTCTATAATTTTGGCCGTAATGAAGTTACCTGGTTACACTAATACGCAGTACAATAAAATAACAATCTGTTAGACACCAAACATGCCTGCATAACAAAAAGCAGAAGGCTAATGAAATACATTAAAGGAGTTGTAAACCCCTGTGCTTTTCACCTCCTATGCATTAAGGTAAAAAAACTTCTGATAGTGACCGGCCCCCCCTTCCCCCGTTTTTCTCAACTGAGCCTGTTTGTTTCCTCAACGGAGAGACGCAATCTCTCTCTCTGCCCGGGGATTTCGACTCACGATTTGATAGATTTATAACAACACAGCCATTGCCCGCTGCTTTCAATCAAATCCAATGATGCGGGCGCTGAGGGCGGGGCCGAGTCCGGAATTCTGTGTCTATGCACGCAAATGCTAGATTCGGTAGCGCACCGGCTCCCAGGGGGGTTTACCGATGAGAGGAGGAGCTGCAAGCACCTCCGGGAGGCCCCAGAACTCAAGGATCGGGGCCACACTGTGCAAAACGAACTGCACAGTGGAAGTAAGTATGATATGTTTGTTATTTAAAGAAACAAAAAGAAACAGAGGTTTAAAATCACTTTAAAGTGGATGTAAACCCAAATTTGTTTTATTTATTTTTTTGATGTCACAATGTACATTATACAATTTCCTATCCTCTGTGCCCAGTCTTGCCACACAGAGTTAATCCAGCTCTGAGCAATCCTCTTTTATTGTTCAGTGAAATAAAACAGACTTACAGAGAAAAATCTTAGTCTGTTCCGCCCCCTTGCTGTGAGTGACAGGTTATTTACATATCTCATGCACTAGCCTGGAGACAGGCATTATTTTTTAATTTCCACCCCCACTCCTTTTTTTTGAAGTCATGTAGTTACTTTTCTGGATTTTGACTGGATGTTAGTGATCATAGCAAAATTTGGTGTAAGGAATAAACAGGAAAAAAATGCATGTTGACAAGGGAAGTGTAGAGGAGGGCGGGGAGTCTACTGACATCACGACTCCACCCAACGAGCTCCAGACAACAGATCCACCCACAGAATCTGCAGTTTTTCAGTTCTTATAACAGACAGAGGGGACACATTTGACAGGTAAAGATGCATGCAGGAGGCATGTATATCCTTATAGATCAGCACTATGGCAGTAGTTTAGAAAGGATGAGAGTGGGTTTACATTCACTTTGAGGCCTACATTTACAAAAAAAAACAGCACAAGTACATGACATTCTATTACTCTGGCATGTCCCTTTTGCTGCTGGCTCCTGCTTTACTTGAAATGTTCCTTTTCCGAAGCCCCCCTACCCCCACCACCATAATCATCTGTTTTGGAGAGGTTCATAGCTGAGGGAGTTGTGACAGGCACGCATCAAGATTGCCCGACTAAGGTCGCCTTTAGGGCCCAACCCCTGTACTAAAACTTGAATGAATGAAAAAGAATTTATGAATAGATGAGGTAGACCTTTCCATCATCAGCCCATCCTCCATTTATGGAATCATAGATAACCATGGATTCTTCTATAGATACCATGGAGAAGTGAATGCAGACACAAAGTGAAGGGAAGTGATTGATTTACAGTATTACCAAATTAAAATAATAGAGAAAAGCCTGAAGAAAGAAAACAAATGCAGCCTCCACATATAACTTGCGAGCTGCAATATATACATTTTTGTTTTCGTAATTAGATATGCTTTAGGCTTGAAGTGCATTTATGCACATAATTAGCAAATAATTAGCACATAATGAGCAAAAAAATTAAAATACTGAAAGCATTAAAAGGGAATAATAAACGCTAGCTAGCACAGTTGATATATTTAGTGGTTGGACACCCAGCAGACATGACTTCAGGCTGATAAAATGTGCCTGTACAATTGGTCATCCATGTGTGTCTACCTCTGAGTGTTGCAATTCCTTTTTAAAAACAAGAATGTCCAGAGGGCAAGCAAGGATTATCTCATCTACATGATCATTGTGGATCATAAACTGCAAAAATGTTTCAGGCAAACTTAGCACATCTATAGCCCTTCTAATAAGTTAAGGCATCTGATGATGGGATAACCCTGCCTGAAATATTGTGCAGTTTTAGACAGGTGATAATAGAATAAATGGGATAGTCCTGGAATGGCTGTGATGCACTTACAAGTTTTTTTTTGGACTGATATTTACAAACTATGGAGCGGTTAGAAGAACCCTTGAGCACCCCAGCGTGCAGTCAGTGATTACTGATAGCACATTACCTGACCACGTTGTTTGTATTGCAGAGGGCAGTCAAATCCTTTGTTACTTTTAATAGTCCTGCCCTAGTTAGGGAAACATTATGCAGACCTGTGAAAATGATATGCTAATTTTAGCACAGCTAATATACTTAATTTTTACGTACATTTGTAAAATGTGCTAGATGCAATACAATCTTTACGTGTGCGCAGATGATCAGCTCTCTAAGGCTAACACTTGAGTCCTCTATTCGGACACTCTAGACTGCCATTTACACACAATGGAAGAAATCTTGTTATACACAACTCTACTTCCAGCTCTAAATACTGCAGACAAGGTATTTTCCTTCTGTTAGATTTTTTGTGTACTTTAAGTGGGTAGACTTTTATACTTCAGAGTACACAATGTTCAAGAGGGCAAGTTTCCTGCTTTTAGCTTTCCTGTGCAGAATTTCGATGCCTTACCATTAAAATGTTATTAGGGAGCTATTAGTATCAAAGTCACGAAGTTGAGACTTGTTCTTTTCCCACTTCAATGAGAAGAAACATCTCGGCAATGAATGGGTAATGGACAGAGCAGCAGTAATCAGGTCCGTACTCTCTACAAAAGTACTTAAGGCCCTTCTATGGGAAGAAGACTCTAATGTGATTGGGGATGTTGCTGATCAAAAGCCTACTCTGAGCCCATTCTGAGGAGGGATGATATGGTGTAGGAAGCTACTTGATAGGAGGATTTCTAATGGAACAGGGGATTTGGAGATCAAAAGCACCAAATGTCACACTGGCAAGCAAGAGAAAAATATGATGTGATAGATAGATAGATAGATAGATAGATAGATAGATAGATAGATAGATAGATAGATAGATAGATAGATAGATAGATAGATAGACAAAGCCCCATTTCTGTTTCTAGGGATGAGCCAAACACCCTCCTGGTTCGGTTCACCGCAGAACATGCGAACAGGCAAAAAGTTTGTTCGAACACGCAAACGCTGTTAAAGTCTATGGGACACGAACATGAAAAATCAAAAATGCTAATTTTAAAGGTTAATATAAAAGTTATTGTCACAAAAAGTGTTTTGGGGACCTGTGTCCTGTCCCAGTGGACATGTATCAATGCAAAAAAAAAAAGTTTTAAAAATTGCAGTTTTTTCAGGAGCAGTGATTTTAATAATGCTTAAAGTGAAACAATAAAAGTGAAATATTCCTTTAAATTTGGTAACTGGGTGGTGTCTATAGTATTCCTGTAATGTAGCACATATTTCCTGTATATATAACAGTCTCTGCACAAAATGAAATTTCTAAAGGAAAAAAAAGTAATTTAAAACTACTCGCGGCTATAATGAATTGTCTGTACAGATCAATACAGTTTAATACAATACAGATCAATCAATACAGATTGGCAATACAGATCAAAGTCATTGAAAGTCATTAAAAAATCAAAAAATTAAATGTGCGAGGGTCCCCCTAAATTACATTACCATGCCCTTCAGGTCTGGTATGGATATTAAGGGGAACCCTGCGCCAATTATCAGACCCTTATCCGAGCACGCAACCTGGCAGGCCGCAGGAAAGGAGGGGGACGAGAGAGCGCCCCTTCCTAAACCGTACCAGGCCACATGCCCTCAACATGGGGAGGATGTCCCCATATTGATGGGGACAAGGGCCTAATACCCACATCCCTTGCCGGTGATTGTGGAGGTCTGCGGGTGGGGGGCGAACAGCCAATGTTGGAGTCAAACTCGTGTTCGATTCGAACATAAAGCTCATCCCTACCTGTTTTCTAGTTTGGATTCTGTGTTGTCACACTGTCACATGCACCTCTACTATTGTCCCTATCAGGAAATCACCATGCAGCCATTGCTGGAGTGCGTGCATGTAAGCAACAGTCACTGCAAAGAGGTTTCAGAGAATCAGCAACTCTGAGATGCAAGAAAAAAAAAGAGAAGGGCAAGTTTTTTCTCATCTACATGTCACTGATGTAGCAAATGACAAATGTACTTAAGGCATTCTAACGGGTCCTGTTACACAGGTGGTCATTATCTTAAGAGGGTGTAATGTTTTAGGAATATAATTTTGCATATAAAGCTACCTGCAAATAATAGTACAGGCGTTATGGACTATAAGTCTCAAGCCTGGCACACACAGGCCGAATATCGGCTGGTATTGGCCAGCTCAACAGAAACTGGCCGATATTCGGCCCATGTGTACATCAGCCGGTCTGAATGGCTGGCTTCTGTTGAACGGATGTGCTGGAAAGCTAATGACAATAGCTTAGCGGTGAGATCACTGTACTAAATTAGCATAGATAGTACAGCAAGCTCCTTCCGAGCTCTTTAGTAATTTTTCATCCAGCCCGCTATCACAATGTTCCTGAAAAAGGAAGGAAATACATAATGCGCATCCCACCATAGGTGTCATTTTTTAGAGCCTGTAATAAAGGTGGTCATACTCATATCATTCAACCTTATGACTTTATATGTTTGTTTTTTAACAAATCAAATATTTTTAATGTTAAATGCATAGGGAAGGGTTGGAACCTCTGTAAGGTTTTTATTGATGCCTGTATCACCGCTGGGGATATTCACCCTCTCTACTTGTCCAGATGGCCACTGCACCTGGACTGAAAGTGTTCTCTCTAGTATAGGGAAGGATTGATCTTCCATTGTGGACACTTGTTAAGGATTTTATTTACATTGGAAAGATTTCCTCTAACTTCTTGTCGTATTTCCAAAGTAGGAAGTTAAGAGAAATCTCATACATTTTATAGAGACAGCAATAAAAAAAGATCTGTTGGGAGTTTACCATTGCCTGCCCTTTCCAAAACCCCCAAAAAACAACACATTTCGACTTTATATATATTTTGAATGACATTTTGTAATTGACAATGTGCATTACTCTAAATAAGAAGCCAAGATACAATTTAATGTCATACACATCTACAGATGTAACTGATAACTGCATAAGCTCTGCTTCTCTTACCTGCACCTATCACCCGCTCTATGCGGATATTGGAGGCATCAATCTCTTTGGCAAAGTCCCGGACAGCCTGGTTGGGATCCTCGTATGTGTGTGGGTGGATATAGGTTTTGCTCCCCGGCAGCTTCACTAGCAACACAAAAACATGTAGGTTAAATGGAGCATACAGTCTTATATTTTTCCTTACATAGGCAGCAAAACACCCCAACATACGGTAGCTTATTACATACACCTTATTGAACCATGTCTTGAAAAAAGATACATGCCCTAGCCATGAGCAAAACCAACATTTTGTATGCCTCTAGCCTTCTTTATCACAAATTTTATGTACCTTATTTCTTAAATGGTACATGTCCAGATACAGATTACATGCATGTAGATTAGTACATATTTTATTCAGGACCATGTTAACAGCAAGGCCTTTAAGACAACTGTTTTGGGCTCTAATACTGGGAAGGTTCCAGAAAGTGTGTTTTGTTTATGAGATGTCTCTTTGGTTACGGAGTTGCAGGTGCCCTTTACGGCTCATTTTATCTAGGTGCAGCTGCGCCACATTTTCTGTGAACCATTGGGGAGAACCAGATCACTAATAAAAATGGAAAGGTCCTCAATAACAGTCTTGACAGACATTTCGGAGAGGTCAACATCCTGATTAGACAGGTTCTCTCATTTTTGGCATGCTCTTGCCCTTTTAGAGCAGATTGCTTGATGGCAGACAAACATCAATATAAGCAGCAGAAGCTGGCACTATTCTGACAGCACAGACTAAGCATAAACTGACACTAGAAGCTAACGTGATATTACTTACGGATACCTGAAAGTGGTTACACACATTTTCAGGCATTAGATGCTAGTTGTACGTGCAATACTTTTAAATTGTGTTGTGCCAACTTATATTAACATATATGGAAGAGTTAATGGTATACCAAGATCAGTATAAAAAAAAAAAGCAAAACAAAATTATTGAGTAAATCACTTTAATATAGTATTGGAGGAACATTGGTCATGACAAGACTGGTTATCAGTGATACTGTAAAGGTTTAAAATTTACACACAAAAAATCTCCCTTAGTAATGTGGGTTCTAAGTAACATGGAGCAGAGAGAAGGCAGGTTATACAGGCAAATGGGTCCTTTTTTCCTTGTATGTCATAAGAGACAGAAAGCTATCCCAGAATCCTCTGCTGTTGCCAATTGTACAGTGTTTTATCTACACTGGGTATTTATGCAAGCAATCCAATTGCTCTTATGAAAAGATGCATCCCCGCACACAGCACTTCACCAATCTTATCTAATCACACAAAAGAGTTCCAGTTTTCCAAAAGGTTTTGCAAAAATAACGTTGTCTCTTTTACACCTTCCAGTTTTTTCATCTGTGGAGAATGTGTATATTGCCAGCCATGAAACAAATAAAAGCTCTTTGAGATCAAAACTGGTTCTGCCCCTGTGACTCCTAATACGTGACACACAGCAAGGATCTAAGATGGTGCTTGAAGTGTTTCATCTGGTCTAAACAGTTTCCAAAAAAGAGAAAGAGATATGAAGGCCTCTTCTAGAGGAGAGATAAGACTTTCTTTCTCCTCTGACCTCCAGAGGAAGTCAACGTAGAGATAGCAGCCTTGGCTTTTTGTGGATTTTCAATAAGAGAAAAAAGTCCAAAAACAGTTTCAAAATATAATATTTCTTGCTTGACTTTATCATTTAGGTATTTTAATTACAAAAAAAAATCCACTGATGAGTGCAAACTACACAGCATTCTCCCAGACATAGTAGTTCACAAATGTATGTATCTTTAAGGCTGATTCATCCAAAAATTGGTATTTTTATTTTGATTAGGTAATAATGAGTTTAATACAATGGGATAGAGAATTTTCGCTGCTGTAATTAGTATATCTGAACCCTTCCACAAGGTTATAGCAATGTGCCACTCTGTGTTTGCATTGTTGCACAGAACCCATCAAGAGTTTATGTTCATAGAGCTGCTACTGGCTATGGAAGTAGGGCAAAACTGGCAGAAATATGACATCACCAAAGTCCTTCAGAAACATAAAATGCCAGCCTAAGTTTCAACTTTCAAGCAACTACTTAAAACTCATTTGAAATTCCAGCTTTTTAGACCAATCATAACTATTGTTATTACACAGTTTTGGCGCTCTGTACGTTGCTTGGTGCTGTTGATGTAACAGGAACCCTTCTTTTTATTAATGTACACAATTATTTCTTTTACTTTCTTACTTATATTTTGAAGTGCTGAAAAAGTACTTGGAGGAAACATGATCAGTTCATTTATCATTAGTATTTTGAGATCTTTATTAACAATTTATTGGTTTCGGTAGCTAAACATAACATTTGGTCTTATCGTTATCAGACCATTAAAAGGATTACTATGGGATAATAAACCACAAAGGCAGTTACACAATCTTTTTGTTAAAACACTACCACTGTTTATATGCTCACTTTACTTTGGAAAACTAGTTGATATCTGACTCCACTAAAATCAATAGTTTTCTTTAATAAATAGTCTTCATATAGGCTCATTGTAGGACCTTACACTGCCTTTATTTCTCCTCTATCAAGGGTTAAACTGTCATCCTTGTTTCTAAGCTAGGATTATCTGGCAAACAGCATTGATGAAGTACAGAGTGTTGAAACCTAAAATAACTAATAAAAATAATTGTATCATCAGTTTAGAGCCAGAATAATGAAAAAATTAATTCCTATATAAGGAATGAAATTGCACAATCTTAAACTAGCCTAGCAGTAGTTACTTTAGAATGCAGATATAATGTGGTAGTAAAAGCCTTTAGAATAGGAAATATATTTTTAGCAACATTGGCAGATCTTATTTGCTGCCACTGGGCTTATTTCTGCCCATAAAGCAATTCATTATTGTAATTAATTATCTAATGCGTACCTTCATCCTAAAAAAAACACTTATTTTGACCTCCCCCTCAGGCCCTCACAGACACAATTAGATAATAAATAATATGATTTTTTTTAAGGTTTCTGACTTTTCGTTTCTCCTAGGTGAGAATCCAATTAGCCCCCCCAATACTTCCTAGGATGTCCATGACACATCACAGGGCGCAGTCTCGATAATGGGTGCATGCATGCATGCCACTATATTCTGTGTGCACACAGATGTACCACAAGGATTTAAGTCTGTGTCTGTGCCTGCCTTGGAAATACCTGTGTGAGAACAGATGTGTCACAGGGTTCTGCTGGGAACGAAAGGCCTGTGCAAAACCCTTTAGCACATCTGAGCCACTGCCAGATTATCAAAGATTGTGGCATTGGAGGAAGATGGGGCCAACATTACCCGGGACTGAAGTTCCCTTTTAAACTATTAAATGTTTAAAGAATCACATATTTAACCTTGATCCCTTCATTTGGAACCATGATATACTGTATATATGATACAGGTGACAAAAGTATAAGACAACAGAGGTCCACAATTTCTAAGTCTATGTATATTAATCTAATGGGTCTCCTTTTATGTGAATTTGGTATATGACAACATAGAAAAAGTTATATAGATTTCTGGCCATCTGACAACAAGATACATGGCAAGCAAGAATTGCACACACTCCACACAAAAAATGTTTAAAAAATAAACTACACCACTCCTGACTCTTTGACCTTGTAGTTTAATGTTATTCACAATTACTGTACAACAACATCAAGGTACGATGGATACAGCGACAATCTCTATCAAAAGAGCTGGTTTCATAAATGTTTGATTTTTCCATATGGAACATGTTCAGCAAATAATACATATAGGACTGTACATTCATGTTCCCCTGTGTCTAGGTATACTACACTTTTTGCATGACCATGGAAACAACATTACAAAAGTACAAAGTCATAAAAATAACAACAGTTACATTAGGCCCTGTGCAGTTTCAATCATAAAAACAGAACACACCATGATAAATAACATTAAGCAATGTGGTAGACGTTCTGTAAGCTATGTACACAAACAATTATTTCATGGAACAAATACATACAGAATCATGCCTGCTGTAGACAACATTACAGTATCTACAAATCTACATGTTGTATTAAAAAAGGTACAAATTTATACAAGTTGTTGAACTTTTTCACTAAAGTTCACAGCACCAGCTATATAAATGGTAAAAAAAAGAAAAATATAGCTACAGATTTTTTAATCTGAATATTCTAAAGCTCACACGAAAAACTGGCAACACCAAACGATGTATTGGTAAGTCCAGAACGAGAAAAGCTTTGCTCTAATCTGTCACGGAACCTAAAAACTCTGCCAGTATGGAAAACCTGTGGTAAAATGAAGAGTATCGGCCAAGTCTTTATAGTCCTTGAAGGTAATACACATTTGTATTTTGGAAAGTGCCAGCCAGAGGGCTCAGTCATTCTACAGAGACCAAGTGGAGTCATTGAATAGCCAGTTCTTACCTCTTCCATGCTGGAAATGCATCTTATCTTCATCTGGGTCTTGCTTGGCTTTGATATAACCACAGTGTCTGTAAAACATGAATGATTGGTATGAGAATTCAACTTAAATATGAACTCCAGCTGAAAAGAAAAGTGGGGAATGATTTTAAAATGAGTATCTGTTGAAACCACAAAACATAACCAACCATTAATTCACTTATAAAAGTTTTTATTTTCTCATCGATTAAAGTGCTAAAGTATATGTCACCCTTAACAATGAACTTCTCTTGATGGTCCTCTTTTGGTCTGTTAACACACCACAGTGGCCAGAGGGAGTCATACACATGCCACTGCAAAAATGATACCCCATGAGTGTCCAGTGGCAGTACTATCACCAAGCTCAATCCATGCAAGTGAATATGGATGTGCCGCAATTGCCTTGCAACCGATGGGGCATACCAATGTTGCATGGTGGTGCAGGCTTTTTAGGGTTAAAACAGGCACAGAGGAGGTGACATATTGCCTCCCAGCCAGCTCTTGACCTCACTCTGAAAAGCTATTTAGAGGTGGCAAAAGGCTGCTACATATGTAAATGAGCAAGAAAGAAATGTGTTGATCTTGCCAGAAATCTTGTCAGCTTTCTGTGCACTTTTTTACATGCTGGATGGTATCAATTACATTGTTCTCAGCCAACCCACTCTATGCTATGGAGAATAGGGGAGGGCGGGGTTTGGTAGTCTTATTGTGTTTCTTTTGTCTTGATACAGAAGGATGTTGTCATCCTAAAACTGGAAGGGTGTTATTGGCGGAATCACCAGGTGAAAGTAAAGGGGAAAAAAGCCTGAAAAAGTAAAATAATGCAACCATCACATCTAGATACTGACAAACTGAAATTACTCCTCAACCATTCTGACTTGATTTATTATCATTAACCACTTAAGGACCGCCTACTGCACATTTACGTCGGCAGAATGGCACGGCTGGGCACATCAACGTATATATACGTTGATTTTAGTACCCAGCCGTGGGTCGCGGGTGCGCGCCTGCGGGCGCGCGCCCGCGACCCGGTCCGAAGCTCCAGGACCGGGACCACGGGATTCGCGGACCCGATCGCCGCTGCAGTGCCGCGATCCGTCCCTGGAGCGGAAGAACGGGGAGAGCCGTGTGTACACACGGCTTCCCCGTGCTTCTCTGTGGCTGTAGCATCGATCGCGTCATCCCTGTAATAGGGGGACGCGATCGATGACGTCACACCTACAGCCACACCCCCCTACAGTTGTAAACACAACACATAGGCACACATCCCCTACAGCGCCACCTGTGGTTAACTCCCAAACTGCAACTGTCATTTCCACAGTAAACAATGCAAATTTAAATGCATTTTTTGCTGTGAAAATGACAATTGTCCCAAAAATGTGTCAAAATTGTCCGAAGTGTCCGCCATATTGTCGCAGTCACGAAAAAAATCGCTGATCGCCGCTATTAGTAGTAAAAAAAAAAAAAATTAATAAAAATGCAATAAAACTATCCCTTATTTTGTAAACGCTATAAATTTTGCGAAAACCAACCGATAAACGCTTATTGCGATTTTTTTTACCAAAAATAGGTAGAAGAATACGTATCGGCCTAAACTGAGGAAAAAAAATGTTCTTTTATATATTTTTGGGGGCTATTTATTATAGCAAAAAGTAAAAAATATTGCATTTTTTTTAAAATTGTCGCTCTATTTTTGTTTATAGCGCAAACAAATAAAAACCACAGAGGTGATCAAATACCACCAAAAGAAAGCTCTATTTGTGGGGAAAAAAGGACGCCAATTTTGTTTGGGAGCCACGTCGCACGACCGCGCAATTGTCAGTTAAAGCGACGCAGTGCCGAATCGCAAAAAGGGGCAAGGTCCTTTACCTGCATTTTGGTCCGGGTCTTAAGCGGTTAATTATATTTTTGATTTTGGGTTTAAATATGTTTTAGGCAATATAGACTAATAGCATGTGTTACATTTAGCAAAGGTTGGAATCACATATTTTATCACTTTTTTTCTTCAGACCAACCCTGCTATTACTTTCAATGGTGAGCGTTTGTTTGTGAGGAGCTGGGGAAATATATCCAATGACAGTATTTCCATTTTCATTTATAAATATAATGAGTATGTGTTGTAACAGTTAGGAATTTGAATATGCACACGACTCACACACTGCTCTATACACAACAAGGCTATAGTTAGATTAATTTTCTAAGTGCTACAATAAAACTGGAGCTTCATTGCAACCAGATTCCTTATTTATTTTATTTTTTTAATTAAAGTAAAAGCCAGTATCTAATTGGTTGTTAATGGAAGCCATACTCACAATACACTCCGTTAATACCAATACTATATAGAGATGTACATTACTGCCATTCAAAACAAATTAAAACAATTTCTAGACATAAAATTCTGCATATAAAACCTACATAAAACATGAAAATCAAAGGCACTATTGAGTCAATTATGAAAGTTCAAAGCAGTACTAAATAGTAAAAAAAAAAGAATTCCGTTAACACTTTGTTGCACCTAAGCAGCCATTCTCACATTCTCAACCAGATTTCCAAGAAACGCTGCTGTTCCTATAGATGTTACTACAGGTTCCTCCCGTTTTCGGTATAGATTGAATATACGCAGGTAATATGCTTAATTTTATTTTTAATGACATTTTACTATATTTTATAAGTGCCGTTTATAATGCCTGTTCTAGTCTTTGTTCCCCCTTTCTGTCTGCATCATACAACAGCACTAGAAGGTTTGGTTAAATAAAGGTTAATGCTATAGGGTACTAGTTTATAAACTGTGGCTACTGAGCTGGATGTGTCCTTTTGACTTTTGGACTATTCCTCCTACTAACACTAATGATGAGGCAAAATTCATCCTACCGACACCAATGATAGAGCCCTATTTTTTCCACCGACACCAATGATAGGGCTCTATTTTTTCCACCAACAATAGGGCTCTATTCCTCCCATAGACAGGGCACTATTTCTTCCACTGAAATCAATGAGGGGGCAGCATTCCTCCCACTGATACCAACCATGGGGCACCATTCCTCCCATTAATACCAACCATGGGGCACCATTCCTCCCACTGACACCAACAATGGGGCTTTATTTTCTTCCCACTCATACCAACTATGAGGCACTAGTCCTCCCACTGACAGCAGCACTGGATGCTGTTACTACCATTAGCCCCAATAATGGGGGACTATTTTTTACACTAATACCAACGTTGGCGCTCTATTCCTACGCCTACTGACTACAGGCATTATGCATTTTTTTTTTTACTCTCACTGACCATGAAGCCTGAGATTTTGTTTACTCCTAAAAAACAAGGGTCATTTTCTACTCACACTGGGCTCAGGTCAGCCCCCCTAAAGTCTGAAGGACAGTAAACTGGCCCTTTGTTTAGAACGTTTTGAGACTCCTGCTATAGGGTTACCCACTATACCAGTTTTCCACAGGCATTCTATGCAGAATACCAACTAGCTCCTATACTTGGACTATGCTCCCCCTCTACGTGGGATGAATGCAGCTTGGGTTAATGCATGCAACAGGAGAGTGAGTCATTTTGCTCACTGAATCAGGGGCACCTTCAAAATACCTCCCTTTGACTTGGTAACCTAGCCATACTTAGGGTCTCCAAACATGCAGACAAGGAATTGTGGAAAGAAAGACTAAATAGACCCAAATTTTATTTTTTATGCAAACCAGACAGCATAAAATATACTTACACATAAAATGCCGATGTTCCTGCAGTAAAACCTAAACCACAAAGATCTATAGTTATAGTGACAGTACAGTTAAAACAGCCTAAAGGGACCTATCATTAAAATCAAGTCACAATGTGTGAGGAGTAATTTCTAATAAAATTACCTGCGGTTAACATCATGTCATGTTGTGCTGACATCTATATAGCAAGTTTTTGCCGATCCTTAGAAATATTAAGAAGTCTTGTCCGTTAATGGTCCAGAATGATGAGTGACCCTTGACTGGTGTTTAATAACCTGAGTCTGAGGATCTCGTCATCAATAACATGTTAATGCACACAACATGTCTACAAACCCTTTCTATACTTCCCAGTTGCTCTATTAAACCCAATAGAGTTTAAAACACAGAGTGACTTTAAAGTGTTCAGTATGTGTTCTAATAGAGTGTCCTTACAGTCCCCAGATGCCACTAACTGCTGTGACACACGCAATAATACACGGCCTACAATTTTACACCGCAAGATCGGATTACTCCTAAATGGATGTTCCATAGCTGATAAGGTGATTGCAATAAAATAAGAAGCCTTTTTCCCCGTGGGAATAGTGTTAACATGCTAGATTTACACAGTGGTAAATCTTCACTGGGCACCTCTGTGTATTATGTCAATAGCTGCAGAAATCTGCTGTCTCTGCATATTGCTCTGGCTAATTGTTTCTGCAACATACAACCCTTAAGATCACCATTATTTCATGGAACATAATTGTGGAGCATTTGAGCACATATAAATAATTTATAAAGGCTGTGATATCACTGATCATTACAATAATAAAGCCTTCGAGGGACGGCAAACCTCTCATATACTGCTGTACTGCATTTTTTTAAAAAGTGTTTTTTTTTTTAATGCTGCCAGGGCATTCTGTTTGCACATTATCCAAAAAGTAGTGGAGTATAATGGGAGCCAGGGATATCAGCACGAAAAGATGGACACGGCAGAAACTGTAGACACCAAATAGAGTGTAATATAAAAAATATATAATCCACGCTAAGGTCTAGAAAACTCCAGCATGGAGCAAAGCAGCCTACACTATATACTGATACAAGATATAGCAATGACAAAATACAAAATGTGCCGCTATAAAGTAAATGTACAATAATACATATACGTGCAGCTAAAAATACACACTTATGCCGCATACACACGATCGGAATTTCCGACAACAAATGTTCGATGTGAGCTTTTGGTCGGATATTCCGATTGTGTGTACGCATCAGACATTTGCTGTTGGAATTTCCGACAAGAGCTGGTTCTCAATTTTTCCAACAACAAAAGTTCTTGTTGCAAATTCCGATCGTCTGTATGCAATTCCAACGCACAAAAATCCTATGCATGCTCGGAATCAATTTGACGCATGCTCGGAATCATTAAACTTAATTTTTCTCGGCTTGTTGTAGTGTTGGACGTCACTGCGTTCTTGACGTTTGGAATTTCAGACAACATTTGTGTGACCGTGTGTATGCAACACAAGTTTGAGCCAACATTCTGTCAGAAAAAAAATCAGATCAGATCTCAATGCAGAGAATTTTGCAAAGCTGTTCTGATAAAAAAAAATCCTGCAATCGCTCTCACTTTGGTGCCCGTTGAAATCCTGCTGACAGACAGAGTACTTGCACACCCAGCGCTATTCACACAAGACTTACCAGAAAGTTATGACCCTCATACTCAGAGTGGTCAAAAAAGCTTATGCCCTGTACACACCATCGGTCAATCCGATTAGATGGGTCTGATGGATTTTTCCATCAGTTAACCGATGAAGCTGACTGATGGTCAGTTGTGCCTACACACCATCCGTTAAAAAAACGTCCTGGCTACACACATCAGAAGGATCGATGTTGCATTTAAAAATATGAGACAAGGGATGCACTCCCTCATAGTGTGAAACCATATATAAAAGCTTTAACCACTTGCCGACCGTGCTATAGCAAAAATACTGCTACAGCGCGTTCGAGCTACTGCTACGTCGTCCTTCACCCCTGGGACGCGCTCGCGGAAGTGTCCGTGCTCGCTGGGTCTAGAAGACGCGGCGCATCACAGATCACGGTAAATTGCCACTGATGGCGGCCGTTTACTACGTGATCGCGCCGTCGAATGACGCCATGATCACTTGTAAACAAACGGCGGTTCCTCCCTCTCCTCTCTGTACCGTTCGGTACAGTGTGCGAGGAGAGGGGGGAGAGCGGGGTGTCAGCAGCAGCGCTGTGGCTGGATCTGTGACAAATGCAGTCACAGATCTAGCCATCCCTCCATCCATCCCAGCTCTGCAATACCCCAGTACCCTGCAATACCCCAGTACCCCAGTACCCTGCAATACCCCAGTAATCAGCAATACCCCAGTACTCAACAATACCCCAGTACTCAACAATACCCCAATACCCCAGTACTCAACAATACCCCAGTACTCAACAATACCCCAATACTCAACAATACCCCAATATTTAGCAATACCCCAGTACTCAGCAATACCCCAATACTCAGCAATACCCCAATACTCAGCAATACCCTGCCCAATACTCTGCAATACCCTGCCCAATACTCTGCAATACCCCGATACTCTGCAATACCCCAATACTCTGCAATACCCTGCACGATACTCTGCAATACCCCGCACGATACTCTGAAATATCCCAATACTCTGCAATACCCCGCGCGATACTCTGCAATACTCCAATACTCTGCAATACCCCAATACCCTGCACGATACTTTGCAATACCCCAATACTCTGCAATACCCTGCGCGATACTCTGCAATACCGCCTATGGGGATTTTTAAGTAGCGAAGTTTGGCGCCATTCCACGAGTGTGCGCAATTTTGAAGTTTGACATATTGGGTATCTATTTACTCGCCATAACTTCATCTTTCACATTATGAAAAAAAATTGGGCTAACTTTACTGTTTTGTTTTGTTTTAAGCACAAAACATTTTTTTTTAAAAAACATGCGTTCAATAAATGTCTGCAAAAATACCATGCGAGATAAAAAGTTGTAATTGCCGCCATTGTATTCTCTAGGGTCTTTGCTAAAAAAGCATATATAATGTTTTGGGGTTCTATGTAATTTTCTAGCAAATAAATGATGATTTTTCCATGTAGGAGAGGAATGTCAGAATTGGCCTGGGTGCTCCAGAACGCCTGATGGCGTTCCCTGCATGTTGGGCCTCTGTATGTGGCCACGCTGTGTAAAAGTCATACTCGGGAGGAATAGCAGAATGTGTTTTAGGGTGTAATTTCTGGTATGCATATGCTGTGTGTGAGAAATAACCTGCTAATATGACAGAAACAAGTTTTTTTTTTTTTTTTTTACAGAATTTTCAGTCGTTGTTCTTTTATAGCGCAAAAAATAAAAAACCCAGAAGTGATCAAATACCATCAAAAGAAATCTCTATTTGTGTGAAAAAAAGGACAAAAACTTCAAATGGGTTCAATGTTGTATGACTGAGTAATTGTCATTCAAATTGTGAGAGCACCGAAAGCTGAAAATTGGTCTGGTTAGGAAGGGGGTTTGAGTGCCCAGTGGTCAAGTGGTTAATAGATAACGTGGGGAAAGTAATAATTTGATCCCCTGTAGATTTTGTAAGTTTGGCCATTTACAAAGAAATGAGGGGTCTATAATTGTTATCATAGGTGTATTTTAAATGATAGAGACAGAATATAAAAAGAAAATCCAGAAAAAACTTGATACAAATGTTCAGTGAGTAAAATAAGTATTTGATCCCCAAGCAAAACATGACTTAGTACTTGGTGGAGAAACCCTTGTTGGCAAGCACAGAGGTAAGACGTTTCTTGTAGTTGGTGACCAGGTTTGCACACATCACAGGAGGGATTTTGGTCCACTCTTTATAGATCTTCTCTAAATCCTTAAATCTTGGTTGTCGCTTGGCAACTCAAAGCTTTAGCTCCCTCCATACATTTTCTATAGAATTAAGATCTGGAGACTGGCTAGGCCAATCCATGACCTTAACCACCCTGGCGGTATTCCCGAGCATGACTCTGGGTTTTTTTTTTTGCCATTATCGGTAACCCCGAGTCACATTCGGGGTAGCTATGCAGAACCTGCAGCGCGCGCTGGCTTACCTTGTTCCTGGATTCAGCGATGCATCCACGCTGTGTGAGCGAGCGGGTGCTCGCTCGATTCACACAGTGTCCCCGAGTGCTGTCGATCTCCGTTCTCTGCGACATTACGAATCACGGGGGCGGAGAACGGCGCCAAATTCCAAAAAGTAAACAAACACTATACATACAGTATACTGTACTCTTATAGATTACAGTACTGTATGTAAAAAATACACACCCCCTTGTCCCTAGTGGTCTGTCAGGTGTCCTGCATGTCCTTTTATATAATAAAAACTGTTCTTTCTGCCTGCAAACTGTAGATTGTCCATAGCAACCAAAAGTGTCCCTTTATGGCAAAAATGGTTTTAGAGCAGCTAGAAAACAGCGATAATAAATTATAATCACTTGCAGAATTGAGCGATAGCGATTTGTGGGGAAATTCATCATAAAAAAATTAAAAAATTACAGCGACAATTCTGCAACTGAGCAAATTTCAGTGTTTTGGAGTTGATTACATTATTGAATAATTTTTATTATAATTATATTAGTATTTGTTATAATTATTTATAATTATTTAATATATTATAATTTATAATTTTGTTTTTAATAAAATGTCATACCCTGGATGCCTATTAGACTCGTGTTTGGTCAGATTTAAGTGAGTTATCCCTAAGAATTACAAGCCTACAGTATAAAACGCCAAATTTCCTTGCAAATAATGGTACCTCTTTCAGCACCTAAAATCAGAAAGAATCATACCGCCAGGGAGGTTAATGTGCTACTTCTTGAGCCACTCCTTTGTTGCCTTGGTGGTATATTTTGGGTCATTGTCATACTGAAAGACCCATCCATCTTCAGTGTTTTGGCTGAGGGAAGAAGGTTCTCATCCAAGATTTTACAATACAGGGCCCAGTCCATTGGCCCCTCAATGCGCCAAAGGCAGCCTGTACCTTTAGCAAAGAAACAGCTCCAAAGCATAATGTTTCCACCTCCATGCTTGACTGTAGGGATGGTGTTCCTGGGGTCATAGTCAGCATTTTTCTTCCTCCAAACACGGCAAGTTTAGTTAATGCCAAAGAACTCAATTTTGATCTCATCTGACCACAGCACCTTCTCCCAAACCTTCTCTGATCATTTAGATGTTTATTGGCAAACTTCAGACGGTCTGTACATGTGCCTTCTAGAGGAGGGGACCTGCAGGATTTTAATCCATGGCGGGGTATTGTGTTACCAATGGTGTGTTTGCTGACTGTGGTCCCAACTGCCTTGAGATCATTCACAAGCTCCGCCTGTGCAGTTCTGGGCTGATCCCTCACTTTTGTCATGATTATCCTTACCCCATGAGGCAAAATCTTGCAGGGAGCACCAGACCGAGGGCGGATGATGCTTATTTTGACAGCTCTTTGGTCTTGCCCACAATGGTGGATTAGAATGGAAGAGAGAGTTTACGTGGACAGGTGTCTTTTATAATATATAATTACGAGTTATCATTAGGAGCCCCTTCTTAAATTGATAGGACTAATCTGTGTACCACATGAGCACATCATTTAACCAGTCTGTGGGAGCCAGAAGTATTGTTGGTTAGTAGGGGGATCAAATACTTATTTTATTTACTGAACTGCAACTCAGTTTATAACATTTGTATCATATGTTTTTTTCTTGTTATTTTGGTTGATATTCCGTGTCCATCATTTAAAACACACTAATGATAACAAATATAGACTCTTCATTTCTTTGTAAGTGGGCAAACTTACAAAATCTGCAGGGGATCAAATGATTATTTTCCCCACTGTAAAAGGTATTTCACTCACATGTATAAATATACATCTACAGTGCTGTGATACAATAGAAGTATTCAAGATGGCAGTTGGCCACTCAGCATGCATGGTGATGTACATCCTGCTCCCACTAACGCGTTTTGTCATAAGTGATGTCATCATGGGCTCAGAACTGACATTCTGACCCATGGTGCATATATGAGGAAGATGGAAGGGTGAATCGGTTAACAATTATGCAAATAGATTTCCACAAAGGCAGATTACAATAAAGTAATGTCCCCCTAGCAGGGAAAAATAAAAAAGTCATGTGCACAAACAATCCCCACTGTTTTTACCTCTTTTCACCACTTGAGGGACTCTTCCTGGTTTATTTTAGGGATTGTGTATGTACAGCGCTGTGGATGTTTTATCTGCCTTTTTTATTTTTTACCAATGGGGGACATTACTTAAAGGGGTGTTCCACCCAAAAAAACGACCTTTGCTTACTCCACTCCTCACCCCCATACATGCCACATTTGGCATGTAATTTTTTTGGGGGGGGAGTGGGGGCTTCAGTAGGAGTGGGACTTCCTGTCCCACTTCCTGCTTCCGCCGAGGGGCTGGTTAGGCGATTAAGCCTTAATCGCCTACACCAGCCCCTCCCTGTAGGCGATCACATGGGACACTGACAGGTCCCTTGCGATCGCCTCTCCAATCAGCGGCGAGCCGCGCACGCATGCGCAGTACGGCTCGCGCATGCGCAGTGGGTGCCCGGCCGTGAAGCCGAAGGCTGTCACGGCTGGGTGCCCACAGTCAGGATGGAGACGCCGGCCGGGCAGGGGGGGAGAGGAGCGGAGCCCCGGTCGGCGCGTCGCTGGAACGTAGGAGCAGGTAAGTGAGTGTTTATTAAAAGCCAGCAGCTACACTTTTTGTAGCTGCTGACTTTTAATAAACACAACTTAGGGCTGGAACACCCCTTTAATTGTAATCTGCCTATGTGGAAATCTATTTGCATAATTGTTAACCGATCCACCCTTCCATCTTTCCCATATATGTAGCATGGTGCCAAACGTGCATTCTGAGACTGTGATAATGTCACATATGATGAAAGGCATTAGAAGGAGCTAGGGCATATATCATCTCACACACACCGGATGGTGGTTGTCTTGGATTCTGGCCTATTGCTGACTTTTATTGTATCACAGCGCTGTGGATGTCTTTGTGAAATAATTGTATTCAATAAACCTTTTATATATGGTTTCACACTATAGGGAGTGCTTCCCTTGTCTCATATTGTTACAAGCAACATTGATCCTTCTGATGTGTGGAGCCAGGATGGTTTTGCACATTAAAGCCTATTGCCCTCTGTGCCTATGGATGTGAGTATTTTTTGAGTTGTGCCTTACCCTGGGAAAGTTTTTAACCAGGACAACTTTTTATGACCACTCATATTTTTTTTTAGTTAAAAATAATAAACATGTTATACTTATACTTAGGGCTCAAAATTTCAAGTCATGTTCTACTAACCAGGCCTTAAAGGTTACTCGCCACCAGTTGCCCCACCCAAACCTTACCCTGCCCCACCCCTAAACACACCTTTATACATTTTCTCATGAAATGACACTTGAATGTTTTATGCAGAATTAACGGTGTTCATCAATGCAGCCTACCTGTGCAGGGGAAGAAAGGAAAGAAAGAGGATTGCCGGCCAGATCATCAGAGCATAACAGCTTTAATTTGAATTGCAGAGTGTTCCCGCCTCTCGCCGTCACTTACAGCCCCGCCTCCTGGGCTGGGTACTTTGATTCATGTCACACATTCCACTGTTGGATGTGGATCTGTCTATCAAAGTACCCGGGCCAGGAGGCGGGGCTGCATGTAACAGCAAGTGCGGGTACACTTGGCAATTCTAATGAAAACTGTTACAGCAATGTTACTCAGCGCTCTGTGATGATCAGGCCACCTGCTCTCCTCTCTCTTCCCCGGGGCGATCACTGGGAGAATGGCTCCCATTCAACCCTGCCTGCCAGAGGTGCTGCACCCGGGCAGCCCACGCTTGCCAGCCCTCATTTTCTACTCGCAAAATGCGAGTAGGCGAGTGGAAAATTTGAGGGTTGTTATACTTACCTGCTCTGTGTCGTGGTTTTGCACAGAGCAGCCCATATGCACCTGGTCCCTCCCTCCTGTTGAGTGCCCCCACAACAAGTAGCTTGCTCTGGGGGTCCCGGGTCAGTCACAGCTCCCTGTGTTCATTCCGACATGTAGCCAAGGCACGGCCTGCCCCCTTACCTTTCTGATTGGCTGACTGACTATGAGTTATAGCAGCGGGAGGCAATGGTGCCACACTGCTGTCACAGCCAATGAGGAGGGGAGTCCCGGACAGCCAAGGAAAGCCTTCAACATCACTGGATAGAGATGGGCTCAGGTAAGTATTAGGGGGCTGAGGGGGGCTGCTGCACACAGAAGGCTTTTTATCTTAATGCAAAGAATGCATTAAAATAAAAAACCTTCAGACTAAAAAAGTCATACTCCAGCTGCTACTCAAAATGTGCCTTCTGAATATGGCACTTGAAATATGAAGAAAAATATGAGAGCTGTGCTAATAAAACAAATAAAAAAAGAATAATATTAAACAAAACTCACACTCATGAAGCATCACAAATTAAGTACAACATTATACTCCCACAAGTGTTAAAGTGCTATATGTGTACACCTAGTCTGTGTATTGGCATTCTATGTGCGGGCAAAGTTCAACACTATTGTTGTTTTGCAATCTTCCTCCAAGTGATGTGCACTCCAACACATGGCCTTTAAAACAAACGCACCAGAAGCCAGGCAACCTTTTTAGGTATTAAAGGTCAATGAGTGCTTGATGCCACCATATCTCCTTCCACTACTCCCGGGATATGTAGCGATACATTTCCTCTCCCCCACATAAAAAGGAATCATACAACAAACCAGAGAGAGGATTCCTATACCAGGTCATTCCACATCTCATCCAGCCAAGACCAATGTAAGTATGCATGTGCCATACCTGGCCGATTCCTATGGTTATCTGTTTCGGTAACGTAACCTGCCAAAGTGCCCTCTTGAGTACAAAGACTGTGTTAAAGTACCACCAGCGTTATTAAGAGCTGTTACACCAAGGTTGCCTGTAATAGTGAGGCTCCATTGCCAACTTTTTTGGAACTGTAAGTGAGCTCCTTTCTGCTGTCTTTAAAGGGGTTGTAAAGGTTTGTTTTTTATTTTCTAAATAGGTTCCTTTAAGCTAATGCATTGTTGGTTCACTTACCTTGTCCTTCAATTTCCCTTCTAAATGTTTTTTTTTCTTTGTTTTCTTTGTTTGAATTTCTCACTTTCTGTTCCTCCACAGTAAGCTGTTCTGGCTGACTAACCCCCAGCCAGATGATGGGGGCAAGTTTACTGAGAGGTAAGTGAACCAACAATGCATTAGCTTAAAAGAACCTATTTAGAAAATAAAAAACCTTTACAACCCCTTTAATGTGTGAATTGTTAACTCTGCTTTACCAAATAATAATTATGCCATCTTCCTTGGCCTCTATGTACCTTTACTCCATCTTGGGTACCAATCAACTGGCCCCACCTACACACAGACATGACCATACATAACCAATATAAAAATGTGTTCATTATAGCTATCAAATATAATCCAGTTATTATTTTTCTATTGCAGAAGATACAATTTAAAGTGTAACTCTACTTTTGTTGAGAAAAAAAACATTCCCCCTCTGGGTATTGTACATTGCAAGGATTTTAACAAATTTCTACCTTTTGTTATTCTGAAGAAATCCCTGTTTGTTCCTCTGTGCCCATATTCTGAGTGAATCTAATGGGAGCGGTTTCATAATTATGAAGCAGCTGCTGTAGAATCAGGCCTCTAATGAGGAAAGTTGCAGGGTTTGCATCCCTTTAGATGTTATTTACTATTGGGAGTATTTTACCAAAAATTCTATTTTTGTTGCAGGGGATGCCAAAAATCTGACTTGTATCTTAGTGTAGACTTCTGGGAAAATCAGTGAGCCAATCAAACAAGCAGCAAATTATGTTTATTAGGGGTGCTCTGTACACATTCTGTGTACACAATACCTCCAGGTAGCCATATTGCATTGCACTTTACATTGCATTGCACTTTACAGAAAATTACAGTGCTGCAGATTGAAAAGTAAAAGTCATTTTAATAACATTCAATCACAATATGACTTGTGTCAAAATTGTATATGCCAGCCCTCAAAAAAATCTACTCCTGAGTGGATTTTGAGGGCTGGCGAGAAGGGCTGCCTGGGAGCCCGGGGGGGGGGGGGGGGGCGAGCACCACCGATCAGAGGGGAAGAGAGAAGAGCCGCCGGCTGGATAATCATAGCAGGGAACATCACAGCTTTCATTTCAATAGCTGTGTCCAATCCTAGGACAGGTGACATGTATCAAAGTTCCCTGGACAAAAGGAGGGGCTTATATGACGACGCGCCGCAGGGGAACACACAGCTATTGAAATGAAAGCTGTGATGTTCCCTGCTCTGATCATCCAGCCGACAGCTCTCCTCTCTTCCCATCCACAGGTAGGCTGCATGTGACACAGGCTGCATTATGGGACACAGGCTGCATTATGGGACACAGGCTGCATTGTGGACACAGGCTGCATGGCGGGCATGGGTTACATGGGACACAGGCTGCATTGGACACAGGCTGCATGGTGGGCACAGGCTGCATGGTGGGAACAGGCTGCATTGGTGGACACGAGCAGGCGGCATTGGCGGGCACCGATAAAGTTGTTAATATTTTTATAACTTAATTCTGCATAAAACAGAATTAAGTTATTCAAAACAAAACATAAAAGTAGTGTCATTTCATAATTTATGAGGGCAGGTTTAGGGACGGAATTAGGGGCGGGGCATGGTAGGGGTTAGGCGGGGTAACTGGTGGCGAGTAACCCTTCAGGCCTGGCTAGTAGCTCAGGACTTGAAATTTTGAGCCCTGGTATATGCTATATTATTTTATTTGTTTTGCTATTTTTTTCCCATGAAAGTGGAGTTACCCTTTAAGTACAGGTGTGAATGGGACATGGAGACATTTTTCTCAATTTTTTTCTCAAACCTAGAGAATGATCCCGTATCCCAAAAGACAGCTTTCTGCTCCCCGTCTCCCTATAATCCAGCCCCACTATGCCTGTTTGTTCTCCTATAAGCCAGTTGCACAATTTATGAGGCTTGAATAAGTTTAATGCAGGTTTCTGATTGGTAGTAGCTGCAGGATTATGCAGCGACCCATTACTTTGGACAACAAACCCTCATTATTCATGTTTACAGATATGTCACGGTAATTGCTCTGAACTGGTTCTCTTACATCGTTTCATCATATTATTAAGCACAATAACAGGATTAAGAATCTAGAGACAGAGTCATGTGCTGTGTAGCTGAACTGCTCATAAAATATGTAAAGTAAGAGACTGAAATACAGAACAACATAGATTTTGTTTTCCTAGAAATATAATGTAAAGTCACATTTCAAAACATCACTAAATAATTCAACATATTGCGCACTGAGATATTTTTTTCATTAAACATCCACATTTAGCTTCTTCACAAAATTGTAGGATTAGCTCATAAATAAAGTAGTACATGCATTACGAAAAAAGAAACAAAAAAACATTTTTGTAATAACAGTTAGGTGATTATAGGTATAGGAGCCAATAGCAAATTCCTTACTGGGCCCCTTGGCTCTCCAAAACTAAAGTGTTTGTTACTCCAGCATTTCATGTGCCAGCTGTACCATGCACGTGTATGAGAAAGTATCCTATTCCTTTAAGAAGAAAGAGACGCCGCTCAAGGCAGGAGCTCCCCAGTGGTAGTTACGACCCAAAAACCCAGTGGGTGCGGGCAATGCACAAAGCAATAACAAAGAAATGAAGGAGATGGACAGCCACACTCCAACACGATACCAAAAATTAAAAAAATGGCGCCTTTAATACCAGTAAAAAAAATGACACTCCACAGCAATAAAAAAGCAAACAGTGGGGTAACAATGCTGACGCGTTTCACATCAATAACTGATGCTTAGTCATAGCTAAGCATCAGTTATTGATGTGAAACGCGTCAGTATTGTTACCCCACTGTTTGCTTTTTTATTGCTGTGGGTTTCATTTTTTTACTGGTATTAAAGGCACCATTTTTTACATTTTTGGTATCGTGTTGGAGTGCGGCTGTCCATCTCCTTCTTTTCTTTGTTATTATCCTGTTCCTTTGGTATTGCTTCCTTTGTGTGAAATGCATGGTGTTCCTGTCAGTCTCTCTGCTTTCCTATTAAAAGCTGGCCACACTATGCAGGAGAACACAGCGTGGTCAGTTCTCTAGCTATGCTGCCCTCTTCCAATGATCAGACTTGTCCTGACAGGCCTCTCCAGCACAGCCTGTCATGGGAAGATCAGTGTATGCTGCTTCTCCTCCCCCAGCTCTTATGCAACTGAGAAAAGAGAGAGGAAAGAGGAAATGTGATCACTTATAAAAATGGGAAAATGATCGGATGTGATCTGATCTTCATCTAAGTCACAACAATAGACAATCACAGTCTGCTTAAACTAATAACACACAAAGAATTAAATGTTACCATGTTTTTATTGAACACACCATGTAAACATTCACAGTGCAGGTGGAAAAAAGTATGTGAACCCCTAGACTAATGACATCTCCAAGAGCTAATTGGAGTGAGGTATCAGCCAACTGGAGTCCAATCAATGAGATGAGATTGGAGGTGTTGGTTACAGCTGCCCTGCTCTATAAAAAAAACACACATCAGTTCTGGGCTTGCCTTTTACAAGAAGCATTGCCTGATGTGAATCATGCCTCGCACAAAAGAGCTCTCAGAAGACCTACGATTAACAATTGTTGATTTTCATAAAAACATTTTAGCCAACATTGGGCTAAATGTCATAGAGTCGGTCCAGGTTCTAAAAAGATCCTGGGCTCCATTCACATTCGCTCAGCCTCTTTGTGAGCCCCTGAGAGCCTTAGACACAAGCAAGTCAGCTTGTGCAAGCTTGTAAGCGTGCACTCCATGTGATTGTGGATTCACACTTGCCTGTCAATGTGATCGTGATATTCATAGGAGGAGGACTTTAAACACCTTGTATACTGTTTTCCATACATTATTCATCTCAAAGGATATATCTGGTTTAGTTCTTTATACCATCATTGGGACTTGCTGACATATATTGCCACTCACTAATTGTGTCACTGTGCAATTTGTTGATTTAAGCCCCGTACACACACGATCTGAATTTCCGAATGACCTTTTCCATCAGGAATTCCGACCGTGTGTATGCCCCATCGGAATAATTCCTTTAGAAAATTCTGATGAATTCCATCTGAGTTTAGATAGAGAACATGTTCTCTTTTACGCCGATGGAATTCCGTAGGAATTCTGATGTGATTTTGTTCTGATAAAGGTCTGATCGTGTGTACATGGCTTTATGTTCACTTTTGTCACTTTTGTGTCACTATGCAATATTTGTATTTTTCACTATATAGCATTAAATATTAAAACACAGCTCCTATTTGATATAAAGTATTTTATCCTTTGTGTATATTTTACATTTGAGCTGCGGCTAAGTTTAGGGTTTAGGTTACAGCGCATTTTTTTTCCTTCTACACATATACTCAGTAGCCTGTACCGCTGTCAATAAGCAGTGCAGGATGGATTCCTAAACATCTCCACTCCTGTAACATTGTAGGACTATATGGTATGGGGCAAACTCTCTAGTAACAATCCTAACCACCCATTCTTGACCGGGTAAAATTGCAATTGTTTACACTGAAATCTAGATTAGAAGGGAATGTATAGTACTTTCAATGTTTGCGTAAACATAAAGATCAGCTTAATATTATTTTTTTATAAAGATATTTTATTTTATATATATATATATATATATATATATATATACATATATATATATACAAATATATATATATATAGGAACACTTTTATTTCTATATCTTTGTATGTACAGGGGCAGCCATTATTGTTCATTACAATTGCAGCCTCTGCTTCCTGCTTTTGCTCCGACTGGTTGCCTTTGGCTTCCTGTTCCCTCTCGTACCTTTGGTGAAGTATCAGATTTGGGTCTTGCAGAGGCTGTGATTGCCTGCTCAGGCAGAGGCAAACAACCAGAGCGTCTTTCCTACACAGGTCAGGTCTTTCACTATGGTTAACAGACAAAGAGAAAGTAAGGTAGCAGCTTTTAGGACTAATTCCAGAACTGATTCCAGAACAGAGAAGTTTGTGGGTTGGGCAGCAGAGGTTGGTTTTGTAGTGACAGAAGAAAGGGGGACCAGACAATAAAGTATATTTCTGTCTAGGTCTGATTAAATTAAGCACTAAAAATATTACCATACTAGAAATACACTACAATTTCTTTGAAATTGCTCAAAACAGTTGCAGCTGCAAATAACTGAGGATGTGCAATGCTTCAAGCTATAAAGTGATACTATATAGAATGAGTAATAAGTATATGTTTGATTTTTTTATATATATATATTAACCACTTCCCGCCCGGCCAATAGCCGATTTACGGCAGGGAAGTGGTTATGAAATCGTGACTAGACGTTCTCAAACGTCTAGCACGATTTCATGCCGCACGCGCCCGTGCGGGCGCGCAGCGCGGCGATCGGTGATGCGGGGTGTCAGTCTGACACCCTGCACCTCCGATCTCGGTAACGAGTCTCCGGCGGAGCCTCGTTACCACGTGATCAGCCGTGTCCAATCACGGCTGATCACGATGTAAACAGGAAGAGCCGCCGACGGCTCTTCCTCACTCGCGTCTGACAGACGCGAGTACAGGAGAGCCGATCAGCGGCTCTCCTGACAGGGGGGGTTCGCGCTGATTGTTTATCAGCGCAGCCCCCCCTCGGATCGCCACACTAGACCACCAGGAAAATAAAAAAAAGACACAAAAAAATGACAACAAAAAAAAAAAAAAAAATGACAAAAAAAAAAAAAAAGACAAAAAAAAAAAGGGGTGGCAGTAAAAAAAAATGATGCCAATCAGTGCCCACACATGGGCACTGATTGGCAACATTGATCCATCAGTGCCACCCCTCAGTGATCATCAGTGCCACCCCAGTGTCTGTCAGTGCCACCCCACAGTGCCAATCCATGCCCAGTGCCCACCTACCAGTGCCCACCTGTGCCGCCTATCAGTGCCCACCTGTGCCGCCTATCAGTGCCCACCTGTGCCGCCTATCAGTGCCCACCTGTGCCGCCTATCAGTGCCCACCTGTGCCGCCTATGAGTGCCCATCTGTGCTGCCTATGAGTGCCCAGTGCTGCCTATGAGTGCCCATCAGTGCCGCCCATGAGTGCCCATCAGTGCCGCCCATGAGTGCCCATCAGTGCCCAATACCAGCGCCGCCTATCAGTGCCCATCAGTGCTACCTAATCGGTGCCCATCAGAACTACCTCATCGGTGCCCATCAGTGCCACCTCATCGGTGCCCATCAGTGCCACCATATCAGTGCCCATAATTGAAAGAGAAAACATACTCATTTACAAAAAAATTAACAGAAAAAAATAAAAACTTTATTTTTTTTTCAAAATCTTCGCTCTATTTTTAGTTGTTGCACAAAAAAAAAAAAACGCAGAGGTGATCAAATACCACCAAAAGAAAGCTCTATTTGTGGGGAAAAAAGGACGCCAATTTTGTTTGGGTGCAGTGTAGCATGACCGCGCAATTGTCATTCAAATTGCGACAGTGCTGAAAGCTGAAAATTGGCTTGGGCGGGAAGGTGCGTAAGTGCCTGGTATGGAAGTGGTTAATATATATCTATATATATATCTATATATATATATATATATATATATATATATATATATATATATATATATAGATATATGTTATATGTACATTATATATCATAGGAAACAAACAGGTTCCAGAGTCTAGCAGCTCACCTGTTCGATAGTAATAATGGACAAATCCACAGGGTTTCTTAGATGTGGTGCTCTTCTGGCTACATCAGTGCTCTCCTCCTGCAGGGGTCTATTACAAGGTAGCACTGCTCACAGTGACACACATCTGACCATCTCTGCTGGAGACAGGCAATAGATGATTGCAATCACAAGTGTGCCAACCCCTTGCTGCTTCTCTGCCCAGAAGAAGTATAAGAGAGGGGCCGGGGATCTTTTAGAAGCATGTATATACTGTAAACACCTCCAGCTTAAGGCTGAAATACAACAATGTTACAATGTTAATGGTATTCTTTAATGTGCCTATTCTTTTATTGCTTTTTATAAGTATGTCCTTTTCGAAGCGATTGATACTAACTAGGCATCTGCCCGGCATCTTTAGGGTAAAGGTTATGGAGGCGCTTTACCATCTGGGTCTGCTGTGGAGGAAGAAGGTGCTCTTTAGAAAGCTATAGCATTACATGGCATTAAGGTTTAAGGCTCAAGGTCACTCAAACTATCAAATGGAAGAGTGGCCACTACACACCCATAGGAAACATTTACCTACAGAACTTTATAGGGTGGTCCTCCTAATGGATTAAAGTAGGATCACTGTAGTTGATACCCTCTAATTCCACTCCCTCTGCTCCATGAGAGAAAACAGCGCTGCTATTTACCCCCCCCCCCCCCCCTCCCCATTGTGTACCGCTGAATTTTCATAGAAGATTGTTTCAACAGACACACACTTTCTGGCTGGAATGCCCAGCCTCCCCAGGACCCTAGACACAACCTCTGGTATATGAAGAGTGTCAATCAGAGCAGCTGGGTCCTGTGAGGTGCATACAACTTTCATGGAGCCAGTTTCATCTGGATTAAAAAGTGTTAGACTGGCCATAGATGGTTCCTGCTGAGCTAGCCAAGATTTAAACCATGTGTGGGCAAGCTGAATGTACTCAGTTGATCGATTAGATTGATTAACTTGGGTACAACCAGCCTGCAGGTTTCACTCTTGTGATTATTGCTAGCAATAATCACTGTCTTCTCCTGGGGGTTTCCCCCACCCCTTCAAACCCCCTCATGTGCTCAGAAGGAGGGATTCCCTGTTCAGCCCTGTTTGTGTTGATGAGGGAATTGTGAAAATTTGTGGTTACAGGAAAGAAAATTGCACCGTCTATAGCCTGCCTTAGCTGCAATATCCACCATCTCCACATGCACAATGAAGTGCTGGATTCAATAAATTTGTTACAGCTGATAGTGTAATGTAAGTTGTTGTATCATGCACAATGTTTTCCGTGTTGTATTCCGTAATAATACATGCTTTATCCACTTACACAGAAGTAGTAAGGCAAATAGAAGAGAGGCTTAAGTTAGTATCTTGCTATGCTATGAAGACATCTGATTTACTGTCATCTGCTGTTCACATTTGGACAAATCTGTGTGTATTATCTTAGATAGGCGTAACGTCTGTAAGGAGTCAATTACTGCCGCAGTGGGTGTTGCTTTGGTGAATTGTTGACTCACCATGACTCCTCCCCCCGATAAGTGCAGAGCAGGATAAAAAGGATGGGTTTGTGAGTTTTGTTTTTTCAAAATTTTACAGTAGAGAACTCACATCAATGTTAAAATTAGACATGTGCACAGAAAAAAAAATCGTTTTTTTTTGTTCCGTTTCGTATGGTCCCGTCTGTTCGTTTCCGTTCGTTTTTCATAAGACGCCCGTTTTCCCGTTCGTTCCCGTTCGTTTGTCGTACGACGCGATTTTTTCGTATTCCGATCGGTTCGTATTTCCGTTACCGTTTTATTTTCGTACATGCGGGATGATTCGTTATTCTGTTTAATTCATGTTCGTTTCTTGTTAGACAATAATTATCGTGAATTTTCGTCAATTTGCATTCTGTGTATCTTGAATGCTTTTCTTTTGTTAGTGTCAGTTGTATGTTCAATGACATCTATAACAAAAGAATTTCATTATGTATATTGAATGAATTCCTTTGTCTGTTATAGGTGTCATATCAACATACGAAAATAACAAAAGAAACAGGTTCAAATGCAAATCTTTTGTTTATGTTTTTTTTGAATGGCCAGAGAGTTAGGCTGGCCATACATGATAAAATTTTCTGTGCAATTTTCTTTAGATTTACTTTCAACTATGTAGTGCAAGGGCTTGCCTGATTGCATACAATTGAAAGTGTTGTTTAGTTTGACCTCATATATGGTTTTTGGTAAATCTAAAAGAAAATTGTACAAGAAAATTGAACATGTATGGCCAGCCTCAGTGACTGGAAGCAGCTTCTCTTTTGTGCAGAATAGTTAGTGAGTACACTTGTACAGTAAAGCCTAATAAACTTTTCTGTGGATTTTCATCTGAAGGGAGATCAGTTGGCCAGACTTTTGAACCCAAAAATGGTTTTCTGATGCAGTTTAAAAACGAACAAATTTTCTGAGAACGATCGGAAAACGATCGTTTTTATGTGTGTTGTTAAAATAGTCTGACCAAGTGTATGGGGCTTAACAATACTATTAACAATACTATTGTTAAGCCCCATACACTTGGTCAGACTATTTTAACAACACACATAAAAACGATCGTTCTCAGAAAATTCGTTCGTTTTTAAACTGCATCAGAAAACCATTTTTGGGTTCAGAAGTCTGGCCAACTGATCTCCCTTCAGATGAAAATCCACAGAAAAGTTTATTAGGCTTTACTGTACAGGTGTACTCACTATTCTGCACAAAAGAGAAGCTGCTTTCAGTCACTGAGGCTGGCCATACATGTTCAATTTTCTTGTACAATTTTCTTTTAGATTTACCAAAAACCATATATGAGGTCAAACTAAACAACACTTTCAATTGTATGCAATCAGGCAGGCCCTTGCACTACATAGTTGAAGGTAAATCTAAAGAAAATTGCACAGAAAATCATGTATGGCCAGCCTAACTCTCTGGCCATTAAAAAACCCATAAACAAAAGATTTGCATTTGAACCTGTTTCTTTTGTTATTTTCGTATGTTGATATGACACCTATAACAAAACATTTGCCTTCAGTATTTTGAATACACAGAAAAAAGAAAAAAGAATTCATTCAATATACATAATGCAATTCTTTTGTTATAGATGTCATTGAACAATGAACATACAACTGAAAACGAACACAAAACAGATTCAAACAAAATACACAATGCAAACCTCTTGATACAGATTTAATTTTCGTTATTTTGCCATTTTCGTTTTGTCGTTTTTTCCCGTCGGATCGTTTGTTCGTATTTGCGGTCGTTCGTTATGCGGCTCATCCGTTATCCCGTCGTTTTCGTATTTTGGTGCTTTACCGTTTTCGTATGTACACATTATCCTGCGGGTAGGAAAATGAACATTTTCGTACGAAAATAACATTCGTACGAACGGGAATGCACATATCTAGTTAAAATAAGGACAGAGAAATGCATAGCAGGCTGGGGGTTAGGGTATAAAAGCATAGAGAGTTGCATACTCATGTTCTGCTCTAAAGAGTAACTCCACTTTTCTTGGAAAAATAGCAAAAATATGTATATATATATATATATATATATATATATATATATATATATTTTGTGACAGGAAGTCAGGTAAATCTGTGGGTGTTGTCACAGACGGGAGATACATTTCTGCCTTGTTTAGACAATACACCAATTACTATCAGGTGTCGGCTACAGAGGTAGCCAGAAAGGTTTAGGGCGTTGGAAAACTTCAGCTGTTCAGAATGAGGCAATTAAGGCCTCTATATGTTAACCAAAGTATGACTACTGATTGCTGCATCCTGAGGCTTTTTGAGCTAAGGAGAGCAGTGAGAAAGACTTCTGAAGAGGTGAGGTGGTTGTTGATGTTTCTGTGTGATAAAAATCAGAAAGACTATTGTTTCTCTGCTGTATGACCAGCAGTGTCTGCCCAGCAGTAGGCTGTGCCAGACTCCATAGGTAGGTTCCTGTGTGGTGAAGATAGATGCCCCAAGTGGCCAGTGTTTTGTTTTGTTTATGCTGTTTGGATGCTTGCACTCCAGCAATATGGACGAATCAACCAAACTCTTTGTTTTCAACCTTCTTCGGCTGCCTCTCTGTATAGTTCAGTGTGTAGTGATCCCATCCAAGGGGTCACACAACCCGCTACCGAGCTAACCCCTTACAATATATATACATATATATATTTAATATGCGATTGCTACATGAACATGTCGTGTACCCCCAGAAATGTCATATCTGCTTGCTCCAGAAGCCTACACTAGGACATAAGTCAGATGTTAGGCATCCTTTCCAAAAAAAATAAAAAATTTAATGGGATACTCCCAAAGTATTACCAACATGGCAACGTTCCTGATTAGAACACTGCAAGGGCATCACATGATTGATAATGAAAAAGTCACTCCCATATATCCTCAGATTCCCTGATAGGATTCTGCAACAAAGTTTGTTAAAATTCCTGGAATGTACATTGGTCACAAAGAGTTTTTTCCTCAACAAAAGTGGAGTTACTCTTTAAGCATGAGACCTTTTTAATATTTTTGCAAGCTGATAAAAAAAAATGCTGGTGAATTCAGCTGTCCCTGCTCAATATATTGTCACTGACTATAAACTCAAAATGATTATGTTTTTCTAGTTTGCTCTGCTATATTTTCAAGTTTAGGATTTTTCCATTTTACAACGGATTTATCATTGTTGTTCTTCTTGACTCTTCTTTACCAACATATTAAATGTGTTATCTTCATGTTTTAAGATCTTAGCATGTTCCTCTGTAATATATAAGTACCAAACAATTATAAAACTGTGTCACTAATCCGCATTCATTATTTTGCAAGCATACGTGACACTAGTGCCTTTGTGAGCCAGGCTACGATAATAGCTTTGCCTAGCACCATAAATTCCATGTGAAAACAGTCACCCTCTCTAACATTCCAATCAATGAGGAAGAAGCTGTAGCGTGGTGGAGGTGTGAAGGATGCCAGCTGAGGCAGCTTTATTAGCATACACATCATCATATCTGCATGTTAAAGTGTGTCTGCAGTCACAGCAGGACAGCTCAGAGGTGTTAATCAGTTTTCAACGCCTGTTAATGAGACTCATCTCTAGTGGGGGGAATTGATTTTCCTGTGCTCACTTGTTCTGTTAAGACAGATCCTCTCAATGTTAAACAAGGCCGGTCATTAAACAGAACTCATTTACTAAAAAAACGCTACATGTGGAAGTTTAGGTCAGTGCTTTTATTATGTGAACCTATATTTTCAGAGGTAGCATTAGGTATATTATTAGGATTACCTTGAAATATATGGGCATTTACACTTGCAGGAGCAGTGATATTCAACATTACAGAACAAGTCTATTTTAATGGGCTCAACTTCTGAACAGTTATTTTAATCAAACTTTAAAGCAGAATTTCACCCCGAAAGGAAAGTTCCACTTTTATGCCTCCTTTTCCCCATCTCTTCAACTTTTGGCCACTTTTTGGGAGCAGGTACCTGGTTTTGACAGGCACCTGCTCCCACTTCCACCCTGATTGCCTAGACAATCCGAGAGAATGTTTGGCCCCACCCCTCTCTGCTTGCGCACCGCAGCTCACGTATGCACAGTGGGCAGCCTACGTTGATGTCGCAGTGGGTCTTTCCACAGTTAGCATGGTGGCGCCGGGGACCCAGGGACCGTCTCCATAGTTTCATCTTCTCTATAGGTCCAGTTGACCATTATCACTGAGACAAAAAGTAATGGGAAATCCAACATTTTCGATTTGTCACTAGAACAAGATGAGGGAATTACAGACAGTTTTAAATGTGTCCTATTTCACTGACACCTGTCTAAGAGGGGTGTTACCCTAAATTTATAGAGATATTCTGTCACATTCTGAAGAAAGTGAAGGAAACCTTCCCCAACTGGACATGCATAGAAACATTACAACAGCAACATCCTGCTGCTGAGGAGCGTGCCTAATATCAAGATACCTTTACCTTAAAGCCCCCCAACCTCCATTTTCAACTTCGATCAGTACTTAAAACTCTAATGAAGGGGTCATCCTTCAAAACACATAGACTACTGTTTTGGATAGTCTTGGGAAGAGTAAATTGTTCCTTTCTGTTAACCCAGTGGGGAGATTTCACCTCACTCTCAGTGACAGTAGGACAAGAAGTGGACAGAGGGGCAGTTGTCACTTGATGAATGTCCCCACTAGAGAGATTTTCTACAACATCAACCCCTTCCTTACCGGGCCATAATAATATGACGCCAGCAGGAACCCCCCTCTCTCCGGGTGGACGTCATATGAAGTCCTTTCTTCCCGGCCATCTAGGGGGCGCGCACGCCGCTGGTGGTGCGCGCGCATGCGCAACTCCGCTCGTGACCCGGTGCATGTGCCCGGCGGCCGTGATGTCCACCCGCGTTTGACCGCGATCACGGCAGGAGTGTGAATCTGTGTGTAAACCCAGTACAGAGGAACACAGATTGGTCTCCTCCCCCTGTGAGTCCCCTCCCCCTACAGTAAGAGTCACTCAATAGGGAACATATTAACCCCTTCAGTGCCCCCTAGTGTTAACCCCTTCCCTGCCAGTCACATTTACACAGTAATCAGTGCAGTTGTATAGCACTAATCGCTGTATAGATATGAATGATCCCAAAAACGTGTCAAAAGTGTCCGATATGTCCTCCACAATGTCACAGTCACAATAAAAATCACAAATTCGCCGCCATTACTAAAAAAAAAATTCCATAAATCTATCCCCTATTTTATAGACGCTATGGGCCAGATTCAGAGACCCGTAACTCCTGTCTAACTGGTGTTAGACTGGAGTACTTTCGAATTACGCACGTTTTTTAGCTAGTCTGAAATCTCAAACCATGAAAAGACGGCTGCGGGCTTCAATTCGACTGGATTACGTGTTCGTACGCCTTCGGATCTACGCTGCAATAAAATTGCGGCCACTGGGTGGACTTCCCGTCGTTTTCCACGTCGGGGTATGCTAATGAGCTTTTGCCGGCTATCCCCGAAATTACGATCTTCAATCGCAATCTCTTACGGCATCTTTAGTCATTTTTTTTTGTGTGACACTATACCAGCTTTTTGCTGGTCTAATATTAGACAGCCCATGTTAAGTATGGCCGTCGTTCCCGCGTCGAATATCAACGTTTTCCGACGTCTTTTTTTATTTTTTACGTAAGTCGTCCGGGAATAGGAATGTTCGTAAACGACGCTACTCCAAAAAAAAATGACGTAATGACGTGATTTCGCGCAATGCACGGCGGGAAATTTCTGAACGGAGCATGCGCAGTTCGATCGCCGCGGGGACGCGCCTAATTTAAATGCTTCACGCCCCCTAATCGCATATTTCGATTACGCGGCGAGAAATAGACTACGCCGCCGTATCGTACGGGCAAAAATCTACCAGAATTCGACTTAGAGCCTGGTAAAATACGGCAGCGTAGAGTATTTCGAATACGCTGCGCAAATTTACGTGTACCTGAATCTGGCCCTATAACTTTTGCGCAAACCAATTAATATAAGCTTATTGCAATTTGTTTTTCCCAAAAATATGTAGAAGAATACATATCAGCCTAAACTGGGGAAAAAAAAATGTTTTTTTTTTTAGTTTTTTTTAATATTTATTGTGTTTTTTTCAAAATTGTCGCTCTTCTTTTGTTTATAGCGCAAAAAATAAAAGCCGCAGAGATGATCAAATATCACCAAACGAAAGCTCTATTTGTGGAGGGAAAAAAACATAAAGATGTAATTTGGGTACAGTGTTGCATGACCGCGCAATCGTCATTCAAAGTGCAACAGCGCTGAAAACTAAAAATTGGTCTGGGCAGAAATGGGGTGAAAATGCCCAGTATGGAAGTGGTTAAAGACCAAATTAGGGACTTCTTAAAAGGAAAATCAGCACACTCAAACATTAATATCCAGGTATAGTTTATCAGTTGTGTCTGTAAGGTAGTTAATGCATTTTTAGGACTAAAAAGGCCCCCGTCATCATGGCTTGTGAATGCTGGATAGGAAGGAAATCCAGGTATGTATCTCTTAAGCAAGCAGTTTATCTTAAGGCCCAGTTCACACCTACACCTAGTTTAGTTTTTCAGTTTTTAGAAACACAGTCCATTTAACACGGTTTCCTTTGGATCATGTTCACATGTGTACATTTTATGAAAAGAGCCAGGGACTTTTGTCTGGTGTTTGGTTCCATAGACTTTAATGAATCAAAAATGTGTTTTGAAAAACAAAAATGCACCTGGAATATTTAAACTGCACCCTGCATAGGTATGAACAAGTCCGTAAACCTGAAGCCTGCTCCAGTTCTGGTTTAGCAGGTTTTTGATGGAGGTTCTATTTCTTTCCCACTCTGTCCAATAACAAAAAATGATTGGAGGTATGTATGTGCCACTGTTGGGCTGGTGGTACAGACAGATATATAACATACACAAGCTTGTGAAAACCCAATCTGTATAAAGGGTAAGGACTCTTTCACACGTGCGGACCGTATGTCTGCTTTTTCATCCATCCGTGTACGTGTAATTCTATGGAATTGCGGGTGTCAGTGGATGAACATCCGCTGACACCCGATCTCACCCATTTCCGCAATCCTCTGATTCTGCAGACGGAGGAAGACCCTATTTTTCCATCCGTCTGCGGATCGGATTGGGTGAACACGGACAGATGGTCTGTGTTCATTCAATCCCCCCCCATAGAGGAGAGCGGAGAAAAGACTCAGCGTGGATCAGTGGAGCGATCCCCGCTGAGCAAGCGGAGGTTCACGGGGCGGATCATCATTGATCCGTCCCATGGGAAAGAGGCCTTACCAAACCTAAGCATTCCATAATTTGAGCTTTATTTCAGTCTCACAGTCTAAACAACCATTGAGGATCATCTTTGTTTTTAAGAAAAATGGCAGTAAACATTTAAAGTGGACCTTTACTCAAAAAGTAAATGTGTGCTTTATTTATTTATTATAAAGAAACTCTAGAAATGTAATTGTGCTTAACCTGCTCCCTGAAAAAAAATTTTGGAATTCTTCCTGAAAAATAACCAATTTATGGTTTGTGAAGGGCCAATGCAGCCTCTTAGCTGTATATGTGCAGTTTGAGATGTAAGGCACTGCTCCTTCTGAAAGCTAGGCTCAGAAAATTTGAAATTTCGATTTGGTGATGTCACTACTAATGTGCTGCCCAGTTATTTCCTTGCCAAAGGCTTGAGGATACCAAGCTGTTCCTTCACCAAGATAGCCTCTTCCATACAAAGTACAGAACAAGGGCATAGTAATTCAGTAATTGGGTAATAATCAGCTGCAGGAAAACCACAGTCAATACCGGTGACTAGTCCTCTCTGCCTCTTTTGGGATCATCTCCAGAGTTCACCTTCTCTTTAAGTTGAGCAGTTATCCATTAAAATAATACAGTTTATATAAGTAGCTCTTTATGGTAGGTAATCAGGTGTGCTCACTTGCTGGAAGAAAGGCCCCCAAGAGTGCTTGGAATACGTTCTCTTGAGGAGGGTGTGAGGACCCATATGTTTCTGGTTGTTTTAAAGAGACTTGGTGTATTGGTAACATAATAATAGAGCCCCCACAGACTGCACAGAGCCCTCAAAGGATTTTAACGACAAGTTGTAGCATGCCATATTTTCTATGAATGTAAAATACTCCCTGGAAATATTAGAAAAGATAAAAGAGCTTCACTGTGCATTAAATCACCTAAAGTCACATGAGGTGATGAGGCAGAACAATGTAACACTGTAAAATCTACAACTAATTATACCTACTGAATAAAAGTTAAATTCTAAAGTTTTGTTATGAATCAAACACATTGTTGATGTACAATGCCAGTTGTAATTATTTTCCCAGAATACTCCTTTATGAAGTGATATGACCAGTTCTATAATGAGTCAAAGTGAGGTATGTTGGCAAATATATATCTATGAAATTGAGAGTAAGTGTTTAGGAACATGTTCTGCATTTGCCTAAAGGCTGATATCGCCGAGTTTATCAAGCTTATTTTGTACAGCAATGTGCAAAGTGCTGTGAGCTACAACAAACGAGCTGAATTTAGCATTCCCCAATCTAAAGTGCACTTTACTATTTCCCTAATTGAAAAAAAAACACCTCTTGTCTCCATATGAAAACATGTAGTTCATCATTCTTCCAGAGGCAAAACATTTACTTCACCACTCCAAAACCTGAACATCATTTATGATGCACTTTCTAGCCCATTTAAGAAACCTGTTTTTGATTGTGCAGAAAATATACTGACCATCAAAGTACCCTACTTCTGAGAAGTCATTGTATAAGCTATATGGTCCAAATATCATGCAGTACTGGACGGTTCAAAAGAAACCGTTCGACATTTGGCCCATGTGTACGGCAGCCAGTCCAACAGAAGCTGGCTGAATGTTAGGCTTCTGTCAAAGGGGCATGACAGAAACAGGTCTGCCAATCGGCATCTGATCTGAGAGCGCTTACTGGTATGTTCTGGCGTGGGGTTGTCCCCGTGTCATTACACAATAGCTCATCGGATTGTTAGTACAGGACCTACTCCCGAGCTTTTTCATTTTTTTTTGTTTAGTCTGCTTGGTTGAACCAAAGAAAATGAATAGTGTACACTAGGCTTAAAGCGGAGATTCACACAAAAAGTGAACCTCCGCTTTTTGGATCCCCCCCTCCGGTGTCACATTTGGCACCTTTCAGGGGGTAGGGGGTGCAGATACCTGTCTGAGACAGGTATTTGCACCACTTCTGGGTTCTGACTCCCACAGGGAATCCAGCCCCTTCACATCACCCCCCAGGAGAGAGCGGGGACCAGTGACGGTGCGCAGTAGGGAATCGGGCAGTGAAGCCGCAAGGCTTCACTTCCTGTTTCCCTCACCAAGGATGGAGGCGGAAGCAGCCAAGGACCGAGCGATTGCTCAGCCTCTGCTGCTGACATGGCGGGCGCGCTGGACAGGTAAGTGTCCATTTTTTAAAAGTCAGCAGCTGCAGAATTTGTAGCTGCTGGCTTAAAAAAAAAAAAACGGCAGAACCTCTGCTTTAAGTTACTTCCTGGGACTTTGAGTTTTTTGTCTTATCCAAAAGAGACTCTATCACCAGTTCTGACCTTTTAATCAAAAACCCCTTATCCCTTTTTAATAATTAAAAAATAATACATATGCATGCGGAAACAATTTTTTTTTGTATTATTATTATTATTATTATTCATTAACTACTTTTTTAATGTAGCCCTTGCAAAGTTAATAGGGAACTGACACTTCCAGATGTGTTGGACTCCACTATATGTCGCCTTCCCCACTGTGATGCCACTGTTCCCTGCAAAACCTTCTTTACAACTAACTAACTACAAGCAATGCCCACTGTCAGTATTAGTGCCATCAGTATCAGCATTAAGCTTTACAGGGAACTGCAGCAAGTGTTTACTTTAAAAAGACTGAACTGATGACAGGGTCACGTAAATGCTCCTCTTTATATGTATATATATATATATATATATATATATATATATATATATATATATATATATATATATATATATATATATATATATATATATATATATACAAGGAGTGCAGAATTATTAGGCAAATGAGTATTTTGACCACATCATCCTCTTTATGCATGTTGTCTTACTCCAAGCTGTATAGGCTCGAAAGCCTACTACCAATTAAGCATATTAGGTGATGTGCATCTCTGTAATGAGAAGGGGTGTGGTCTAATGACATCAACACCCTATATCAGGTCAGCATAATTATTAGGCAACTTCCTTTCCTTTGGCAAAATGGGTCAAAAGAAGGAATTGACAGGCTCAGAAAAGTCAAAAATAGTGAGATATCTTGCAGAGGGATGCAGCACTCTTAAAATTGCAAAGCTTCTGAAGCGTGATCATCGAACAATCAAGCGTTTCATTCAAAATAGTCAACAGGGTCGCAAGAAGCGTGTGGAAAAACCAAGGCGCAAAATAACTGCCCATGAACTGAGAAAAGTCAAGCGTGCAGCTGCCAAGATGCCACTTGCCACCAGTTTGGCCATATTTCAGAGCTGCAACATCACTGGAGTGCCCAAAAGCACAAGGTGTGCAATACTCAGAGACATGGCCAAGGTAAGAAAGGCTGAAAGACGACCACCACTGAACAAGACACACAAGCTGAAACGTCAAGACTGGGCCAAGAAATATCTCAAGACTGATTTTTCTAAGGTTTTATGGACTGATGAAATGAGAGTGAGTCTTGATGGGCCAGATGGATGGGCATGTGGCTGGATTGGTAAAGGGCAGAGAGCTCCAGTCCGACTCAGACGTCAGCAAGGTGGAGGTGGAGTACTGGTTTGGGCTGGTATCATCAAAGATGAGCTTGTGGGGCCTTTTCGGGTTGAGGATGGAGTCAAGCTCAACTCCCAGTCCTACTGCCAGTTTCTGGAAGACACCTTCTTCAAGCAGTGGTACAGGAAGAAGTCTGCATCCTTCAAGAAAAACATGATTTTCATGCAGGACAATGCTCCATCACACGCGTCCAAGTACTCCACAGCGTGGCTGGCAAGAAAGGGTATAAAAGAAGAAAAACTAATGACATGGCCTCCTTGTTCACCTGATCTGAACCCCATTGAGAACCTGTGGTCCATCATCAAATGTGAGATTTACAAGAAGGGAAAACAGTACACCTCTCTGAACAGTGTCTGGGAGGCTGTGGTTGCTGCTGCACGCAATGTTGATGGTGAACAGATCAAAACACTGACAGAATCCATGGATGGCAGGCTTTTGAGTGTCCTTGCAAAGAAAGGTGGCTATATTGGTCACTGATTTGTTTTTGTTTTGTTTTTGAATGTCAGAAATGTATATTTGTGAATGTTGAGATGTTATATTGGTTTCACTGGTAAAAATAAATAATTGAAATGGGTATATATTTGTTTTTTGTTAAGTTGCCTAATAATTATGCACAGTAATAGTCACCTGCACACACAGATATCCCCCTAAAATAGCTAAAACTAAAAACAAACTGAAAACTACTTCCAAAAATATTCAGCTTTGATATTAATGAGTTTTTTGGGTTCATTGAGAACATGGTTGTTGTTCAATAATAAAATTAATCCTCAAAAATACAACTTGCCTAATAATTCTGCACTCCCTGTATAAATATATATATATATATTTGTAAAAAAGAGGACATAAACACGTTACCCAAAACTGGTACAGCTGTAAAAGAAGCTAAAGCATGGGCAAAAATGGGCACCCTTGCATTTCTGTCAGATAATGCACCACTTCGCCCAGATAATTGCAATTACACATATTTATTCATTCTCCTGTTTATTTCTTTTGTTTTCATTGGTATGACACAAAGAACATTGAGAAACAAAAGGCCAAATCTGACGCATTCCACTCAAAACTCCATGGACAAGACAACATGATTTGTACCTTCTCAAAATTGTAAGAAATAATTGCATTTCAAGTTTGTGATGCTCCTGTAATTTGTAATTAAACTCACCTGTATCAATTAACAGGTGCTGACAATATAGAATCACACTGGCAACCAGTTAAAAAGGTGAAAAATTGACTCAACCTTTCAGTTGTGTGTCTCACGGAGCATGGAGAAGAGAAATAAAAACAAAGAATTGTCTGAGGATTTGAGAACAAAAATTGTACAGTGGACAATCTCAAGGTTACACGTCCATCTCAAGAGATCTTAACCTCCCTGGCGGTCTTCACGTGTGTGGCACGGGGTGAGATTTTTAAGCTAATATCGGTAACCCCGTGCCACACACGCGCTTACCTCGCTGGATGCAGAAAAAGTTTACTTACCTTTTCTCTGCGATCCAGCGATGAATCCCCGCAGTACTCGGCGGGCGGATGTCCGCCTGATGCTGTGTGTTCCGCCGATTCCCTTCCCTGCGAGCGTCGCGACGTAGGGGGGGGAACGGCGCCAAATTCAAAAATGTAAACAAACACTATACATACAGTACACTGTAATCTTATAGATTACAGTACTGTATGTAAAAAATACACACCCCCCATGTCCCTAGTGGTCTGCCCTGTACACTACATGTCCTTTTATGTAATAAAAACTGTTCTTTCTCCCTGCAAACTGTAGATTGCCCATAGCAACCAAAAGTGTCCCTTTATGGCAAAAATTGTTTTAGAGCAGCTAAAAAACAGCGATAATAAATCAGAATCACTTGCAGAATTTAGCGATAGCGATTTATGGGGAAATTCGTCATAAAAAAAAAAAAAAAAATGACAGCAAAAATTCTGCAACTGAGCAAATTTCAGTGATTTTGATTTGATTAAATTATTGAATAATTTTTACTATAATTATATTATCATTTGTGATCATTTTTTATAATTATTTGTGATTATATTATAATTTTTAATTAAATTTTTAATTAAAAAAAAAAATCATACCGGGGATGCCTATTAGACTCTTGTTTGAATAGATTTAAGTGAGTTATTCCTAAGAATTACAAGCCTACAGTATAAAACGCCAAATTCCCTTGCAAATAATGGTACCGCTTTTAGCACCTAAAATCTTAAAGAATCATACCGCCAGGGAGGTTAATGTCCCTGTGTCCACTGTGTGCAACAATGTCAAGAGGTTTGCAGCCCATGGCACTGTAGCTAATCTCCCTGGACATGGATGAAAGAGAGACATTAATCAAATATTGCAATGAAGGATTGTTCGAATTGTGGATAAAGAACCCAGATCAACTTCCAGACAAATTCAAGCTGACCTTCAGGCACAGGTTACGGTGCCAGCTCACACTATTTGTCACTATTGTAGGAGATACAGGAGGACCCCACTGCTGACACAGATACATTAAAAAGCCAGATTGGAGTTTGGTAAAACTTACCTGAGGAAGCGAAAATCGATTTGGGAGAATATGCTGTGGACCGACAAAAATAAATCATGGCTTTTGGTAAAGCCCATTATTCTACTGTTTTTAGAAAAAGAAATGAGACCTTTAAAGAAAAGTATAAAGTCCCTTCATTGAAACATGGTGGAGGTTCACTGATGTTTTGGAGTTCCTTTACTGTTTCAGGCACTGGATATCTTAACTGTGTGTATGGCATTATGAAATTTGAAGACTACAAAAGAATTCTGGGGAGCAATGTAGGGCCTAGTCTCAGAAAGTTGGGTCTTATCAGAGGTCATGGGTCTTACAGCAGGACATTGACCCAAAGCACACGTCAAAAAACACCCAGAAATGGCTGAAGACAAAGTGCTGGAGAGTACTGAACTGGCCAGAAATGAGTCCAGATCTAAACCCTATAGACTAGAGCACCTGTGGAGAGATCTCAAAACAGCAGTTGGGAAATGGAACTCCTCCAATCTGAGAGACCTGGAGCAGTTGGCGAAAGAGTAATGGTCCAAAATTCCAGTAGAGAAGTATAAGAAACTCATTGATGTTTACAGAAAGAGATTGATTTTGGTTATTTTTCTAGGAGGTGTGCTAACAAATATTAAATTGCCAATAATTTTGTCCAGTCCATTTTTGGAGTTTTGCGTGGAATGTGTCAGATTTGTTTGTTTGTTTTTTTCACGTTTTTGTCTCATACTAATACAAACAAAATAAATACATTCGAGAATGCCTAAACATTTATATTTGCAACAATTTTCTGGGCGAAGTGGTTTATTATCTGACAGAAATGCAGGGGGGCCAATATTTTTGCCCATGACTGTAGCTAAAACATGCAATACACAGCAAGTGAACTCTAATGTAAACATGTATCTATAGATAGCAGTTCTATATTAGGATATAAAAAATGGAATTGCAGAAATTTGACAGCTTATCAAGGGTGTAAATATATCCAGTGAAATCCCTTTTACTGGCCTGCTGTGATAAATATAACAGGTGACATGGTCACTGAATCCTGTTCCCATTTCTGCTTTTCACTCCACATAGGTTAATTAAGGACAAGTGCAGAAGAAGCTCTTTATAAATGTGCTTAGTTGACCGAAAGAAGGCTTGCTGAATTCCTTCAGAGACTACATTTCACAATAATAAATGTTGAATTATTTAGAAAATAATTATTACCTATTATTTTATCATTATTAAGGAAGTCCCTGAAAAATGTCCATAATCTGGGGCTGATTTAGTAATGGAAAACGCAGTTGCTCCAGATCTTAGTAAATAGGGGAAGCTCTACTGACTTCCATCATCCAAACATGCACAGCCTATTCACTTATAGTAAATCAACCCCATTGGGGTTTGTTTTACTAAAAGCCAATAGACTGTGCACTCTGCAAGTGCAGTTTCTCCAGAGCTAAGTATCTTCACCTTACAAAGAATACCAAATTACTATCACTGTGCTATTTGCCTTTAGTATATCAACCCCATTGCATCATAGAAAATGCATGGTTTTTAATTGTGACCTTAACGAACAACTTCACCATTGGCCAAATTGTCCTTTGATTAATTCCCCCTACTTCCCTGAGTGCTGCCCACTCAATAACATACATACCAACATACCTGATCCACACAGTGATTCATAGGATTTTACTCCTTTCTATGTCCCCTGCTTAGTTAACAGGTGTCAGAAATACCACAAAAGTGATTTTTTTTTCTAGCAGAATGGCAATGGGTTTGAACTTCTTTCAAGTTTTTATTACTTTCTGCGCCCCCATTGTGGAGATTTGCCTCACCTCCTGCCCATGTTATAGGTGTCAGACAGAAGAGGAAGTTAAGCCTAGTACAGACAGGCCGAAATAGAAATTGACCGGCATTTGAAGGGGTCATAAATGAAAAGGGTCTGACGACCGGCTCCTGATAAACGATCTCGGCCATGCTGAGAGCGCTGACCGGAGTTTTCTGGCGGTGGCACAGTTCAGAACCATAACATTTTTTAACATCCCTGCGATTTTAAATACTTTAGCCACATTTGCGTACCTGGCTATACTTTAACTGTCAGATTGTACATGTAAGTACTGCAGAATTCTCTCAACTGCTAACATTAATTCTTTCTACCAGATCAGGCACCACCTACCGCATTCTTAGTAGTAAAGGTGAAATAAAGGTGAATAAATTGAAAGGGAAACTGTCATAGAGCTGTTGCATCTCATTGCTGACGTTCCTGTCTAATGCTGGAACATGCCAGCTGGCACAGTTTACGTGATTGTACAGAGGGGTGCTCCTTGATCTAATCTCACTTCTGGGGTTTGACTGAATACACCCATAGTTGGAAACCTCAGCTTTGATATCAGCCATTGTAAAATGTTAGTGCAAAATTACCCTGTGCTTTGGCTATGCAAGTCAAAACAACAAGTTCACTTTAATATCTGGCCTCCCACTGCATATACCGTATTTATTGGTGTATTACACGCACAGGCATATAACACGCACCCTAACCTTAAGAGGGAAGTTTCAGGAAAAAAAACTTTCCACAGCCCCCTGCGTATAACACGCAGGCACAGTTTACCATCTATTTTCAGGGTAAAAAAGTGAGTGTTATACGCCAATAAATACAGTACTTCTTTTTTGGAGTCAAGGACATTCTTTGGGTTTTCCCTTTATACCCTTTCAAATAAATATTTAGTTCCTCTAGTACAGAGTCCTATGACTCACTCACATATTCCAGTGGTACAACCCTGATGTTTGGTGATTGGTCCACTGACAGTTCTCAGCGGTGTGTAAGCTCCAGTTGGTTGTCTGACTATAGATTATACAAGGAGATTACACAACATTTCTTCTCTTGGCTGCCAGCAGAAAACATAAAAGCACTGTTGACAATTTATGTTAAACACTAAGGTTTTAGATGCATACATTTTCAGATATATGTGGAAGCCATATTGCCCTCTTGATGTGTGGCCCCCTAAATCTAGTCTAGCAGAGCTCCTATCTTGGGACATATATAGCACAGAGCTCATCCTCATTTCTATTTCCAACTCCCAGATGATTCTTCAAGCTGAAGTGGAAGCTTGAAGGGCAGCTATCCAAAAATGTCCTGTGCCAGCCAACTTGGCTATGGTGACTATATACATGAGTAGAATTTTGTCTGTCTTGAACTTAACCCCCCTGGCAGTATTCCCGAGTCTGGCTCGGGGTGGAAATCCTGATTCGGGAGCGCATCGCAGTATCCAGGCAGAGTTACTTACCTTGTACCTGGATCCTGCGATGCCTCCTCCGCTGTGTGATCGAGCTGTCTCCTTGCTCGATTCACACAGTGCCCTTGTGCCGCCGAGCTCCGTTCCCTGCAACGTTACGACGCATGGGGGTAGAGATCGGCACCAAATTCAAAAAAATAAATACACAGTACATATACAGTATGATGTAATCTTACAGATTACAGTACTGTGTGAAATAAATACACACCCTCTTTGTCCCTAGTGGTCTGTCCAGTGTCCTACATGCACTTATATATAATAAAAAACTGTTCTTTCTGCCTGGAAACTGGAGATTGTCCATAGCAACCAAAAAGTGTCCCTTTATGTCAAAAGTGGTTTTAGACCAGCTAGAAAACAGAAAAAAATAATTAGAATCACTTGCAGAATTGAGCGATAGTGATTTGTGGGGAAATTCGTCATCAAACAATAAAAGTAATGACAGCGACGATTCTGCAACTGAGCAAATTTCTGTGTTTTTGATTTGATTACATTATTGAATAATTGTTATTATAATTACATTATTATTTGTTATAATTATTTATAGTTATTTATTCAATTATAATTTATGATTTTGTGTTTCAAATTTTATCATACTGGGATGTCTACTAGACTCTTGTTTGGTCAGATTTAAGTGAGTTATTCCTAAGAATTACAGGCCTACAATATAAACGCCAAATTTTCATGCACAATAATTGAGCACCTAAAACCAGAAAGAATACCACCAGGGAGGTTAAAGTCTGCGCCATGAGTGCCTTGGCACTTCCGAGTCATCTTCTACATCCTCCCTTCCCAGCAATTTATTGAAGAATCAAGCTATTTTGAGGAATCCATCCACTAATCTTTGATAATAATAGTAGAATGGCCACAATTTAGGCAAGTAGTGGGGTCTTGGCTAGGGAGTGACATCTTCCAATTTCTTGGAGTCAGTGGCTAAAAGGTTGAGGAGGCCTTCTGACAGACCCTGGGGAATTGAGTCAAACTCATAGAACCGCATATAAAAGCTGTTTTCTTTTGATTTTTCAAGGTGCATGGGAGTCTGATTAAATCCACCCCTTAGATCAGGGGTAGGCAACCTCGGCACTAAAACTCCCATCATGCCTTTGCCTCTAGGAGTCATGCCTGTGGTTGTCAGGGTCTTGCAATGTCTCATGGGACTTGTGGTTTCAAAACAGCTGGAGGCCCGAGGTTGTCTACCCTTGCCTTAGATCCAACAGACTGAACTACTTTACCCAGACAGGCATTGCAGAGCATCTTCTGTCCACACAGTGGTGTACAGGTCTGGGATGGTCCTTCTGTTGAGGGTGCAGTAGTCGATACATATCCCTAATGAACTGTTTTTCCTCTGGACCACAAATATGGGAGAGACTGTCTCTGCAGCAGACCTAAACACTGTAGCAGATACCCCATATTAGACCTGGTTCACAAATACAGTATATATATTGTTTAGTGCATTTTTAGTTTAGCAGAAAAACACCACAATCAATTTAACATAGTTTTCTACGAGTTAACATCTGTGCATTTTATGAAAATGGCCAGGGACCAACAGGTTGTGTTTTTGGTTCCATAGACTTCAATAGATCAAAAACATGTATTGAAAAATGCTAATTGCTCCTAGAGTATGCATTCACTGCAACCTGCATAGGTGTGAACCAGGCTTAAAGCAGCACACATTCCTTATGCAGTCGCTCTCACTTAATTCACCTTTAGCCTTGCCAGGTTAGAGAAACAGTGTTTAACCAACTGCGAACCACAGGTCTTTGGACCTCAGGTATTAGATGCTGCCTTATATGGCTATAAAGTGAGACAGTTTTTTTGTTTTTTTTGTTATTACTGCATAGGCAAAGCTCAGAGTCACTTTGTATTAGTTCTTGCGTGTACAAGCTTTTATTTAGTATGAGGCTGGGTTCACGCAGGTCCAGCTGTGGTTTGCAGTCCAGTGTCCTGTGTGTTTGTGTTCACTGGTTCAAGTGTAATTCAAGTGCACATTTTTCTCTGAATTTGCACCTGAACCAGACCCAAAATGCATAGGACCATTTTAAAATACGCACAAAAGCTGCCCCGGACATGTGTGTTAACTGGCTCCATTGAAAGCCGGTCACACGAGTTGGATATGGTGTAAAATGCATCCAATTCGCACATATGTGTGCCCAGTCTAAGGAATTGGACTATAAGAAACAGGTTCTCATGATGCTACAGTGTGCTATTGTTGCAGACATATTGCAGATATAACTTCAACCCTGTAACTTTTACTGAGATGAGCACAAGGTCTCTGCAATATGGGTCAATCTGCATTACGTGAGCTGAACTAGCAGTAAAGCCTTAGAGGAAAAACAAGTAAAGATCTTCCTAAACAAGAGGCAGCAATCATTATACAGCTCCCACCAATCAATAATGCAATCAGTGAAAATAAATAAATGCTACAAGGTTACCTTGACTTAGATACACTAGGAGACAAAGAAATAGAAAACTGAACAATAACAAGGGGAACTGAGTCAGGGGTCAAGGTATTAAATAATCTGAAGCTAACGGAAAATACAACCACACAGATCAATCATAAATTAACCTGTATGCTCACTGTGCTACGGAAACGGAAAGTGCTGTACCACTGGTTGACAAAACATGGGCAACACTTACTTTTACAAATGGGTCTAAGCGTGGGCAAATATGTACTCATGCAGAGAATTCATTGATGTCCACTGAAATTGCATACTGTATCATAATATATGTAATCAAATAGCAAATAACACAATACTTACTAATACAAACTTCCCTAAATGCTGCTCAAACAAGTCATATTTTTTCTCATAAAAGATTTTTTTTTTCATAAGTCAACTCCACTTATTCTATAGGTCAGGGGTTCCCAAACTTCCTAAACAAAGTTTATTGTCCTTTAGAATTTAGGGGGGCCAGACGATGACCAGTGGGAGAGGACATTTTCCTGGCATCAGTAGGAGTAAACATTGCCACATACGGTATTAGGTATTAGGGGGAGGAATAGTGCCACGTCATTGGTATCATTTGGAGGAATAGTGCCCTATTATGGGTGTCAGTGAGAGAAATGGTACCCCGTTCTTGGTGTCAATTGACAGAATAGTGTCTCGTATCAACAGGAGGAATAGTGCCCCAAGGGCCAGATAAAGTCAATAAAACGATCGCCGTTTGGAGGCTACCGCTATGGGTTAATATAGCTGTTTAGAATTTGTTAGTGAACAAGAAGAAGCAGATGTCTCTTAAAGTGTATCGAAACTCAGGTTTTTTTTTTTCACATATTGCAGCTTACCAGTCTTCAAATGTGGTGGCTGCATTTGTTTTTATTTTTCTGGCTACATACAGGAAAATCAAAGTAAAAATCCAGAATTCTTGTTGGGCACTAAACACTAGACTTGTAACTTGATGTGCACTAAATTGAAATGTCATATAAATTTATTAGTTGTCACTATTTCTCTTCTGTAAACCACAGAACGCCTCTTCCTCCACCAAGTTACAGAGAAGAAGGGAGAATTATGTGGTCTGTGGTCCTAATATGCTCCCTGTATTAGAGTGACAGCGCTGCTTCTCTATAGATACATGATCACCAGGTAAAAATAATGGAGAAAAAAAGTGTGGGGAAAAAAAAAAGTAATACAGCCACCACATCTAAGCACTGGAAGGCTATAATAAATTAAAGTGATTGTAAAACCCAGTCATACAATTTAAATTAAGCACATATATCTGTAGTGTTTATTTGTCTTTTTCCAATGCTCTTAGTGTTGTTTCTCTCTGGTGCTTCTTTCCTCTGTCATCAGCATGAGTCATTTCTGATTTTTGACACATGAGATAATATGAGCTAAAATTTGTGCCAGGGAGGGAGATAAGCAGAGAGCTTGTGTATTCAGAAAACAGCTTTGTATGTTCCTTCGTTCCTCTGCATATGTGGAAGGGGGTGACCCTTTCCTCCAATCAGCTCTCACACAGTGTATAAGAGCTGTAACTGCAATTCTCCACTGTCTCCTCTCTATTGCTCACAGATGCATAAGGATTTTATTACAAACTTGCACTTTTGAAGGTTTGTAGACAAGAGAGGATTGTAGGTAGTGATGTCGCGAACATAAAATTTTGCGCTCGCGAGCGGCGAACGCAAACTTCCGCAAATGTTCGCGAACGGGCGAACCGGGCAAACCGCCATAGACTTCAATGGGCAGGCGAATTTTAAAACCCACAGGGACTATTTCTGGACGCAATAGTGATGGAAAAGTTGTTTCAAGGGGACTAACACCTGGACTGTGGCATGCCGGAGGGGGATCCATGGCAAAACTCCCATGGAAAATTACGTAGTTGACGCAGAGTCGGGTTTTAATCCATAAAGTGCATAAATCACCTAACATTCCTAAATTGCTTGGAATAACGTGCTTTAACCACTTAAAACCTGGACCTTTAGGCAGCTAAAGGACCCGGCCAGGTTTTGCGATTCGGCACTGTATCGCTTTAACAGACAATTGCACAGTCGTGCGACGTGGCTCCCAAACAAAATTGGCGCCCTTTTTTCCCCACAAATAGAGCTTTCTTTTGGTGGTATTTGATCACCTCTGCGTTTTTTTTTTTTTGTGCCATAAACAAAAATAGAGCGATCATTTTGAAAAAAATGCAATATATTTTAATTTTTGCTATAATAAATATCCCCTAAAAATATATAAAAAAACGTTTTTTCCTCAGTTTAGGCCGATACGTATTCTTCTACCTATTTTTGGTAAAACAAATCGCAATAAGCGTTTATCGGTTGGTTTGCGCAAAATTTATAGCGTTTACACAATAGGGGATAGTTTTATTGCATTTTTATTATTATTTTTTTTACTACTAATGGCAGCCATCAGTGATTTCTTTTGTAACTGCGACGTTATGGCGGACGCTTCGGACAATTTTGACACATTTTTGGAACCATTGTCATTTTCACAGCAAAAAATGCATTCAAAATGCATTGTTTATTGTGAAAATGACAGTGCAGTTTGGGAGTTAACTACAAGGGGGCGCTGAAGGGGTTATGTGTGACCTCATTTGTGTTACTAACTGTAGGGGGGTGTGGCTGTAGGTGTGACGTCATTGATTGTGATTCCCTATGTAAGGGAACACACAATCAATGCAGGCACCACAGTGAAAACGGGGAATCCGTGTTTACACACGGCTCTCCCCGTTCTTCAGCTCCGGGGACTGATCGCCGGACTCCTGCAACGATCAGGTCCACGAGTCCCGTGGTCCCGGTCACGGAGCTTCGGACCGGGTCACGTAAACGTGACGTATATCGGCGTGAAGGGGTCCTTAAGTGGTTAAAACATCAGGTATTATGTTGTATCGATCATGTAGTCTAAGGATTAGGGTTAGGGTTACAGACAGGGTTAGGGTTACAGTTAGGGTTAGGGTTAGGGTTACAGACAGGGTTAGGGTTACAGATAGGGTTAGGGTTACAGATAAGGTTAGGGTTAGGGACCCTATCTGTAACCCTAATCCTAACCCTATCTGTAACCCTAACCCTGTCTGTAACCCTGACCCTAACTGTAACCCTGACTGTGAGGTACAGGGTCAAAGTTTGATCAATGATGATGAATAGGGGCGGATCCAACATCGCATATGTTTGCCTGCGGCGGCGAACGCGAACAACCCTAACCCTGTCTGTAACCCTAACCCTATCTGTAACCCTAACCCTAACTTAGGGTTAGGGTTACAGATAGGGTTGAGGGTTAGGGTTACAGATAGAGTTAGGGTTAGGGACCCTAACCCTATCTGTAACTCTAACCCTAACCCAATCTGTAACCCTAACCCTGTCTGTAACCCTAACCCTTGGGGTTAGGGTTACAAACAGGGTTATGGTTAGGGTTACAGGTTAGTTACTATGCGTGCAAGCCACTGTGACACCAGATATGAGTGGCACTGTGCACTGGCAGAAGTTGGCAGAGTAGACGCTGTAGGCCTGACACACACGCCTGCAGACAACTAACTGCTATTCTATTGCAGTCCAAAAATGTTTTTTTTTAAATGTTATCTACTGTGCCACCAGATATATGAGTGGTGGCACTGGACAAGTGGGCACAGTATACGCTGTGAGCCTGACACACACTGGCAGACAACTGACTACTATTCTCTATTGCAGTCAAAATTGTTTTTTTTTTAAATGTTATCTACTGTGCCAACAAATATATGAGTGGTGGCACTGGGCAAGTGGGCACAGTATACACTGTGAGCCTGACACACAGACAGGCAGATTACAGAAAAAAAATACTGATGTACTAGCCCCATACAGGCTGTCAGTATATTATGAAGAGCTGATCTAGTCTAGCTAAACTCAATAAAGTGTATAAATGTATATACAACACGTGGGATGCATATATATCCTCTACACACTGTAACTCTAACTGACTAGCCTGCCTGCCTGCCTGCTCTATCTAACTCCAAAAAATTACACTCACTCTCTCTCTGTCTCTCTCTGTACACCACCACAGCACACATTAGATTACAGAGGAAAAAAAAGAAAAGCAGACAGATGGAATAGCCCTAAAAAAGGCTTTTTGGGGTGCTGTCAGGACGCTGTCCTTACAGTAGAGATCAGATGAGTTTTTCAGGACTGGAGTGGACACTGAATACACTGGCCTATCGATTTCCCTATTAAATCAGCAGCAGCTACACTGTCCCTCCTCTCACTAAGACTGCAGCTTCAGAATGAACCTAAAATGGATGTTGTCCAGGAGGTGGGAGGGTCAGGGAGGGAGGGTATGCTGCTGATTGGCTGGAATGTGTCTGCTGACTGTGAGGTACAGGGTCAAAGTTTGCTCAATGATGATGAATAGGGGGCGGATCGAACATCGCATATGTTCGCCCGCGGCGGCGAACGCGAACAAGCGATGTTTGCCGGGAACTGTTCACCGGCGAACCGTTCTGTACATCTCTAATTGTAGGTAAACAAGTAAAACCTATGTAGGAGGATCTGCTGTGTATCATCTGAGGCATATGTGAGGGTTTACAACCACTTGAATTTTTTGACCTTGGGTTAAGATACACTTAAAGTGGTTGTTAAGCCACTCAATGACATTGCTACAATCCCCGCTGCTATATTAAATAATGTCCCCAGTGTGTACCTTTTTGCGGACAGATTATTTACAGATTATATTAAGGTTCTAATTTTTCCTGGTCGCGGTATAGCTAGTTGTAGCTTGTCACACCTGTTCTGTAAACCTGTTCTGTAAAGTTGAGAAAATATTAACATTCCTCTAAGTAGCTTCCTTGGTTACTTGTCAAGGTCTTTCAGAAAAAATACAGCTGAATGTGACAGCTTTTAACACTTTCTTTTAGATCTATCAATAATTTAAAAAAAAACTCTTTAGACTTATGCACCAGGCCTTTTTTTTACATGTACTTTACCACTTGGTCCACCAAAAGTTTAAAATCTTACAATTTTAAGCCAACATTAAAACCCAATGTCAAAACCTCTTAATTAAAAGTAAAACACATCAGTCGTACTCAAGTTACATTAACATAAGAAGAGCAATGAATGATGTGAGATGACATGAGAGAATCATTATAAACTGTAGATTTAAAAAAAAATACAATTTACCTTCCACTGACAAAGAAGCAGGTGACAAGGAAAATAAGAAGAATAATTCCACCAGCAACAGAAATGGCTAATATAGTGATTTGATTGGGATCAGTAATGGCAATCATATCTGGAAAACAGAAATAGACACCAACCAATAAAAAACACACAAATTCTGAGGACTGCAGTATTAAGAGATCTAAGTAATTTTAGAAGAAGACAAATATATTTTTTTAACAGTACACCAGTAAACAGGGACAAGCAGATAATTTCAGTTACAATTATTTTGCACAAAATTAATGATTTCACTGTCTGGAAAAAAATTGCAAACGTGAAAACTTTCAATGTCACCTATTAAGCTGTTTAGGAAAAAATGCTTTAAAACTATTGGGAAAGTCAAGATACTTTTAGGTATATCTTGTGTTATTTGACTGCAGATGTGGTTGTCAATGATGACCATATCTCCATAATAAAGGGGCTCACTACATTTAAGTTACAGTGACCCTAATTTGTTGTCTAGAGCCACCTCTATCTTCATTTGTGAAAGTTTGGTAACTTTGAACACCCAATCATATGCAAGGGAAATTGAAAAAAACAAGACTTTTCTTAGCACATGATTAGGTGTTCAAATTTGGCAGAGGTTCACCTTATTTACTAATATTAAGTTTGCAACGTGAACATATGATTTGATATAGCACATGATTGGTTGATTGAACTAAATAACATGTCATCTTATTTACTAAACTAAACGAACATTCACTTTGTAAAATGAACAATCTGTATTCATAAGTCAACCCCCTTGTTTTTCATGTTGCCAGTTAGAGGACTGTATGCTAGCTCCAACTGCAATGAAACATGTAAAGGAGTCAACTTGTTGCATAAAAGGGAACAGCAAACACACCCTGTTTGTTTTACTAGACGAAAGGAGCTCTAATAATGAAAAATCCAACAAAATATACGGTAAATATATACTTATACAAATCTCACCACAATAACTAATGAAAATTAACCCAATAAAACCTTTCTATAAAAACATAATTCTATTATAAAAAAAAATATATAGAAGAGATTTTTTTTTAAAAATTAAGGCGGTTGTGCTCTACAGCCACGTTTATTGACATTGTTGGGCATTTATGTTTAAAAAATTGTGAATAATTAACTTTGAGAATGCTCACACAATAAATTGTGTGAAGATTTGTTTCAATTATCCAATCATGCAAAAAGAAAATTTCTGTTTATTTATTCCATCTGTACATGACTGGATAATTGAAATAATTTTCAACATTCTAAAATCCTTTAGTAAATCAACCTCATTGTTATTCATTTATTATTATGAATATTATATGTTCAACAGTTGCACAGTACAGTAGATGCAATTGCATTTTTCTGGACAACTTGTCATTTATTATTTCAGCATTCAGCATACTGTCTGATAGTGTGAACTTAGAAAAGAACCACAAACACTTGCAAAGGGCTGTTGTTATAATAAGGTTTTACATGTTCATTACTTATTGTGGTATCTTTATGGTAAGATATATATGTTTTCCAGGGTTGAGTCACTGAAATAGGCTTGTCTTGGGGGTTATTTTTGCAGTGATTTACACCTTTTTGAGCTCCTGTTATTTCAATAAATGAAGGCATGGGGCGCACCCTATTTTAATTATCTTAACAATGATTGCTTTTGATTTTGCATAAATTGTGTGTGCTTTTAAACCAACATAAACAGTATTAAAATTAATTAAGGTAGAATATATATTCAAATTAATGTTTGCAGAAAGAGGTTAATTTACTAAAAGTTAACGGGTAAAGTTTATATATTCATCCTGATAAAGTTCTCTTTGTAAATTAAGTGCCACAATGCAGAAAAGATTAAAGGATGTTTTCCAAAATACTCCTGAGAGAATCCATTAATCCTCCACAAATCATGATAGACAAAGGCAAATCAGCCTGTATTTGGGATTAAATTCTGGATGTCACCAGATTACAAGGACATCCGCTGGGAACATTAATTCTTCCTAATAAAACCCTCATTATACATAACGGGGTGTGCTGGGAATAAGGGTGTTTATGGAAATTGGCAATTAGGTATACATAATGTATTACATTAGTACTCCATTTCCTCCTTGAACCAAGGGGCACTATTTGTCCCATTCCTTATAGAGTTTAATAACTCCTAATAAATGAATATTCTTCCTATTAATTTCTGATAAAAACTTTTCTTGAAGAATATTAAGCTAAAGATTCCCATGACCACTAAGGACTATGTTAGATTGGTAGTTTCTCACAGTGCAGTTTTAAAAAAGTAATGTGTGTCATATCATTTAATCATAGACTCAAAAGAAATGATTCGCCTACGCTGCACAAGTATCAGGAAGAATGATCCACTTCCAAAAGCACAGTTTGTAGTGTTGGCAAAGTCTGCAGCACTTAAAGTGATTGTAAACCTTAGACATGAAATATGAACAAAGCGTCTCCCTCTATATTTTGTACTTGTCTCAATTAAGAGCACTTGGTGTCACTTTTGTCTGCTGCCTCGTTCCTCAGTTATCAGCATGAATCACTTCTGACGAGTTTTCCTGACACTAAAGCCCTGTACACACGGGCAAGAATCTCGTCAGAAAAAAACATTGTTTTTCCTGACGAGATTCTTGGCAAGAATCTCTTGCCGCCCGAGTGTACAGACTCTCCTTTCAAAAGAACTGTGGCTCTCTTGAAAGGAAAGAACGCAGTGACTTCATCACGTATGACGAGCATGCACTTGTCACATTTGATGCCGTCACCGTCATCTTGCTGCACCCTACCTATGCCTAGGAAGCTACCGCACATGTGTCAAAGTCATTTCGAGCATGTGCGGGTTTTTACGGCGACCAGGTAAGTATACACACTCTTGGGTTTCTCGACAAGAAAACTGCTGAGAATCGTGATGAAAAAATAGAGAACATGTTCTCTATTTTTATCGTCTAGATTCTGGGCAGTTTTCTTGATGAGAAACCTGAACGCCTCATACACACGCTCGGTTTACTCAGCAAGAAAGCTCTGCCAGCAGTTTTCTTGCTGGTTCTTGCAGAGTATACCGAGCGTGTGTACGAGGCTTTCGAGAAAAATGGTAATGGGGAGGAAGCTTCAGCTGATTGACAGCTTCAGCTCCGTTCCTGTGTGCTGTGTAGAGAGGAGTGTGTCTCTTCCCTCCAATCAGCTCTCAGAGCTCTCCTCTGAGCTCTGCAGAGTGTAACTTAATCTTTTTCTTTACCAGTTGAAGGACTTGTATTTTTGTCTCTCCAGCCCTTAGATGTACAGAATTAAAATAATACAGACTGGTCACCTCTCTGCCTTCAGCCTGGGAGTGCACAGTAAAGGTGTGATGGTAGTTTGATAAATACATCCATCCTTTTCTTTCCTCCTGTCAGCATGTTCCTTGTAACCACATTTGCATGCAGCACAGATTGGGTCCCGATGCTGCCCCTCCCTCCATACTAAGTTATGTTGTGCAAAGGGTTACAAGAAGCTGAGATCATGATTAATTCATGTATTTTTACTAGCTACATTAAACAATTAGAACTAACTTCTGCCAGGCTCATATTACTGTCTGTGATCCCGTTAGGGATATTTCCTCTGACTTCCTGTTTTGCAGACGCAGCAGGAAGTGAAAGCAGATGGTAAATTCTACATCTGATAGACATGTACACATTGGGAGATTTCACCTTACCTACTGTTTGTGTGAAAATTGTCAATGATGTAATTGTCTTTTATTCTGATGGCACTTGTCGGCAGGAGAGGATTTAAAGTACTATAGTGATATTAAAAGCTAAATATAAAATAAAATAAATTACTTGCTCTGTACAACAATATTGCACAGATATATTGCATATATATATATATATATATATATATATATATATATATATATATATATTATACACCCTGATACACAATCTGAGAAAGTTAAAGGGGTGGTTCACCCAAAAACCTTTTTTTAACATTAGATTGAGGCTCGTTATGTCAAGGGGAATCGGGTGTGTTTTTTACAATCCAAGCAGTACTTACCGTTTTAGAGATGCATCTCCTCCGTCGCTTCCGGGTATGATCGTCTGGTCTGGGCGTTCCTATTGGATTGACAGACCTCCGACAGGCTTCCGTCGGTCGCATACATTGTGTCACAATTAGCCGAAAGAAGCCGAACGCCGGCGCGGCTCTATACGGCGCATGCGCACCGTCGTTCGGCTACTTTCGGAAAATCGTGACGCGTCGGAAGCCTGTCGGAGGCCTGTCAATCAAATAGGAACGCTTAGTCCCGAAGACCATACCCGGAAGCGACGGAGAAGATGCATCTCTAAAACGATAAGTACTGCTTCGATTGTAAAAAAAAAACACCCGATTCCTCTTGACAAAACGAGCCTCAATCTAATGTTAAAAAAAAGGTTTTTGGGTGAACCACCCCTTTAATAACACTGCAGTTGTCTATAGCAAGTAGAGCTACAAGTTGCTGGCATCTGATTTGTGGCAGAACTTTTGCTATTTAATATAAAAATAAACCAAATTTAGAGTGAGATGACTTGCCTTCAGTGCTGGTCTCCAGCTCTATTTCACCACCATATATTCCTTGACCCCCAACCGTGTGAGCTCGAACTCGAAAAATGTAGGTGGTTCCAGGTTTTAAACCATCCACAGTCATAAACGTAGATCGCGTTTTCAAGATTGTGTAATTTTGATCTTTGTGATTCTGGGGAAAGAAAATACAAACAACCTCTTGAATTTAAATGATAAAACTTTTCACCTTACATGGGTACATTTTTCAATGAGAAAAACCCACACACACATATATATATATATATACACACACACACACAGAAACGCTTCTAAGTGCAGTAATAAAACACTTTAATGACAAGGAAGGGTTAAAAACACTTTAATGCCTGGATTACATGCTTGTCCTGACAGCACAGCCCTGCATCTTGGATCAGAGAGACAGTATTTACCACAACTGGTTGGCTGGAACTTCCATCTGCAGCTGTCTTACTCCCAGGAGACATTCTTCTGGACTTTATGGATTGATATTCCTTGATATACCTGTTTTTCACTTCCATCTTGTAAGTGTTTTTAACCCTTCCTTGTCATTAAAGTGTTTTATTACTGCACTTAGAAGCGCCTTCTTCTCTGCTTTGGTATACTTTTATGTTCACCTGTGAGTTCTCTGTAGACATCTGTGAATAGTGGTTCACAGGGCCAGTTGTCTTGGTTAATGATTCCTAAAATTGTTTGTGTATCAGTTATTTAGAAAGTTTAAGTGAATAATATAAACCCTCTATAGAGATTTCAGGTTAACATTATAGCCAGAGACAGGTAATTTATTAATGAACTTTTTTTATAACATTCATGTATGGGTTCCTAATCTTAAATTAGTAATTCAAAATAATATACAAAATTGACAACTCCTGACATCAACCCCTTCTTTTGGCTTTTTTCTGAAGTTATGGATACCCCTAATGCCTAGTACACACGCAGTGCCGATTCTGACCTCCCTGGGGCCCTAAGCAAAATGACATGTCACATTAAATTTGAGAAGCGAAGCGAATCACATTAAAAAATAAGGTTGAGAAGCAGGGGGAGGGGGTGTTCTGCTGTCGGAAATGCCATCTTACAGAAGCGGGGGGGGTGTTGCCTTCTTACCTCTTTTCCCATGCAGCCAGCGAGTTAAGAAGCGGGGTAAGGGGCCGAAAATGACTTCTCACCAGATGGGGCCTCTAGTAATTTGGGGGCCCTCCAAAGCTATGCAGGGCCCTAAGCGGCTTGCATAATGAGCCTATAGAGTGGATCGGCCCTGTACACACGTCAGGAGACATTGGCTGACATTCGGCCGTGTGTATGTCAGACGGTCCGGTTTGGCCCACTTCTGTCGAATAAGCATGCTGGAAAACCAGAAGCCACCTGGCTCCTGATCAGCAGAGCCAATGGCTGAGAGCACTGATAGGAGTGTTTTGGAGGGAAAGGGGGCGTGTCCCTGTCAGAACACAACAGCTCAGTGGGGTAGATCGATGTACTAACGTTTGATCATTAGTACAGCGGTTCTAAATGGAGCTGTCAGTTTTATCTTTTAATCCAATGGGTTGAAGGAAATAAACTATTAGGTGTACTAGGCTTAAGGCCCTATTCACACCTGAGCTTTTTGTAGCTCGAACTTCTACAATGCTCAACAATGAAAAACCCAGAGCTTTCAATTGGGCCTGTTTACACCGAAGTGTAGTGTCAATTGAACCTTCTAGCTCTAAAAAAAGCACATGAGCTTATTTTGATTTAGAAATTTCCAGCTTCAAGCATTTTTGGCCCCAAAAAACTTCAATGGAAGCACCCGAAAAACACATAAATGTGGAAAAAAGTTAAAGAAAACTACTAGTAACAAGCCTTCCATTGGCTAGAAATAATAATAAAAAAAGCTTAAGCCTCAAATGCATGCAAAAATTAGCAAAGTCTGTGCTTAAAAATAAAAATAAAAACTTTAAAACAAGCACAGATGCTTAGCTCAAGTGTGAATGCAGTCTAACACTAACCAAACATGACCTAAAACCTAGTACATTGTACCCCATTACATTCAATGAAAGACCACCAAGTAACTAAAGCAGAAAGAAAAACAAACTTTAAATGCTGTTTAGTGAGAGATGTGCCCTTTACTATATAAAGGTTAGCATTCTGAATATATACATCTCTTGATATGCCAAAGAAAAATGATGTGTGGATTTTTTCAGTACTGACCTTTTCAAAATATATTACTTCATATTCGACCACTGCGTCATTCGTTTTTTCTGGTCCTTGGAAAGCCAATGTGATGCTGTCTTTACTTTTTCTTTCTTTCAGGATGACATTGACTGTGTGAAGAAGTTGGAAAATTAAAAGTCCAGTCTTAAATATGGTGCCACAAAGTTTGCATAATTACGTTTAGTATTTTCCACTTCACTACAAAAGGTTTAGCTTTCCTGACTAATCTTTGTGGTGCAGATGCTACATCTCTACCCAATGAGAGAACTTTGTTAGTGGAGATCTTATTGAACCGGAATTGAAGCAATGTGACACAGACACATAGGGTTTTCGGGCTAGTTTTAAATATCTAACATACTCACTTTACAGAGTTGATAAGCCACTGTACTCCAAACAGTGCTAGTTTTGGTTATACGTAGAGCTGAATCTCCTGTTGTATTCTTATATTTCTGTGACTAGGTCTCCCTGACATAGGGATTGATTTATTAAAACAGGAGAGTGCAAAATCTGGTGCATCCGTTTTGTTTTTTTGAAGATTAATTGAACAGGCTGAAATTAGAAGCTGACTGGCTACCATTCACAACTGTACCAGATTTTGCACTCTCCAGTTTTAGTAAATCATCCTCATAGCTCCTAGCTTTTCAACTGATCAGAGTCCTTGGGCTGCAAAACAGCACTGTGGGCGGAGATTTACTAAAACTGGTGCTCTCAGAATCTGGTGAAGCTGTGCATGGTAGCCAATCAGCTTTTACCTTCTATGCAGAGGCGCTCCCGTTTTAGTAAATAACCCCCTGTGTCTATTTTAAATTTAAAATTAGAAATCCAACAAGGAGTGTAGGACCCCTCATTTATAGCCCAACAGATCAAGTACAAAGATCTTTGCAATGTAGAGAATCGTTTTGGGCAGACTCTTCCATCAGTCTGAGGGTGTTTTGATCAAGAAGATCTGGGTTTGTCCTAAACTTTTTAGACCATTTCTTTTTTTGGTAATAATATCTGCGTAAACTTACATTTTTAAATGACCTTTGTCCTGTTTACATGTTTTGAAATGCACCCCATATTATACATTTGCCAGACTAATTTCACCAAAGTCTGTATTTTATATAATCAAGCAAAAAAGTTCTTCACATTTTGGAGTTACTTTCACCAGCCTCAAACCACTTGGATTTAGTAAGTCCTTTTAGAATACTACCAATTTTGTATGTCCACCAAGCTATATCATCAGTGTAGAAGCAACACAACCGGAGGTCTTACCTACTTGACTTGTAGTAATATTGACAGAGATAAATTGTTTAGGTCCAAAGCTCATCTCAGAAACACCATTCAAAGCCTCAATGTCAAATGTATAGTTGGTGTATGGAAGGAGATCAGTGATGAGGACACGGGCATGAGGTAGTCCAAACTGTCGAGGAATATAATGGATACCACTTCCACATGGGCTGCATTTTTGTCCTTCTAATAGGCACCTTCTGCAGTGTACATTATATGTGATGTCCATTCGGCCCCCTGAGTCTTCAGGGGGGCTCCACTCCATAATGACGGATGTTTCATTGACAGTAGAAATTGGATTATCTGGGGCAGATGGTGGACCTTAACAAAAGGATACAGCAGAGACATAAAAGAAGGGGTGACATTTAATTAGGAAGAGCAAATCAGAAGCAAGCATACCTGTTTATGGCATTGTCGGTGACACTGTAGCAGATAACCTTTTGTAGACAGGTACTATTTATCATAACAAGGCTTTTAGAGGGACACTATTAATCATCTCTTGATAGAAACACAGATTTTATGACAGCCACTGCTGGGAAACTCAACCTCTGCCCCATTCATCCCAGTTTTCAGAGCATCTCCTGTAATTCATCTTCCTGTCACAAAAGTGATCTAAGGGTTCCGTTATCAGACGCTTTAGAGCAAGTGAGTCTATCAGGTTTCTGACAAAAGACACTCCCTTGAGCAATCACACTGGATGCAAGCCAGGCACTGGCATAAGGAGTGTAATCAGAGTACTTGCCAAAAGGTTTCTTCTCTTAAACACAAAAAGAAAAAAGTTCACGCTAGAATATGCTTGTCAACAAAAAAACATATCATGAAAGGTGGGGAGAGGTCAGGAGGAAAATTCTCAAATTATTCATGTACAAAAATAAAGCTATAAAGCTACCTCTTAACGAGTAAATACTTTTATGGAAACCTGCAAGCCTGACATACAATGTTTTTTTACTGTATGTACATATATATATATATATATATATATATATATATATAGCCAGAAAGAGTGATCATATATTAGAAACTAAAAAAACCTCAATGGGAATGGGATTTTTAAGGCAACAAAATATGTAGGACAACCAGGTCATAAAAAAGTATAAATTTATTTCAACATATAAATATATATAAAAAAAAGGGAAAAACAATAACAAGGAAAATTGTAAAAACTTTTCAAAAGAATACTGTCTGTAACCGCATGCCCGAAATCAGCGAGCTGTAGGCGTGCAGGACAACGTTTCCCTAGGCTCCTTAGCGTACCCCAGACAGCTGCACCTCTCCTCTCCTTCCAGAACCCTCCAGAAGGAAGAGGGTGGTCCCAGTGATGCTGCATGTGAGTCACCAGCTGCTACTCTGAGCTACTCCCAGCCCACAATAAAAAAAATAAACTGACTGCCAGCCAGGCCTGCCAAAATTGACCTAACCTACAGAACGTCTCTCTCTAATATCTACCTACCTACAGGGTGCTGCACACTTAAAGGGGTTGTAAAGGTAAAAGTTGTTTTACCTTAATGCATCCTATGCATTAAGGTAAAAAAACATCTCACAGCACTGTAGTCCCCGTTTTACTTACCTTACCGTTCGAATCTCCCGGGCGTCCACGTCATCCTCTTCGGTTCCCAGCCTGGCTAGGCTGGGCAGATTGATAGCAGCAAAGCCATTGGCTGGTGCTGCTGTCAATCACAGCGGATGACGCGGCGCCCCGGGGGGCAGGGCCGAGTGATACAGTCGGCGGCTATGGCCGCTGCTGTATCACGGGAGCGCGCTCGCAAAAGCTTTCCACCGTGCGAGCGCCCTCGCATGAAGATGGAAAGCTTTTGCAAGGAGCATGAGAGCAGCAGTTCTCCTGGGTCTCTCTCTCCTCATTGGCTGAGAGGCAGCAGCCATTGGCTCCCACTGCTCTCAATCATAGTCAGTGAGGAGAGAGTGGGCGGTGAGGTCGTGCCGCATTTCTGTGTCTTATGGACAGAGAGAATGGGGCTCGGGGGCGAGCATTTGGCAGAGGGAAGGGGCTCAGAGCACCAGGGACTTGAGGAGAGGAGGACCGGGGCTGCTCTGTGCAAAACCATTGTGCAGAGCTTAGGAAGAAGTGGACAGGCTTCAATACTACCAGTAAGTGCTGGAACGTGGCCTGTCAAAATGACATTGGGGTGTAACGGTGGGGATTTGGAGGCTTTTGCCATATTTTTTTTATTTTTTTTACAAAGCTGTTGTAAGACTAGTTTGTTGTTGTTGGGTAAAATAGTAAAAAAGAAAAGAAGACATGGACCTTAACTCTGGATCACCCCCCTCTGGGAGGTTGACAGACAAGTTAAACCTGCAGGGGGTGAAAGAAATAGCATTCACTGTCATGCATCTAAAAGTTCCAGCATCCAAAAAGCAGAAAATTACATATTTGACAGTTAAGCAACTTGTTCAGAATAGTCTCCGTGTAAGGAAAAGAGACATCAGGCATTTTTCAGCAGTTTTCTTACATGGACTCCTGGACAGAAGTCAGCTACGCACTGGAAAATGCTGCTATGATGTCTTGTTTATTAAATATCTTCTGTTCTTTTTTTTAACAAACATGTTAAAAAAAAAAAACTGCTCTGTGTAGTGGTTTGGAACAGAGCAGCCCTGATCCTCATCTTCTCGGGTTCAACGCCGGCACTCCAGGCCAATCCCTCCTGTCTAGTGCCCCCATAGCAAGAAGCTTGCTCAGGGAGCACCGGAGCATGCTCCTTCCTGAGACACTGCTCCATATGTCCATTCACACATAAAGTGTGGTTCGGCCCCACCCCTGCTCTCTCCTTATTTGTTCAATGGCTGTGATTGATAGTGGCAGGAGCTAATGGATACCGCTGCTGTTTCATCCAATGAAGAGGGAAAAACCCAGGAGACATGAGGCTCTCGCGCACATCATTGGATTGAGATGGGGCGCAAAGTGAGTAAAAAGGCCTGTATCCTGCCAGCATTATTTGGAGTGTTACCTTGCTCTCTGTGGGTAAGCAGTAATCTCAGAGCTAGAGCTCCACCATAAGCAGAAAGCACAATATTTTTCTGATTGCAGAGTTCATCTGGGCTCTCAATGTTATTTTCATTTCTTTCATATAACACTCAGTTCACATCTATGCACCTGGGCTTCCCTACCAGCAGAAACACAGGGAAAGAAGACCCATTTTTAATATCATGCCACACCAAACTGCATAGTGTTGCATTACCATGTGGCATGTACATAAATGTGCCCAGTTTGCTGATCCATGGGGGTGCCATTAAGAATCAATGGCACCCCTGTGTATCTGCTAAAGATTAGCACGTTCAGTTGGCATGTTGGGAACATGTGCAACTTAACACATATTCTGGGCACGCAGTAGGTCTAGTCTAGGCTACAATTATGCAAAAGTGGAGATTACGCTATATAAAATAGCAAACATGTTACTTGTATAAGAAACTCATTCAGTCTTCAAAATTGCCCAAAATGATTTGAAATACCATAAATGTGCAGCATGCCAACTACAAAACAAATGACATTTTCCTATACTGTGCAATGAAGAATGTAGCTCATTTGATATATTTTTTTTTTATTAAAAGCCTGTGCCGTGCACATGACAAGTAAGATTTGGTCAGCAATGTGTTGACATATAGCTGTTATAAAATGATTCAGGTAAATAGTGAACACGCAGGAAATATTTCAGCAGAATTGAACTCTGGCAGAAGATTGAAAGGATATACTTTAGCACAATCAACCCCAGGCTGCAAATTATATAAATATGATCCTGCAGCTACAGCAAGCTTGACAAACAGACCATCGCAGGTCACATCTAAAAGTCTTCTTCCATTCCCTTAAAGCAACCCTGTCAGAGGTAAAAAATGATTCAAATAAGGGTGCTCTGCAAGAGAAGAGATATTATATAATCCTCCATTTCAGTGCTGAAGCCTCTGTCGGTGCCTTCTACATTTGTCCCTACTGCAATACAGGGGTTGGAGGATGGAATGTTGCTGTGTGGCAAGGCAAAGCAGGTAAAAAGTTTGAGCTTTGCTTTAAATAAACCCATAGCAGTAGCTCTAATATGAGCTATAAAACACAATGTTAACTCCTATGGCTAAAGAGGGATTAAATTGGATTTTTAAGGTGCAGAATAAGGTTCAGTGATATCAAAATATGATATAAAAAGTTTAAAGACAAAATAAAAAAAATGTTAAAAAAATGTTAAAAAACAATTGGCATGTACTGTATGTTTCAATACAATTTCATGGATACAGTCCCTGTGGTTCCAGCAGTTGCAAATGTTTTTTAACAATTTTTTAATACTGTCTTTCAATAAAAAAATGTATATCGGATTTTGATATCACTGGACCTTATTCTGAACCTTAAAAATCCCATTTAGTCCCTCTGTATTTATTCAACTCAGGGTTGTGGTGCTAATAACAAGTTGGCTTGCCCGTGGTTATAAAGTCCTTTAAATGTTAACTCCTAGCTGTCTCTCAAATAGACAAAGGTCTATTTATAAATGTTTTCACACAAGATTTAGGCAACTATCACTCAACATTTGAACTTTTTCCAACTGATTCTAATTAGAAATCATTGAATCTCACTAATCTTGTGTAAGATTAATTATAAGTTGACCCCTTAAAGTGGTTGTAAAGGCTCAAGGTTTTTCTAACTTCATGTATTCTATGTATGAATACAAACAGTCTTTAGCGCCCCCAGCCCTCCCCTAATACTTATCTGAGCCCCCTCTCGATCCATCAATATCTTTTTTGTCTTTTTCTCCTCATTGGCTGAGACAATCACAGCCAGTGAGCCAATGACGAGAGAGTGGGGGTGGGGCCAAGCCACACTCCATGTGTGAATCGACACACAGAGCATGAGTACAGGAGCCGCTGTTTACAGTGCAGTCCTCTGAAGGAACATCGATATGCCATTCCTTCAGAGCGCATGCACTGATGACGTCACTGGCTGCATCTAAAGTAAATATCTCCTAAACTGTGCACATTTAGGAGATATTTACTGTACTTATAGGTAGACCTTATTATAGGCTTACCTATATGTATATATATATATATATATATATATATATATATATATATATATATATAACCATTTTAAAGTGGTTGTAAACCCTGATATATACCCAGTGAAGTGACTGGCGATAGGTGATACACAGATTAATCAAATCCTCTTACATCATTTGTACCTGTTTATCTGCAGCAATTTTTCCCCTACAGCCATTCAAAGTGCAGAATTTACACAGGATCTTCCAGCACTGAAAAGCAGGGGCAGGGACCAGAAGTTATATCAGTGAGGAGAGCTCTGAGAGCTGATTGGAGGTAAGAGACACACCCCCTCCACACAGCACACAGGAACAGAGCTGGGGTTGTAATTCTGAGGAGATCCCTCCCCTGTCACCATTTTTCACTTGGTGTCAGAGATACTTGTTAGAAATGATTCAGGCTGATACCAGAGGAACAAAGCTGCAGACAGAAAGGATACTCTCCTAACTGAGACAAGCACACTTTAGAGGGATATGCTTTGTTCATATTTCATGTCTGAAGAGTACAACCGCTTTAATTATGGTTTTAAAAAGTTATAAAGTTCACTTTGTGATGGTTTTATAAAATGGAGATCTGACTGCTGTATTCTTTATTGATTTATGATAATAACTAAGAACCGTATATGTATAATGTTGCATAATAGTGCAACAAGGTATATTTTTGAGCTGACTTTTTTATATATTGTACCTTCAAACTCTATAGCACTTATGTATGTTTTGGGATATTGTACCATTCTAATTTACATAATGTTCTGAGCATTACGTATACCACCATCTTATATGAGCCGCGAGCAGTAAAATAAGTTAGACCACCTCGATTTCAGTCCTATGAGACTATGAAAATGGAGTTAGCTGCAGTCATTTTAGAAAAATAAAACCTTATAATGGACCCTGTGGGAGTAAACTCCCTTTTTTATGACACAAGGGAGCCATTTCAGCGTGATATATCTATATGTGGAGTTGTGCTTAAGTAAGACAACACAGCTGCTGAACATTAAAGCCAGAGAACGTACATGCATTTATATCACGTTTAACTTGCTCTTTATGAAGCATTGGCGAGTTATTATCTTCTTGCATTACTAAACAAAGGACTGAGCAGATGGAGGAGGCTAGGCTCTGCCTGATGGATCGGTACCATTACATTTCACACACACAACATGATTAGCACTTTAATACACAATTCTTGATTGCACCTTCAATAGATGACATTCAGAATTGCACATTCCATTAAGACATGTACGTCCCATTAAGACGTGGAAAGTTAAGAGTTCCAATGTAATATAAGACTGGTTAACGATGTGTGGCTTCTTCTACTTGTAAGCAGTTTAAGAGTATTTCCAAATTAACAAGGAATTTTATAGAGCAGGGGTAGGCAACCTCGGCCTTCCAGCTGTGGTAAAACTACAAATCCCATCATGCCTCTGCCTCTAGGAGTCACGCCTGTGATTGTCAGGGTTTTGCAATGTCTCATGGGACTTGTGGTTTCAAAACAGCTGAAGGGACGAGGTTGCCATCCCCTGCTCTAGAGGGTATATTGCAACAAGTGTTTATACTGTATGTCCAAAGAATTTATGTTATTGGGTTGTTTTTTCTAAAGTTATTTATTAATGGACCAATAGGTACCAGGTCACTTTGTGCTACCAAAGGATCTTACTATTACCTGAGCTACAAACTAATGGTGGGTTTTACAAGGATGCTTCTACTTTGTGGTGACACTACATACTGGCTCCCTCTATCTGACTCCTGTCATCTATATTTCTTCATAGTAATGAAAAGGCCTTCCTATGTTCACCAAAAGTAAAGCAGTGAAACTTACTGACATATTAAGAAATATGAAATAGTTGTTATTGCACAAAGTGCAGTGTAAGTGAAATAACCATATATGTTTTTGAGAGACAAACCTCCTTCATCAACCTCTTATTTATAGGGGTCCAGGTATAACAATGTTGCATAGCAAGTTCACCCAGTGAAAGTACATGTGTTCTGTACAAATGGAGGGCAAAAGACAAATGGTATTAGGCTATTTTCTGTGTCAGTCGAAAGTTCTCCCTTTATTTAAATGGCAAATGCAGCATTTGGCCACTAGAGGGCATTAGGTATCATTCCTATGATACTTACCGCCATGCTGTAGCCAAATTAGGTCATTTACATTTGAGATCAATGGAAAAAATTAAACTAGCACGACCGACAATTGCACTACGATATACATCGGCAGAATGGCACGGACAAGCAGATGGACGTATATATACATCCCCTCCGTGAGTCCGACCACGGGGTGTCATTTTAGCTTTCCGCCCCCCTTTTTTCCGAGCTCTCAGGCAAGCTTTGCAACCACTTTATATAGCTTTAGCAGTTCATTGACTGATTTTTCTTGTTCTCTGGGGTTAAAAATGGCAAAAAAAGTAAAAAAACAATAATAATACCAATCATAATACAGTTTAGGAAAGAAGAAGCAAACTTACGGGTACATGCCATAGACTTGGGGTCGGACTTGGCTCTGTAGTAACTTCTCTCACATGTGCATTCAGCTGAACTGTCCTGCAGGGAGAAGCTGTGGGGTGGGCACTTTGTGCAGTACGAATCGGTCAGCAAAGCTTTGTAAAACCCAGGACGACATGCTGAAACACAAAGAAGGCACATCAGGTGAATCTGTCATCTCTATCAACATCAATGAAAGCAGGCTCACATGACAGCCGGCATCCAGTACCCCCTTGTGTGCTAAGCTGGCAGTGACAGAAATAGAAAGTGGAAGTGAAATGGTCCATTTAACTGTTATTAGAATCTGATGACAACCCCCTGCGTTTCTTGGAGAGGATTCTTAAGAGTACAAGTGCTGCATGTTTAATGAATTGCTGGATTTACACTGATTTAATAAACAGAAAGATATAAGATTTGTTGAAAGTTGTATGTTAATATCGAGTTTTCTACATGACAACATTTTTTACAGTTTCCCTAATATATCTGAATGAATATACAGTATGTATTAACACTACTCAACAACTACTGCAATTATTTTATTCAAAGTGTCTAATCACTATGAAACATGCTTCACATGGGGGGGGGGGTGACTTCACCTGCAATCCGCTTGCTTAACAGGGGATCTATCTGGTGATCGCCTCTAAGCAGGTGGATGACATGTCCGTCTCTGCTTCGCTTATGTAGAGCGGACACAGACACAGCCTGCTCTCCTCTATGATTGGTTGGATGTAAACGGACTGTCGGTTCATTTACACCCACTTGAAAGACAGACAGCAGACTCAATCAGAACATTTGCATGAAAGGGCCTTAAGCGCACATTAAAGTTTTTCTTCACCTTCAAAACTATTTTCCCTCCTCTTCATTCTTCCTTTACTCCACTACACAAACATTGCCTTTTCATTTTTAATTCCCCCCCCCCCCAATGCACGTCTCTCACCTAGGGTAATGACGCACACTTTGCTACCTGTGCCTCCTGGGATATGCATATCACAAATCCCAGGAGGCATAACCTTTCACAAAGAAAATGATGAGGGCTGTGCCTAGCACATCATCAGCAGATGAATTCAGAAGAGACGTCAACCTCCCAATGACCTCACACAAACACATGGTGCAGGGAAGAGGATTCTGCAGGACAACGCAGAATCCACTGGGCGAATGAGTATCTGAACTTTGAAGAACCCACAACCCAGCAAGCAGAGGTTTGAAAAATAAATTAGGGGGGGGGGGGTGAAGATCCATTTTAAATGTTATGGTACAAATATTTTTTTTTCTTGAAATACCTTAAAATATCTATAATATCTATAATCCTACAATAATGATCGCTAGAATGCTGCTGGTTGAGTAAGGACAAAGAGGCACTATTATATGACACTATGTTATAGTAGGCTATACTTGGTGCACACAAGCACGTTTCCAAGTGGCACAATGCGCTTAACCATTCCTTGAAAGGGTTCAGAACATGCACACTACACAAACTAATCAGACCAAAGGGGTGAGGCATGCCTGGGACCGGTTAAAACCGTCAGTATAATTGCATCCTAAAAAGCCCTCTGTTGGTAATACAACACTATTACTGTGCAGTTAATTTCAAGGATATCTATGATCTTCAGCTTCTGACAAGAACACCAAGGATGTTACCATCACCTAGTCCAACAGAGCAGAAGCCAGGATCTCAAATTAGTATTTTTTTCTTTTTTCTTAGTCTTGGGATTTATGATAGGCAACTAGTATATAGTGATTAGATGTGGACTACAAGGTCCTCTTTAAGTCTTAAGCAGTAGGTATGGAACTGAAAGTGAGGGTCCCTGGCTCAAATTTTGCATCAGGGCTCAGTTACTCCCCAGTCATACTTCAGGGCCAACTTAGCTATACCTGAGTTAGCCCAGACCAAGGACCCTAGTGCTATAAGTAAAGAGTACAACTGCTTAGCTATTCTTCTGCCTATGGCCATAAGAATTTACCTTTCTCGTCGGCTTTTATCTATAAGAACTTTTGAACAAAATGTTGATGTCTTTGCATGAGCCAGGCTGGTATAATAGGGCAAACTTGCTACTTCTAGAGGGTATTCTGTCCCACCTTTATGTATTTGTCTATGTTGTTTTGAAGTGCATCAGGTTACTATGGTTCTGTAGTATGCTGACATCTAATGACAGTCTAGATACACTTGTCTACATGATTGGCATCTTCCTTTGTCCTCTTCTCCTTTTTAGTGCTAGTTACAGTGCCTTGTAAAAGTATGAAAGTATGAAAAGTATTCATACCCCTTGAACTTTTCCACATTCTGTCATGTAACAACCAAAAACATAAATGTATTTTATTTGGATTTTATGTGCTAGACCAACACAAAGTGGCACATAATTGTGAAGTGGAAGGAAAATAATAAATGGTTTTCAAATTTATTTACAATAAATGCCTGAAAAGTGTGGCGTGCATTTGAATTCAGCCCCCTTTACTCTGATACCCCTAAATAAAATCTAGTGGAACCAATTGCCTTCAGAAGTCACCTGATTTGTAAATAGAGTCCACCTGTGTGTAATTTAATCTTAGTATAAATACAGCTGTTCTGTGAAGCCCTCAGAGATTTGTTAGAGAACCTCAGTAAACAAACAACATCATGAAGGTCAAGGAACACACCAGACAGGTCATTGATAAAGTTATGGCGCAGTTTAAAGCAGAATTCAGTTATAGAAAAATCCCAAGCTTTGAACATCTCACGAAGCACTGTTCAATCCATCATCCAAAAATGAAAAGAGTATGGCACAACTGAAAACCTACCAAGACATGGCTGTCCACCTAAACTGACAGGGTTGGCAAGGAGAGCAATAATCAGAGAATCGGCCAAGAGGCCCATGGTAACTCTGGAGGAGCTGCAGACATCCACAGCTCAGATGGGAGAACCTGTCCCAAGAAAACTATCTCGCGCACTCCACAAATCTGGTCTTTATGGAAGAGTGGCAAGTAGAAAGCCATTGTTGAAAGAAAGGCATAAGAAGTCCCATTTGCAGTTTGCGAGAAGCCATGTGGGGGACACAGCAAACATGTGGAAAAAGACCCTCTGGAAACATGGTGGTGGCAGCATCATGTAGTGAGGGTGCCTTTCTTCTGCAGGGATAGGGAAGCTGGTCAGAGTTGATAAGAAGATGGAAGAAGCCAAATACAGGGCAATCTTAGAAGATTATGCCCTGTAAACACAATCAGGATTCCCAGCTGTAAAAAGTCAGCCAGGAATCCCGGGGGGGAAAAACCGAGAACCTGCTCGATCACTTTCCCCTTGTACACACCAGAGGTTTTCCAATCTGGAAAACTGCAGTAAGAGCTTTGGCTAGGAATCCCATAGGGAAACTGCAGTGAAAAAGACTACCGGTAATCGTGGCAGGAAAAAAAGAGAACATCATTTTTCCTGCTGCGATTCCTGGCAGTTTTCATGTCAGGAAAACTGCCATGGAGCATACACATGGCCAGTTTTCCCAGCCAAAAGCTGACGTGGCAGTTTTCCCGACAGGAAAACTAGTCGTGTGTACGAGGCATTAGAGTCTGCAAAAGACTTGAGACTCGGGCAGAGGTTCACCTTCCAGCAGCACAATGACACTAAACATACAACCAGAGCTACAATGGAATGGTTTAGATCAAAGCATATTCATGTTTTAGTCAAAGCCTAGACCTAAATCCAATTGAGAATCTGTGGGAAGACTTGAAGATTGCTGTTCACAGACGCTCTCCATCCAATCTGACAGAGCTTGAGCTATTTTGCAAAGAAGAATGGGCAAAATGTAACTCTCTAGATGTGCAAAGCTGATAGAAAGATCCACAAAAAGACTTGCAGCTGTAAATGCAGCGAAAGAAGGTTCTACAAAGTATTGACTTTGAATACAAATGCATGCCACACATTTCACATATTTATTTACAAAAAATAAAAATTAAAAACATTTATCATTTTCCTTCCACTTCACAATTATGTGCCACTCTGTGTTGGTCTATCACAAAAAAATTCCCAATAAAATATTTACATTTTTGGTTGTAACACGACAAAATTTGGAAAATTTCAAGGCACTGTAGTTCAGTCCTAGCTAGACCCCTGTAGTTTCTTCCATGTTCCCTCAGTGTTGGTACTTTGCAAAGAAAGTTGTTCTTACACATTAAAATACTGGAAAACATCATCTGCACAGCAATTATCAAAAATAAAATACTTACTGAACTTATGGGTCTTATTGAAGGATTGCGCTACATGCAGATAGTGTCAAGCCAGCAGGTGACCATACTGTACAGACAGTCTGATTCTATATAGGCATATCAATACATAAATCAGCATTTGAAACAAAACAGGGGGAGCGATGCTTAAGAATCTTAGTGATATAGTTAAAGGGAGCAGGTGCATTGCACAGACTTGAGGAGCTAGGGATGTCTTATTGTGGGTCTGGGCTCAAATTAGAAAAAGGTTGCCCTACTCCTTTTGCAGTGTGTTCTAATTATTTGTCACAGATGTTCATTAGAATTGGTCATCAAAGTATATATCCTCTTTCAGAATGAAGCAACCCATAGATGATTTGTCCTATATTGCAGACCTGACACATGACTCTTTAGATACAGGAGAAACTGCATCAATAAAACATTGTCTCCTTCTGCTTCAATTCACTGCAAATCAAGGACACATTTTTACTGCAAAGCTTCACTAAGCTCGCTGAAACAACTAGAAAGAGGGGTGAGTGGAGAGATGAATGCAGAATATTGAAAGATGGATTCTGTGCACCAAAAATACATTTTTCTTGTTTAGGAAGACTGTAAATTAGTGATCATTCGATGTTTCCCATAAAAACCAATCGGATGTTAGTATCATTCTCTAACCTCCACTAAACAATGTCAAATATATTTTGAATGGCTGTTATGGGACACCTAACCATGTTTATTTGCACTAGCAAGTACAGAGGAGAAAAACTACTGATGATTTATTAAAATCTCAGATAAAACATGGCAACAGTACAGCAGTAAATGTATAAACGAAGAGGCAGTTTGTTAAAGTTCCTTGTGAAAATTGATTATTACATAGAAAATTGGTAATAATACTATTTCAGCCATGTCCTATGTGTTAAAATAGACTTTAACTCATACTTCTATTTGTCCTACCACTATTTACAGTATGCCTGAAAATATCCAAATACACCAACATTAGACCAACATTATAGGAAGATATAAGAAAGGGGTATCCTGGTGTGAGCTCTGCTGAGAAATGTATAAAAATGCAGTTTGTTTTTAATTTATTTTATGAGAAGTATGGGGGGCCATCACTGATGACCTCCTTTGGCAAATGTTAGCTACTTTACTCTTAAGCCTCATACACATGGTTCGATTGTTGGCATGGGATTGTCTGTTGACAGAATTTTGTCCGCTCCTTTTGACATATGTTTCCCAATTTTCCGCCAACAAATGTTGGATGACAGGCTACTAAAATTTTCAGCGAACAACGGTTTGATGGCAGATTTGGTATAGTCAGTAAACAAATCCCTCACACAAAAGTCGAAAGTACAAACATGCATGCTCGGAATCAATGCTCACCAAACACAAAATTAACAGGAGCCCAAAGGGTGGCGCTGAAGAGATGAAATTCCTTGTCGTGCATCACTACATTCGTGTTTGTGGCACGACAATTGTGTACCCTTAGTATGCAAGACAAGATCCTGGCACACGCCCTTTTGATAGAAATCAGATGCTTGGTTGGCCAACAATCATACCGTGTGTACGAGGCTTAAGACTAACTCACTGGCTTTAGTACTTTATTCACTGACCAGAAGTCAAAAAGAGTTACCCGTATTTATCGGTGTATAACACGCACAGGCGTATAACACACACCCTAACTTTAAGAGGGAAGTTTCAGGAAAAAAAACTTTACACATCCCCCTGCGTATAACACGCAGGCACAGTTTACCCTTTATTTTCAGGGTAAAAAAGTGAATGTTATTCGACAATAAATACAGTATATGCATCCTTGCTCCTGTTCAGTAACTTACATTGACCCTGTCAGGGATTAAAAGATCCAAATAAAAGTGCCCTGAGAGAAGAGCTCTTGTATAATATATAAATGGTTCTTTTCTTCAACTCCTACATCACTGACGAAAGTTGTAGTGACTTATGGATGGTGGGATGTTGAATGCCGAAGAACCAGATACAGACTGTAATGCTGGAGTGGAGGTAGGCAACAACTGCCACTGTCATAGGGTTGTTTTCAACTAATGTAGCCAAAGGGTCAGCATGACAACTAGGCCACTAGGGTTTTTTAGAAAGAGTGGAGAGAATTTCAATCGCCATTATTCTTTCATGGCAGGTTTCCAATTCTGACAATTTTCACTTTAGGTAACACATAAAGTACCCCATTTCCTTATTGCTTTATGGGGTCCAAAAGTCTTCATTGTTTAAATTTTGGTTATTGACAATAATAAACTGGGGACCCATTTAAGTCTAGAAAACAACTTACACATGGTTGCACTATGAAGTCACATCTGCTTTTTACATAACTTCCCTATAATTTCCCAAATGTCAATAAGAATAATTTAAAGAACTAAAGGCAATATTTTTTTTTAAACATTTTGAATAGAGGGAGGGTTATAACCCCTGTCAGTGTTTTGCTATCTATGTCTCATTAGGCAGATTTACCTTCACTTCCTGTAACAGAGCTAAAACGGGAAGTGAGACAAAATCCCTCTAAAGTGAGGAAATCCCTGGTTGTCACCAGGGTCACCAGAACTAGTGTCCACATTGACGGACAACCATACTATTCTTATTCTGGGACAAAATTTCAGTGATAATGGTAAAGAGGACTAATAGATAAGGCGAATCTCCCTAACATGGGCACAGACAGCATTAAAACTTGACAGGTGCTCATATCCATTTCCCCTCTGTCTAAAGCTTAAAAATGGCTTTTGCCTTTAGTTATAATTTAAAGAGGACCTCCAGGCTCCCCTAAAAACTTTCAAAGTCAGTAACTACAAATACTGTGGCTGCTGCCTTTTAATATTAGGACACTTACCTGCCCAGGCATCCAGTAGTGTCCTCACCATTCTTCAATCAGGTGCTGGCGCCACCATCTTCACTAAAGGAAACCAGCAGTGAAGCCGGTTTTATACTGCACATGCACAAACCTTGCAGCACTCTGTGAATCAGCTGCAGTCTTCTGGGATCTGTGAAGTGTCCCAGAAGGCTGTGGGGGAAGGATGGGGGCCAAACATCCAACTCATTTCGCCACAGCAGACTAAGCCAGAAGTGAGAGCAGGTACCTGTCAAAACCAGGTACCCGCTCCCACCAAAAGGTGCCAAATGTGCCAGCGGAAGGGGGCCGGCAGACAATTGGAGCTTCTCCTTTTGGATGGAGCTCCGCTTTTAACATTTTCATTGGGCTTTAAGAGTAAGCACAGTAGGGCCTGTTCAAACCAAAGTGTTTTAACACAGTTAACACAGTAGGAACTCATGGGACAGTTACATTTTGTACACTTTGTATCCAATGGTGATATCCAGGGCTTTTTTTCTCAGAAAATATGTGCAGGAACTCAACCAGAACACCCCAAACCCCCCCCCCCTCCGCCACACACAGCCTCCCACACGCATCAAATAGTGGCTTTGGTCAAAATTCACTCACAGTGGGAGGGTCTTAAAGGGGCATTAAATGCCAGGAGTGCAATATGTACAGAATGTAGAGTTTGGTGGGGTTACACACAGAATGCAGAGTTCAAGGGTCGCTACATGCAGAGTCCTGGGGTGTGCTGCATAAAGAGTGCAGAGTCCTGGGGTGTGCTGCACACAGAGAGCAGAGTTCAGCCTTTTTCCACAACTGCTTACTTCTGCAACCACATCTCACTTTCACCATTCTTCTCTAGTACCTCCCCTCACACTGTAGGTGGCTACGCCTCTCTCACTTGCAGGGAGATAATTTGGGAGGGTGTCAGCATCCACACTGCATCTCCCTTGTCCCCATACTGCACTTGGGAAATACAGGAAGACAGACATCTGTGTTTGCAGGTGATAGTGGTGAGCAGGAAGCAAGGGGCCTGAGCCAAAGGTGGTAGAACTGGGTTCCGCCAAGTTCCAGCTGAAAAAAAAACCCTGGTGATATCACAATAATGACGCACAATGTGCATTTTGTCACCAAGGTGGAGTTGAGATGATTCATTGATAGGTAGTGTGTCAAACATGAAGTAAAAAGGCATACTTAATCAAGAACTTTTCAGTGTGGAACTCTGCATGTAGCGCACCATGGAGGAGTGGTGGGAGTATCTTCATCCCAATAATAAAGAGAAAATCAAATACCCTCCAAGGAGAGATATATACGGGACTATTTATTGGTAATACAGACAAATAGACTCCAAAATTTGGATATATACTGTGTATAAAAAAGCATACAAATCTTTATTAAATGTCAAAAATTAATTATGAATTAGCTAAAAGCATATAAGCGGCTGATACAAATGGACTAAACACAGTGGTAGAGGTATGAACATAACCTTGATCATATATATGTGTTACAGAGACCTCCACACATTTCAAGAGTAGAATACTGTAATATGCTCTTCTTCAGGGATGCTCATGTAAAAACTGAAGGTTTTTCTATGATGTACATCTAAGCCATCAGCTTGGATAGCTTGGACCATAGCAACCTATTTCCCCCCTGCCATCGTTTGCTACTCTGCAGCTTCACCATATTACAATTTATTTTTCTGATCATTTTTGCTTCTTCTAAAATTCTCAGATTCCCTTTTACAAGATCTCATGTGCTCCTTATTAATAATTTCTCTGTCCCAAGAGCCGGTGTTGTGACCTAGTGTAGTAACAAGCACACATCCAGCCGTAGATGCTTCTTCCAATGGAAGAAAAATGGGAGGGGCTAGAGGTCACAGGCCTTGGGATTTTTAAGGTGTCATATAGAAAGTAATGGAGTCACTAAGAAACTAACGTAGACATGAAAAAGTTTTATTACAAAAATGTATTAAAAAAAAACATTTCATACAGTGTTGCATAGAAACAGATGATACCACTTTTCTCTACATGTTTCGCTCGACAGAGCTTATTCAGTAGATTAGACTGTGGCATCTATTATGCTATAGGTAACAAAGAAATGAAATTAAGGCTCATGTAAAACCATAAAATAATTATAGCATTACAAATTGGCATATACATGCAGATAACTCAACAAATATAGAAAATTATCTAAATCAGGGGCATAGAAACAGAGTTTTCTGAAGGATGGATATAGATGTGGTGTGAACCTTACCAATGCTGATCAATGTTTGGCACATCGAATAAAGAATGGAAATTAAAAAATGCACAAATGGTTAGTTCCTTAGTGACTCCATTACTTTCTGTATGACACCTTCAAAATCCAGAGACCTGTAACCTGTAGCCCCTCCCATTTTTCCTCCATATTGGGATGCGATGTCAGTTTTTTGATTCCTCTTTCTTATCCTTTTTTCTAAAACATTCTTCCAATGATTTACAAGTTAGCATTGGCTAGCAAGACAACATACATTTAACACAAAGCCACATCAGACAGGTCATCCTTTTTAACTCAAGATACTGTTCTCCAACAAATGGATACAATTATGCTGGTGGTTCATAACTCAGTTTTGTTATCCCTCAAGAACAGCACTGTATACCCACAAACAATACTTTACTAACACTATGTTTCTTTCTTCTAAAAGACCAGATCCATCAATGTTCAGATAACACTCAGGGTTAACATCTTTCTTGATTAAGATTCTGACCTTGGGACAGAGCTGCTGTTAGAAATCACAGGGCCCATATACCCTACCTGACAGCCCTCCCCTGGCTGGAAGTGACTGAGGACATACAGTAGATGTATCATTCCCTTTCTTTGCAGCCTCAGCTGCAAAGATGAATGAATAGGAAGTGCTCTGGAGCTTCTTGCTCATTCACAAGCTGAAGCATAGTAAACAGAGTTGTATATGCCTCAGTGATGAATGGACACATACGTGATTGATACAAATCACTCACTGTGTTCATTCAGGACATTTAAGGGTCAATACATTCCCACTGTGTGCCCGCAGCAGCTTCTGGCAGGAGAGGAGAGGAGGGAAGCCAAAAGCACTGTGTTGGAAAGGGGCACATGGGGGGGGCTGTACATGGAAGGGGTGCATTTGCTAGAACCACTCCCCTGCAGTGCGGCTAGAGGGAGAAGTTATCAGAATTGCAGGGTAAGGCAGAAGAGGATTGGTGTCTGCAATATGAAAGTACAACCGGCTTTCCTGCTTAGAAGGTGCCTGGGCCCCCCTTTAGAACTGATGGGGCCTGGGCCCAATACAGGAGGGCAGGCTGTACTACCTTATTAACGGCCCTGCATGGGGATGGTGACATTGTGGAAATCATGATGCATGTATAATATAGTATTTATGTTCTTTATTTGTGTGTGTAAACATATATGTGCTTTCATGTTGTGAGTGCTGCCTGTCTACTGGCCATCTCTTTCCACAACTTCCCAGATTCTCTGCATAATTTGAGGCTTCTGCTCCACTCATTCATTTGTAAATGTGTGCAGTGGGGTCACTAGGGCTGGTGTCACCTGGGTGCGGTAAACCTATTTCAGCAATGCAATAGTCTAAATTCACTAGAACCTGAAATCATTTACCTTGTAATAATCTCAGCTTATCACTACTGGCTCAGTACAGTAATAGGGATGCATCCAGGAAGCATATGAGATGCAACATAAATTGCAAATTAGAAAAGCAGACCTGACAGAATGACGTTCACACCATTTCTTGTAACAGAGATCCGTACAAAAGAATTACTTAGGGACATAATTAAATGATGTTTCTTTTTATTCTGGATCTGATATTGACGGATATTGATGGATATTGGCCAGGGCCACAACAGACCTTAAACGCTGCATTCATGACTCGAAGTTCATATCACTGCTGCTTTTTAACGCATTCATTTATTGGAATACAAAGAACATTTAAAGAGGAACTTTGTTCTCTTATTCAGCACATACTGTTGTTAATCCTTATTCTGCTAGCCTTATTAACTTGACCGGATATAATTAAAAAAACAATAGAATAGACTAGAACAAATATAACCCGTTCCCAAAATTCAAATAGAATCAATTTGAATTTGAATAGAATAGATTAGAATAGGAAGATAGTAATATTCTTTCTATTCTAGTCTGTTGATTTTTTCTATACTATTCTGTAATTTTCAATTTTTTTCTAATCTATTCTCTTCTATTCTATTACATTCAAATTTCTATTCTATTCTTGAATTACTGGTATATAATTTTCTAGTCTTTTCTTTTCTATTTGAACTTCAGAAGATGGTTATATGCTCTAGTTTATTATATTCTTTTTTTTATTCTATTGTATTATATTTTTGTTTCTATTTTATTCTATTACATTCTATTATGTTCTTTTATTTTCTATTCTATTTTGTTCTGTATTATTCTATTCTATTATTTTATTTTCTGTTATATATTTTTTTCTCTATAACATATTTTTTCTATTCTACTCCATTATTTTTTATTCTATTTTATAATCTTTGGAAATTGGAAAACTATTTGAATTCCAAAACTATTTGCATTTGAAAACTATTCGAATTAGAAAACTTTTTAAATTTGAAAACTAATCGAATTCGAAAACTTTTCTAATTCGGATGTGAAAACGTTTCGAATTCGAAAACTATTTGAAATTGATTCTAAAACTATTCAAATCAATTTGAATTAGAATTCCAAAAATTCTAATCGATTCAAATACAAATAAACTAAACAAATTAGACAGGTTAAACTAATTTAACTAAACAAATTTATGTAAATCACAAATCTAAACAATTTGCACATGTCTACTATTCTGCAAAAAAACTGGTTGATCCTGCTGTTCTCTATCTTCTGTCCACAACCCCAAATCAGCTAGGGATTTTGAAGCTGTGGTAGCAACTCTGCACATGCTCAGTTTTCAGGGAGTTTTTATGCTGAGCAGTTCTCCCCTATCACATCTGAGAAGCCCAGCAGTGGTAAATTACAGTCCACTACCTCACTCCTCCTCCATACATACTAAACAGCTAAACATAATGGGGGCAGGATATTACATGTAGATTTGTGAAGGTTTCACCTCCCTCTTATTCTTAAGTACAGGCAGAGGGGGCTGTGACTGGCAGAAATCCATTCACACCATATTATTGCCAAAAACAAATAAAGATTTGATTTAAAATGTATATGTGTATGACAATTAAAACAGTTTATTGATATTAATTATTTATTTTTATTCTGTATTCCGAAGGCCATTTGTTTTATTTTGAACATGTGACCAGCATCAGCAGACTAGAAGCTCCACCTCCTTATGATGATTAACATGATGATATAGGATTTATACTGTGCCAAATACGCCCCCTTAGGAGCGCGTCTAGGCGCACACTGACCCTAGAATCAACTAAGATGACCGATAAACTGGTAGAGGGCCCTGGGTTGAAAGTACAGAGCGATAAGAGGGGGAGGTAGAACAAAGAAAAACTGAATAGAGTGGGATGGAAAGAGCATGGGAAGAAACCATGTACAGTCGTATGCAAAAGTTTAGGAACCCCTGACAATTTCCAAGATTATCATTTATAACTATTTTTTTAGTGTTTGGATTAGCAATTTCATTTTGATCTATCAAATAACTGAAGCACCCAGTAATATTTCAGTAGTGAAATGAGGTTTATTGGATTAACAGAAAATGCGCAATATGCATCAAAACGTAATTAGACAGCTGCATAAATTTGGGCACCCTTGTCATTTTTTGTTGATTTGAATACTTGTAACTACTTAGCACTGCTTAATTGGAACACACAATTGGCTTGGTGAGCTCATTAAGCCTTGAACTTCATAGACAGGTACATCCAGTCATGAAAAAGGGTATTTAAGTTGGCCAATTGCAAGTTGTTGTTCTCTTTGACTCTCCACTGAAGAGTGGCAACATGGGGGGCCTGAAAGCAACTCTCAAATGACCTGAAAACAAAGATTGTGCTACATTATGGTTTAGGGGAGGGCTACAAAAAGTCATCGCAGAGATATAAGGGGTCAGTGTCCACTGTGAGGAACATAGTGAGGAAATGGAAGACCACAGGCACAGTTCTAGTGTAAAATATTGGAGAGGCAAAGTTGAAGGATGGTAAGAACGGTCAAAAACAGCCCACGGACCACCTCCAAAGACCTACAACATCAACTTGCTGCAGATGGTGTCACTTGGCATCCTTCAACAATTCTGCGCACTTTGCACAGGAAGAAGCTGTATGGGAGAGTAATGCGAAAGTAGCCTTTTCTGCACACACGCCACAAACTGAGTCACTTAAAGCGGATGGCCCATTACATTTTTTTTTAAAAGCCAGCAGCTACAAATACTGCAGCTGCTGACTTTTAAAAATAGGACACTTACCTGTCCTGGAGTCCAGCGGCGTTCGCAGCAGAGGACGAGCGTTCGCTCTTCTCTCTGCTGCTCCCCCCTCCATCCACGGTGAGGGAACCAGGAAGTGAATCGCTGCGGCTTCACTGCCTGGTTCCCTACAGTGCATGCGCGAGTCGCGCTGCACCCGCCGATTGGCTCCCGCTGTGTGCTGGGAGCTGAGAGTTCCCAGCACACAACGGGAAAAACCTGACTTTTGCCCGAGACTGCAGGCCGGAAGTGGGTGCAGATACCTGTCTTTAGACAGGTATCTGCACCCCCCTCCCCCCTGAAAGGTGTCAAATGTGACACCGGAGGGGGGGGAGGGTTCTGATCAGCGGATCTTCACTTTAGGGTGGAGATCCGCTTTAAGGTGTGCAAACGCACATTTGGACAAGCTTCATTTTGGAATAAGGTACTGTGGACTGATGAAACAAAGATTGAGTTATGGGGTCATAAAGGGGCGTTCTGCATGGTGGCAAAACATCACGGCATTCCAAGAAAAACACTTGCTACTCACAGTAAAATTTGGTAGAGGTTCCGTCATGCTGTGGGGCTGTGTGGCCAGTGCCGGTACTGGGAATCTGGTTAAAGCTGAGGGTCGCATCGATTCCACTCAATATCAGAAGATTCTTGAGAATAATGTTGAGGAATCAGTGACAAAGTTGAAGTTACGCCGCTGGATATTTCAACAAGACAACGACCCAAAACACGGCTCAAAATTTACTCGGGCATTTCTGCCGAGGAACAAGTACAGTGTTCGGGAATGGCCATCCCACTCCCCAGACCTGAATATCATTGAACATCTGTGAGGTGATTTGAAGCGGGCTGTCCATCAAACCTAACTGAACTGGAGATGTTTTGTAAGGAGGAATGGTCCAAAATACATTCATCCAGAATCCAGACACTCATTACAGGCTATAGGAAGCATCTAGAGGCTGTTATTTCTGCTTCACTAAATATTTATGTGATTTTTCTGTTGGGGTGCCCAAATTTATGCACCTGTCTAATTTCGTTTTGATGCATATTGCACATTTTTTGTTAATCCAATAAACCTCATTTCACTACTGAAATATTACTGCGTCCTTCAGTGTTTTTATAGATCAAAATGAAATTGCTGATTCAAACACCCAAATATTTATAAATCATAATCATGGAAATTGTCAGGGGTTCCTAAACTTTTGCATACGACTGTATATAGCAGGATTATCATCAGGATTTTACCCGTAGGCTTGGATAAATAGAAAGGTCTTTAAACCCTTCCTGAAGCTCAGAAGGGAGGGTAATGACATTAGGGTCGATGGTTGTGAGTTCCATAGCTCATTGCCCTTTGTGACCAGGCGTCTGTTGCCAGTGGATTGTAGTCCGCTAGTTGTTGGTTCTGTTAGATGTAGATTGACTTTTGTTTCCCTGCAGACAAGCTGGGTCTCGTGACAGCTGTAAATCAACTGTAATTAAAATAATTACAATGCCCTCATCCATACACAGAAATAGAAGGGACAATGTAAATTAACAGCGTCTGTTTAGTATCATTTTAAGCAAGCCCTCCTGCCTGCATGCCTGATCTAAGGGCAGATAGATTCCAGGAAGAGAATGCTACATAAATCATTTGCCCTTACTCAAGATGGCCATAGCAATAAGTGCTAGGGGAGTGTTTTTCAAAGTGATTTCTCAACAAAATAAAGCACAGAAACATGACTGGATAGAGTTTGCTTTGAAAGATAAAAATGAATTACCGGTAAATAGCGCTTTTGGTTTGTGGTGCACAGATACAGTTTTACAGGAACAGCAGTCTGCTCACATAATTTGTAATAAAAACTTCTTTGCCATTCTGAAGCTTTCCTCCAACCACTTTGCATATTATTTTATATATACTGTAATTTCTGTACTTGCCAAATATGCTGCACAAAATCTCTCTCCACTGAGGCCGCGTACACACAATTGGTCCAACCCGATGAGAATAATCTGATGGACCGTTTTCATTGGGTCACCACTGAAGTGGCCTGATGGTCTGATGTGCGTACACACCATCAGTTAAAAAAAACGCTTGTGTCAGAACGTGGTGAGGTAAAACACAACGACGTGCTGAAAAAACGAAGTACAATGCTTCCAAGCATGCGTCGACTTGATTCTGAGCATGCGCGGGTTTTTGAACCGATGCTTTTGCGTGCTAACCATCGGTTTGGACCGATGGTCAGGCGTCTATCAGTCCGATTTCAAAGCAAGCTTTAAAACTTTGGTCCGAAGGACGACGGACCGATGGGCCGTACACACAGTCGGTTTGGACCGATGAAACTGGACTTCAGTCCATTCTCATCGGTTTGGATCGATCGTGTGTACGCGGCCTAAGTCTGGCTGCAACCATTTAACTGTGGGAAGCTGAAGTTGCTGCCTGCCTACTTCCTGGATATACACAGACACGCAGAGGCACAACTACAGCTCTCATTGGCCCTCTTATGACTCATCCCCTCTCCTATCCAGGCAAACTCTCACGAGAGTGAGAGAGAGAGCTGTGCATGATGTCATAAGCCTAAACTAAGGACCAGACAAGAAAAGGGAAGTGGGCTGTATAAGGTATTTACTTGCAGAAAAAAAAATACTATCCAAAGTTAAAACAACAAGGGCAGAGGATTTCATAGATGGAAAGATGAAAAAATGCCTTATGCCGCTTACACACGATAATTTTTCGGCATGAAAAAAAACGTAGGGCCAGATTCACATACAATTACATTGGCGCAGAGTATCAGAGATACACTACGCCGCCGTATTTTACCTGGCTCTATGACAAATTCATGTAGATTTTGGCCGTTAACGTACGGCGGCATAGTGTATTTCTCGCGGCGGAATCGAAATACGCGATTAGGGGGCGTGAAGCATTTAAATTAGGCGCGTCCCCGCGGCGATCAAATTGCGCATGCTCCGTTCAGAAATTTCCTGCCATGCATTGCGCGAACTAACGTTGATACGTCATTTGTTGTTTGAGTAGCGTCGTTTACGTACATTCCTATTCCCGGACGACTTACGTAAAAGAAAAATAACAAACGTTGAAATTCGACGCGGGAACAACGGCCATACTTAACATTGGCTGTCTAATATTAGACCAGATAAAAGCTGGAATAACTTTACGCAGCAAAAAGATGACTACATATGCCGTAAGAGATTGCGAATGACGCTCGTAACTTCGTGGATCGTCGGAAAAAGCTCATTTGCATATCCCGACGCAGAAAACGACGGGAACTCCACCCAGCGGCCGCAAATTTATTGCAGCATAGATCCGAAGGCATACGAACACGTAAGCCAGTCGGATTGAAGCCCGCAGCCGTCGTTTCATGGTTTGAGGATTCAGACTAATGAAACGACGCGCGTAATTTGAAAGTACTCCGGTCTAACGCGAGATAGACCGGAGTAAGGGCTCTGTGAATCTGGCCCTTAGTTTTTCAGCATGTCCAAGTTCATCATTAAAAATCACGTTGCCCACACACCATCATTTTTAAAAAATTATGAACAAAGCGCGATGACGTACAACACGTACAACGGCACTCTAAAGGGGAAGTTCTATCAGCCTTTGGGCTGCTTTAGCTGATTCCTTGTTAGTAAAAGATGATTTGCGCTTTTCTGTCTGTTACAGCGTGATGAATGTGCTTACTCCATTATGAACGGTAGTTTTACCAGAACGAGCGCTCCAAACCTTGTTTTAGCCCACACACGATCATTTTTTACAACCCGAAAAACGACATTGTTTAAAAACAACGTTAAAAAATGCAACATGTTCGATTTTTTTTTTTGTTTTTTTTGTTTTCAGAACCTGAAAAATGATGTGTAGCCCACATACGATCATTTTAAATGACGTTTTTCAAAAAATTCATTTTTTTATGCCGAAAAATTATCATATGTACGCGGCATGACGTTCCGCTTTAAGTCCTGTTTTAATGAAATCCTCACGTAAGGCCTCGTACACACGAGGGGATATGTCCGCTGAAAACGGTCCGATGGACCGTTTCAGCAGACATCTCCGCTCGTGTGTATGGGCTAGCGGACAGATTTCTCCACCCGACAGATTTCAAAGCATGCTTTGAAATCTATCCGGTGGGAATCTGTCCGCCCGACATGTCTGCTGGTTAGTACACTTACCAGCAGACATGTCGTCCCCCACCGCCGCCGCGCCGCCGCCGAATGGATTTGGCGCATGCGCGGAAGTGTTTAACTTCCTGGTGCGGTGACGTGGCGGTGGCGTGGCGGCGTCAACGTCACCGCCGCGTCACCGCCACGTCACCGCGCCGTCCGGCGGCGGGGAATTTGATCCGATGGTGTGTACACGCCATCGGATCAAACTCCCGATCGGACATATTCGATGGAAATGGTCCGCGGACCGTTTTCATCGGATATGTCCGATCGTGTGTACGAGGCCTAAGAGTAAGATCTCTGTTGGATAAAGCTGAATTGTGCTGTGATTGTGCTTGGACAGACAAGGCATGGAATCCTATGATTCGGATTTCTTGTAAATGCCAGAGAGGCCAGTTTGTTAGTCCATGTCAGGCTGTAGCTTCCATTATTTCGTAAATCCTACTAGGACCCTACTTTTGGTGTTAGTGCCATAAAGGTCGCTAAAGGTAAAGTAATTATTTTCTGGGCGTCAACTGACCCCCAAACATATACACATATATATATATATATATATATATAGGGCCAGATTCAGAGAGAATTGCCCTGGCGCAGAGTATCAGAGATACGTATTTTACCTGGCTCTAAGACAAATCCAAGTAGATTTCGGCCCGTAAGGTACGGCGGCGTAGTGTATTTCTCGCGGCGGAATCGAAATACGCGATTAGGGGGCATGAATCATTTAAATTAGGTGCGTCCCCGCGGCGATCGAACTGCGCATGCTTCGTTCAGAAATTTCCCGCTGTGCATTGCGCGAAATTACATCGTAACGTACATTCCTATTCCCGGACGACTTACGCAAAAAAAATAATAATTTGAAATTCGACGCGGGAACGACGGCCATACTTAACATGGCCCGTCTAACTATAGACCGGATAATAGCAGCTTTAACTTTACGCAGGAAAAAGCCGACTAGCGACGACGTTAGAGAATGCGACGGCCGTTCGTAACTTTGTGGATCGCCGAAAAAAGCTAATTAGCATACCCCGACGCGGAAAACGACACGAACTCCACCCAGCGGCCGCAAAAAGATTGCAGCGTAGATCCGAAGGCGTACGAAGACGTAAGACTGACGGATCGAAGCCCGCAGCCGCCGTATCATGGTTTGAGGATTCAAACTAATGATACGACGCGGGAAATTTGAAAGTACTCCGGTCTAACAGGAGATAGACCGGAGTAATGGCTCTGTGAATCTGGCCCAAAGTATATGCGTGAAAATTTACTCTGCAGAATATTTCTCTTTAAACAGCTTCCACGGTAACCAGGGCAACAGGAATTCCCTAACTGTTTAATATTTTAAAACGCAAATCTAGCAACTATTGTATATTTATTCCCATTATCGGCGCACAGCAGTCATACATCATTCTTAAATCATCTATTTTTAAAATACTCAGAGGAAAATATTTTTTTAGAGACTTTCTACTGTGTTAGATTTAAAGATTCACTATTCTTGCTTAACACAGATGCAATAAAGAATTAAATTATCTCTTGTTATTGTTTTTTTTAATGTTTGACTTTTGCTGGAAGCTGGAAGACTTTGTGACCTGATTGAGGTGAAGCCCTTATCATGCACACAAGAGAACGGCTTCTAACAGCCCTCGAAAAACTGTATTATGTTTTTCCAAAAACTAGAGACCCCATGACAAAACTAGAGGCTGGCTGGCATTCTTTTGCTGCCCGATCATGCCCTGATTACCATCCATGGATGAACAAACTACAGGATGAGTAAAAACAAAAGGATCTGGCTGCTTTGAACACAGCCAGCCTCACAAATCAGCAATGCTATTAAATATTGAAGACTCTGACTCAGATCTGCTCTGTACAATCAATAGCTCTTAGATTTAATGCTCCCGGACACAGAGTCGGGGAATACGCATGTGTTTGGGAAGTCTGTAGAAGACTGAAGAATGTCGTCCCTTCCAGGTTTACAAGCCTACGTGACCTACATATAGGAATGCATAAGACTGTGAGGTATGGTGCTTATTAAAAGAGTAGACCCAAACATACAGAACCCTGCTCTGAAAAAATACTTACCAACCATAAACGAATGGACCTACTTGGCAATATACAGTATATACCATAGAACACTCTGGTTTGCCTACTGATTTTAAAATGTCACACTTAGCTGGTTTGTGTCACAAATGTCATGTCTACCCTAACGCAGGGCCATCTTAATGCAAGGGCACTCCTGGGCACTGCCCATGGGCCCCAGGTACATGGGGGCCCCACAATAATCTTGCATTACATCATACTCACCAACTGTCCCAGATTTGCTGGGACAGTCACGCTTTTGACTAAACTGTCCCAATATGGTCATGTCCCGGGAAGCGTCCCAGAACCTATACTGTGCCCTTTGTATTGACTAGTCTTTGATTTATGGAATGTTTTCCTTTTGTAAAATCGATTTATATTGAACGTTCTAATGAATATATGTTTAATTCTATCAACTATTTATACTTTATTTCTTGAAAGTAGGCGTGCAAATTGGGGCAAGCTGGTAGGGGCCCCAGTGCCTTACTTTGCCCAGAGGCCCATGATGCTAGTAAGATGGCCCTTGACACTATAGCTGGCTACTGTGTGCTTCACCTATAGTAGCCCCCTTTCCCTTAAAGAGGAAGTAAACCCTGATGGGTTTTACTTACTCTTTGTTCCCTGCAAAGTAAAGGCATAATGGGCTACTATGCATCGCATAGTAGCCCATTATGTGCCACTTACCTGCAGAAGAAGCCTGCAATGTCAGTGATGTCCCCTCTCTCTCATTGCGTCCATCTTCAACTCCTCTACCTTTCCGGGGCCGTGGACTCCAGTTCTGTTATTGGCTGGAGTCGAGTGACGTCACTCCCGCGCATGCGTGTGGAAGCAGACGGTCACGGCACGGGCACTATATCATGTCGGCACCAGCTTCCAAGATGAATATCTCCTAAACCGTGGAGGTTTGGGAGATTATTCGAGCACCTACAGGTAAGCCCTAATCTAGGCTTACCTGTAGGTAAAAGTGAAAAATCAATCGAAGAAATGTATGGACAGCCGCACACCAAAATCAACCTTGGAAGGTAGCCTTTATTGGTGCAAAAGAGTAAAAGCACTACAAAACACAGCACAGCAAACAGTGGGATATAAAAACGTACGCGTTTCGCATAGAGGTCTAGTGCTAAGTCATAGCTTAAAAGTGTAGGTAAAAGTGGTTGTAACAGGTTTACAACCACTTTAAGGCAAGCAGGCCTACTGGTAGATCTCTGTTGGTTGCACCCAGGACTTTATACACAATGCTAGAGTGCTTGGCAACCACGCCTGGGCTGATGTGAACTGAGCAAAGCAAACAGATACTTGCAGTTTAGCAGATCACATAATTTTAAAATGATGCAAGGCACATACCAATATAAAAAATAATAGTATTTTTCCCCTCATAAGTATACGGTCCTGAAGAAGCTATTTAGCGGAACACATTGACCGTTGCAAGCTGGACAAAATCATCTGGACTATACAGATTATTGTCATACCACCTTTGCTCATGGTCATTAATGTCTTGCACTGTTTGAGGAGAAACAGTATATATAGAGGATAAGTATATTTCAAATAGTGTTGAGCAGAATATGCCATATTCGATTTTGCGATATATCTCGAATATATAGTCGAATATTCGAGATATATTCGCTAAATACGAATATTCGTGATATTTTTTGGAAATGAAATTATTGCGAATTTTCGCTATTGCGAATGCGAATGCGAATTGCGAATGCGAATGCGAAATTTCGAGAAATGCGGAATGGAGCACTCTGATTAGCTCAGAATATTCGTGATATTTTACAATACAAAATAATTGCGAATATTCGAGAAATGCGGAAGGAGCACTCTGATTGGCTCAGAATATTCGTGATATATTACAATACACAATAATTGCGAATATTCGGCAAATGCGGAAGGAGCACTCTGATTGGCTCAGAATATTCGTGATATATTACAATACACAATAATTGCGAATATTCGAGAAATGCGGAAGGAGCACTCTGATTGGCTCAGAATATTCGTGATATATTACAATATAAAATAATTGCGAATATTCGAGAAATGCGGAATGGAGCACTCTGATTGGCTCAGAATATTCGTGATATATTACAATATAAAATAATTGCGAATATTCGAGAAATGCGGAATGGAGCACTCTGATTGGCTCAGAATATTTGTGATATATTACAATATAAAATAATTGCGAATATTCGAGAAATGCGGAATGGAGCACTCTGATTGGCTCAGAATATTCGTGATATATTACAATACAAAATAATTGCGAAATTTCGAGAAATGCGGAATGGAGCACTCTGATTGGCTCAGAATATTCGTGATATATTACAATATAAAATAATCGCGCGATATCGCTATTGCCGAATAATCGCATTGCGATTTTTCGGCAATATAAAATGAACGCTGCAGCTACTCGGCCCAAGGTCTCTAATCATACCAGCAATGCTTTTAGACGTCGATGGGGATCTCTAGGATGTGATCTGTTCTAAAAAAAAAATTGAAAAAATTCGAATATTCGAAATAGCGAATATTCGCCGCGATATTCGTGTTATTCGCGAATACTCGAATATGCAATATTCGTAGCGAATATTCGCAATGCGAATATTCGTGAGCAACACTAATTTCAAAGTCTTTTATACAGAAGCTTTTAATATGTTTATAATAAAATATTATTTTTTATATATATTTGTATGTCTTGTGCCTTTAGCCAAGTCCATCAATTAACCGTATAAGTATTTCTTGTCAGTATTTTTTTGTAAAAGTAAAAAAAATATGAAATATATGCATAAGAGTAAACCGTATAATTATATAGTATAACTGTTCAATTTTGTTGTCTACAAAAGATCAGAAGCTGAGTGACTGAACATTTCTCCTCCTTTAAGGAACATTCAGCTACTGATCTTTTGTAGCTCAATAAAACTGGATCGATGTACAAAATGATACTATCTGCTCTTATCCATGTCCTCGGTTCAGTTATTATTTATTACACTGGTGTTTTTTTTTTTAACCTTTGTGTTCCTGTTGAAGATTTTTCAATAACATTTTAGGGTTTGAGGGCTAGTCCACACCACATGCAGCCCAGTGCATTTTTTTCTGCATCAAAAACACATGGAAAGTAAGTTATATGGTTTTCAATGGCATAATTCACACCAGTGCAGTCAGTTGCAGGGCTTTCAAGTTCCAGACTTATTTTTAGAACGTGCTACATTTTTCCTGCACTGGACTGCAGTAAAACGCTTCAAAAACGCACCGAAACACACCGAAATGCATGTTATTGATATTGAATGTTTTAATGTGCAATAAGTTTTTTGTGACTTTTTCTGGGGAGATTTACTAAAATTGGTGCACACAGAATCTGGTGCACCTGTGCATAGTAACCAATCAGCTTCTAACATTTAGCTTGTTCATATAGGCGGACCTGATCAGACCCTCCATTCACCTCTATGGAGCGGCGGATGTCAGCGGTGACATGTCAGCTGTCACTCGTTGCTATCAGATCTGATTCTCTCTGCCAAAACTGGGCAGATGAAGGTCCTATTTTCTATCCAGTTTTAGTAAATCTCGCCCTAAATGTTGATATGGTATTTTTTCCTTTAGGACTTAAGTTATACTTATAAGTTTATACTGCATAGATAAGCTTTTCTTCACTGCTCCCTCCTTCTCTGTGATCAAGGAAATGAGAGCAGTGGCTCTACGTGGGGTTAGAGTGTGCTTTGACTAGCTCTAAAAGTTGGATGCAATCTGACATCACTGTTGTGCGACTTCCTAATTGTGACTTCCTGCTTCTCTGCTGCCAAACTGTTGCTGGAGGAAATATACTGATTATTCTTTGGATTGTAGAAGAAAAAAAATCAGTACAGGCAGTCACTGAGTTACATACACTGACTTCTCAAGCCCCCACCAACTTATTGAGGCCCCACCCACTTCATGAGCCCCCACCCACTTCTTCTTGTGGCCCCACCCACTCCTCGAGCCCCCACCTACTTCTCAAAAAACACCCACTTTTCGAGCCCCCATCCACTTCTCAAGCCCCCGCCCTTTTTTCGAGCCCCCACCCACTTCTCGAGTCACTACACACTTCTCGAGGCCCAACCCACATATTGAGCCCCCACCCACTTCTTGAGGCCCAAACCTATTTCTCGAGGCCCCACCCTACTGACACACCCAGTTTTTGTTTCTTTCCTTACTTTGGACGGGAGATTGCTCTCATACAAATAATTTAACACTGTGTCCAGCTGCTACAAACGGAGGGAGACGACAGGAAGTGAGTGGAAATCTACCCCTAGGAATGGAAAATTACTAATGTAAGAGTTATCATGGGAAAAGGTGTCTCCACTGATGTTTTATCACCAATCCTTGTTTCCACAACAACCCCAAATTTTCCAAACCCAATTGTTCTCGGAACAGAAAGTGAGGTAAAGTCTTCTGAACAGGGGCGCAGACAACAAAACAATTGTTACAGGGGTGATAACCCTTCCCTATGCTATCCAAAAAACTTAAAAAAAAGTTTTTTTGTGCTGGAGCTACACTTAAAAAATGGACCTGTTCAGACTTCCAAACAGATTCAACTTAAGAAAAAACTATATATTTTTTTGTGACCCGGAGGGACCGCCTGTGTATGGTTGAGGTAATAAACACAAACAAAGGCGGCTCTTTAATTAGGCAAATTAGGCGGTCGCCTAAGGCCTCGGCACTCACAGGGGCCTCATGACTGCCTAACTTACCCAATGCATTACCCCAGTTTTGAGGGACAGGGGACCTTAACGCTGCTGTGCTCAGGCAACGTTAAGAGCCCTGACTCAGGATACGCCAGCGTCCCAAACAACCAGTAAACGTCGGTGACACCACCCCTTGTGACGTCTATGACCCAGCATGCCCTCAGTCAATGATGTCACAAGGGGGCAGGTTCACCAGGTGGCCCCCCGACCCCTTAAAGAGCAGGATCTGAGGGCCGTCTTGTTAAAAAGGGGTGCTTCCAGATTCTGATATGCCCCCCCCCCCGCCTGCAGACCCCCCACAACCAACAGCCAGGGTTGTGGGGAAGTGGCTCTTGTCCTTGAATTTTTTTTTCCATCATGGGTGTGAGTGGGGCCCCCATGTCTAGTTTTGCCTAAGACCTCACAAAGCATGGAGCCGCCTCTGAACACAAATTTCTCAAAGGAAAACAAAGCTAAAAAATGTTGGCCTAATACCTCTTACACAAGACTAACTAGAAAAGATTTTTGTGCTGAAAGATAAAAAAAATAAGGAAAAGTTGGTGATAAAGAAGACAGATGGCAGCACTACAGGACAATAACCCGCTTAATGAAACAATCTAACGGAAAGTAAAAAACATTTTAAGCATCATATAATTTTGCACCAGCACTGCTTATATCAACTGAACATATATGACGACTTCAGGCACACCAAATTTAAAAGAAAAACACCATACAATGAAATGAATTCAAGCTTTAAAGGGGAGGTTCACGTAAAAATAAATTTTTAACATTGCATTAACGCCATTAATCCCAATTAGAATCGGCTGTTTTTTTTTTTTAAAATACGTTCCGTACATACCTTTTCTCATATGTATTCTCAACCCGGCTTCCGGGTATGATAGTCGGGGATGGGTGTTCCTAATTGACTGACAGGCATCCGGCCGACGCATACAGCGCGTCACAAGATGCCGAAAGAAGCCGAACGTTGGTGCGCAGGCGCCATAAAGAGCCGCACCGACGTTCGGCTTCTTTCGGCATCTCGTGACGCGCTGTATGCGTCGGCCGGATGCCTGTCAGTCAATTAGGAACACCCATCCCCGACCATCATACCCGGAAGCCGGGTTGAGAATACATATGAGAAAAGGTATGTACGGAACGTATTTTTTTAAAAAAAACAGCCGATTCTAATTGGGATTAATGGCGTTAATGCAATGTTAAAAATGTATTTTTACGTGAACCTCCACTTTAAATATCTACTTCTTTGGGCACCTACATGCGATTTACTATTGTTTTGTATATGGGAGTAAATTATTAGCTCTCTATTTAAATGACCAGAGTCTTTAACAGCAGTGAGAATGCACTGTACAGATGTGCTCCATAACATTCTGGTATCGTTGCCCAATCATTAGTGTAAAACCCCCATTTGACATTGTTTTGGGATACCCCAAAATATCTATGGGATATCAAAAAATTATCAATACCTTTATTGTGAGGTGTAAATAATAATTCCAGCTTAGACCAATGTACTGTATCTGTGTATGTTACATACCTGGTTGCCGGAAATCACTTCTGTGATCTGCAATTGTTTCCATGTCCCAAACTCAGCGGCTGGCCTGATGCATTGTAAATACAGGAGTTCAAATGCTCAGCACGGGCACCATTCAGACAATGTTTTGCATTTTCTGAATGAATACAAAGCGTTCTCTGATTGGACAAGGCAGGGTAGTGATGTCACGCTCACCACCTCACCAATATTCCTATTATTTCATATATATGAATTATAACAATTGATGGCATGGAGATATATGAATTCATAAATTGTATATGTGTATACCTATCACAATGTAATATGATGTTTGTTTATGTAATAAATGTCAAAATTTATTTCTTACCAGATTTGGTCAATTGCCTAATTTAACCACTTGCCGGCCAAGTCCTGCATATTTAATGTGACAGGTACACTCTATTGCACAAAATCACGTACCTGTAGGTACTGGGTGGCACATGTGCGCCGTCGGAGGTGCAATCACACAGAGGGGCAGAACGGTGATCTGCCTATGTGAACAAGGCAGATCGCCATTCTGACAGGGATGAAGATGAAGATCTTGTGTCCTCATCCAGTCAGACCATCCCTCACACAGTTAGCAAGCACCAGTTAGGAGCACACTAATGCCGCGTACACACGATCACTTTTTGTGATGTAAAAAAATATTTTATCTCACGAAACAAAACTACGTTTTTCAAACTTCATTTTAAAAAACGATGTTGCCTACACACCATCGTTTTCTGAAAATGCTCTTGCAAAGCGTGGTTATATAAGACACTTTCGACGGCACTCTGTTCCATTGAAGCTCCCGTCTCATAACTTGCTTCTGAGCATGCGCGAGTTTAAAAACGTTGTTTTAAACGTAATTTTGCCCACACACGATCATTTTTGGTGAAACGAAAGACGACATTCTGAAAAACGACATAAAAAATTCAAGTATGTTCGAATTTTATTTTGGTTGTTTTTTTGAAGACATAAAACCACGTTTTGCCCACACACCATCATTTTAAATGAAGTTTTTTAAAACGTCGTTTTATTTTCATCACAAAAAACGACCGTGTGTACACGGCAATAAACTTTTGATCGCCCCTGATGTTAGTACAATGACATTGCTCGTTTTTAGCACTAATCACTGTATTAATGTCTCTGGTCCCCAAAAAAGTGTCAGTTAGGTATCCGATCTGTCCGCGCCGCAATGTTGCAGTCCCGCTAAAAATCGTCACTACTAGTGCAAAAAAAAAATGCCATAAAAATATCCCATAGTTTACGCAATAACTTTTGCGTAAACCAATCAATATACGCTTTTTTTTTTACCAAAATTATGTAGAAGAATACCTATTGGACTAAGTTGATGAAGAAATTTCATTTTTTATTGGATTTATTTTATAGCAGAACATAAATAAACATTTTTTTTTTCCAAAAATGTCGTTCTTTTTTTAGTTTATATTGCAAAAAATAAAAAATGCAAAGGTGATTAAATACCACCAAAAGAAAGCTCCATTTGTGGAAAAAAAAGGACATGGATTTTGGTACAATTTTCAGCAAAATTTTCAGTTAAAATAACGCATTGCCGTATAGCAAAAAATGGCCTGGTCATTAAGAGAGTAAAACATTTCGGGGGCTGAAGTAGGTAAAGTCCCAAAAACCCTCCCATTTTTTATTCTGAGAAAATGTAAAGCATTCTCTAAATGATGCCTGTGCTGAGTGTCCGACATTCTGTATTCCCAATGCATCATGCCAGCCGCTCAGCACAGAATCCGGAAGCAAGTAGAGATTATTAATGTAGCAGTGTCCACTTGAGTGATTTCCAGCTTTCAAGGGCTGGGCATCAGCCAGGTATGTCATATACACTATATTGTCAAAAGTATTGGGACACCTACCTTTACACGCTCATGAAATTTAAAGGCATCCCAGTCTTAGGGCCAGATTCAGGTAGATGGGCGCTTCTTTACTTTGGAGTAACATTTCTCATTTACGTTACTCACATAGCACTTGCTCCTAAACTTGCGCCGGAGTAACGAAAATGCGCTGGCGTAACCCGACGCAAGTGGAAGTGGGTGTGATCATATGTAAATGATGGGCGGAGCCCAGCGCAGAGGCTTACGTTCAGTGCATCATCCACGGAGCATGCGCAGTAAGTGAGGCTTCACTCGCCCCCTTGTGCGCATGCTCACAACTTCCGTCGGCACCACTTCACGGGAAACGTCAGCGCAATGCGTTCCGTTGGGCGTTTAAATGCGCCCGTAGATGCGCCATTCCGGCACTAAAGTATATCCTGTTCCCCCTCCCCGCAGTGAAGTTACTTTTGTTCTGAGATGGCTGCTCCCGTTCCCCGCAAACACACAGGAGAAAGCTGAACTCTAAAGGCCAGGAGCTGTCAGCCGTCATCTCGGCTATGGAGACCTATGATGTCTTCCTCCATGGCTGTAAAAGTTGACAGACAATCATGTACAGAGGTGTTGTCCTGCAAGTGGGGGTGCTCAGCTAGCTCTTATCGTCGGTAACGCTGCTGTAGCTGCTCTCCTGCTGACCTGTGGTCGTCTGGAGTAAAGATAAAGCAGCTATTTGTCGAAATAACTTTGCGCCGGACGGACGAGATACGCGCGGCGCATGTAGCCAGCGTATGGTGCTAATCCGTTCGCGAATCGGGAAATCTCCCTCATTTGCATATTTGCAGGGGAAATCAATAGGCGCGACTGATGCGCCAAGCGAAATTATGCACTGACGAGACTCTGGCGTCGGAAAGTTAAGCCGATCGGAAATGGCCCGTTTTCTGTCGCATCTAGTTTGGTGGGTACGGCCACATATTCACAGTTACGCGGCGCATATCGAAATACTCCAGCGCAACTCTACCTGAATCTGGCCCATGGTCTGTAGGGTTCAATATTGAGTTGGCCCACCCTTTGCAGCTACAACAGCTTCAAGTCTTCTAGGAAGACCGCCCACAAGGTTTAGAATGTAAATCATGTATTATACAATAAAAACAAAATTGTGGTGTTAACGCGTATATAAAACCCAGATGCTAACGTTGTGTAAATAGCTTCCGTTTTGCTTTGTAGATTTGATTGTACAAGCTTTTTTTTGTTGTATTTATTTTTAATTGGCAAGAGCAAATGTTTCCTAAACACATTGAATCTGTCAGTTGCTGCTCTATCTCTCTCTCTAGACCTTTTTTTTTAATCAAATATATTTTTTTAAGAGGTTTTAAGGTTTTACAAAAACTCATAAAAAACACAAAAACTCAAACAAAAAAATAAGAAAAGAAAATACAACGGACAGCAGCATCAAAAGACCTATTTTTAATAGGGAGATCCCCAGCTCACAAATTTGCAGGATGGTGATCTCCCTGTTCTTGTATCCAATCCATTGTAGTCAATTCTAGCGAGCTAGACAGGGCTGCCACCAGGGGGGTACAGGCATTATACCTGTAAGTGGCCCGATTGTCTCCAGGGGCCCGGATGCCTGCCCGTTTTTTTTTCTGTCTGACCCCCCACCTTTAGCAACTCATGCTCCCCCCCCCCCAGTTTTTTATTCCATCTGACTTTAGCAACTCATGGAGAGAGGACTTGACTGGCCTTGGTCAGCATCACCCCCCCCCCCTCTTATCATGCCGCAGCAGGAGAAAGAAGAGAAGAGATTACACTTTCGTTACCACAACCCCCCCCCCGCCTATCATCCCGCGGCAGGAGAGAGGAGCCCCCCCCCCCGGTTCTCTGCCTAAAGCTGTGTAAGGGGCCCCAACATTTGTGATGGCTGCCCTAGAGCTAGAAAATAACACATAGCAACATCTAGTTTTCTTTAACAATTTAAACCCTTTGTGGCCTTGTTAAGCCCATGTTGCCATTTGTTCTATAAATGGTGAGATTTCTCTGGAGAAAATATGAAAAGGTGGACAGGAAGCTAAAGTGTTCTACTGGCTCCCTGCTCAGCATGTCTTTATGCATATTGACCAGTGCATAGCATGATAATTAGATGTAATGTGACATGCTAGTTTGCTTAAGAAGACTTTGAGACTATTTTAAGCCCACAAATAAAGGCTTGGAAGCCATTTCAAAGTATGCTGGACTTAATGTAGTTAATGATGAAAGGCTAAGCAATCAATAGAACATTAATAAATAATTCAGTGGTCTAGTGCTAAATGTTTCAAGAACACGTGGTTTGGTGGTTACCGTACTGTCTCTTCTACGAGCAGACTTGATCAAAAGAATAAACCTATAAATATAGATGAGAATAAAAGATCTACTTATACTGGTATCTTAGTTTACTTTGCCAGCTTGTTCAGCAATCTGTCTTAACATACCACATTTTCTAAATATCAATATTAATATGTTAGTAGTTTAATCCTAATTGGACTCTCAGTTTAAATGTGTTATATGAATTCCATGAGCATAAAAAAAAAGGAGTTTAATGTCTTAATTTGTTTACTTTCTAAAGCAGTCACAGCCTCATTAGAAAAGCCTGTCCCTTGCCAGCAGCTGCAGCAGAATAGGATCCTATCTCTCTGCTGTGGGGAAGCAGCAGTCTCATTGCAGAGATGAGACATGGTCCCTACTGAATAAGACCTATAGCTCTGCAATCAGCAAAGCTTATGCCCCCCCAACCCCCACTGCTGATTGGAGAGCAAGGGGGCAAATCAGACTTCTGCAAAGAGACCCCTGCTTCCCCACAGAGGTCCCATTCTGCAACTGCTGGCATGGGACAGGCTTTTTCTATTCAGGCTGTAGCTACTTATAAAAGAAAACAATCTTAGAAAACAAACCATAAGGCTTGAACACCTTTTGTTTCAAAGCATCTGGAATACATTTAGCTTATTTAATCTGATGTTTTAACTGGTATTTAAATAAGCAGACAGAGGGTGCTACACTTTTATGCAACACTGTAAGAACCCAACATGTACTGGACATAATCAGAATACTTGTATTTTACTATACTAAACACATGCTTATAGGACACTATCCCATGATGTAACTGCTGGACATGATTATATTATAATTCTGTTCTCACATGCAATGTATCTGTTCTGTGTGATAATTAGGATGTTTACACAACGTATATGTCATATAGATAAAAAGGTTCATCTTTGCCTCTGATGAAGAAATTCTAGAAATGTGTTGAACAAACTGCACTATTTTCTGCTACCATCATATATACGTACTTTATTATATCATGATGGACATGTTGATGGGAGTTGTTATTATTAGCCAGTTATGCCTCATACACACAATCGGAATTTTCGATGAAAAAAGTCAGATGGAACTTTTTCATCAGATATTCGGACCGTGAGTGTGCCCCATCAGAGTTTTTCCTTCGGAAATTCCGACGGACTTAGAAAGAGAACATGTTCTCTTTTTTTCCATTCGTCTGTATGGAACTCAGACGGAGAAAAAAACATGCATGCTCAGAATCAAGTCGACGCATTGAACTTCATTTTTCTCGGCTCGTCGTAGTGTTGTACGTCACCGCGTTCTTGACGGTTGGAATTTGGTGTGACAGTGTGTATGCAAGACAGCTTGAATGGAATTCCGTCAGAAAAATCCATCTATCCCGACGGAAAGGCATTAGTCATCGATTGCATATTTTTTTTTTTTTTTTAGTAATCAAAGCCTATTTTGTTTTATAACAAAATAATCTTTCTGTATTGTAGACATATTACCTTTAAAGTGCCATATACCAAAAACATGGTTTCCATGCCCAAAAACTCATAAATCTGCATTTTTCTCAAGCTTGGAAACACTATATTTTATACTTCTTCTCACCACATTTGCATAATAGATGCTGAAAAGAGTGCTAATGCACACCTGCATGTTATGACAGTAATCACTAACAATGATTATATGATAATATAAATGCAGCCTGTCCATACAAAGGTCATTACACATAATCAATATGATATGAGTATTGAACATGATCACAAAATAGTATCATCATCCTTGACAGACTTTGCTACACACCCACACATAATCCAACCTCTTGACAGATTAAATTGGACAGTATTGTGTTGAATTCTAGTTGTCATTATTTTTAGTGAAGCTCAGAAAACAAAAGCAGAGATAGCTCGCTGTTATGTGCCACGGTGACATTTTTCTTTTCTCCTCATTTTATAAATTAGCTTTCTTGTTCTATTTAATTCACAGTGACATGTCTGCTTTTATTGTTTTCTATAATAATTTTATATCACCTTCTAATCTATAAGTCCTACAGTATATCAAGCCTTAGTGTGCAAGGCTCCCATTCAGCCAGGAAGAAGGTTTATTATGAACGTTATGTAAATCATGAGCCTGACAGTCTGCCTCGTTAATGTAATATGATGAGCAGGACTGCAGGGCCAGACTCCTCTGTTTTATAACCATGTACTTTCTGGTTTATATGACAGATGAAAATTCACAGCAAAGCAAATCTAAAAGACGCCACATATTTATTCTTAGTCCTGTTCCTACTGATAAATCATTCATCAGGACTATATGAAATTAAAAAATGTATGGACAGTTAATGTGAAGACCAAAAAGATAATTTATAAGTGATGCATATGATGGATTCTGGTAATCAGTGAAATATTTAAGAGAAGATAAGTTATGAAAGTAATGCATAATACAAATGGACGTAAGTCATCCTTCCCTACATCCCTATATATGCAGACAGTCTAAGCTAAACAAATTCAAGATAGGGGATACTTCAGGAAGCTTTGGACAAGGAGCACATGTAGTTTTTTTTTTCTTATAGGCAATTTTATGGTATGGGGGTCTATACACCTATGGCTGCACAATGTCTTGTGTTTCTGATGACAGGGTAGGTGGGTAGTCATTGTGGCCTTGTGTGCACCAGATCCTTGCTAGAAATCATGGTACACTCTGCTAGAGGCTGTGCTCCTATGAGGACGCGTACACACGATCGGTCAAAACTGATGAAAACGGACTGAAGGTCCGTTTCATCGGTCCAAACCGATCGTGTGTGGGTCCCATCGGTCAGTTATCCTTCGGTCAAAAAAAGAGAACTTGCTTTAAAATTTGACCGATGGACGCCTGACCGATGGGTCAAAAATGATTGTTAGTATGCAAAAGCATCGGTTAAAAAGCCGCGCATGCTCAGAATCAAGTCAACGCATGCTTGGAAGCATTGAACTTTGTTTTTTTTCAGCACGTCGTTGTGTTTTACGTTACCGCGTTCTGACATGATCGTTTTTTTAACCGAGGGTGTGTAGGCACATCAGACCATCAGTCAGCTTCATCTGTTAACCGATGAAAACGGTCCTTCGGACGGTTCTCATCGGGTGGACTGATCATGTGTACACGGCCTTAGTGGCAAAGAGCATCGAATGGTGCCGCATTGCACATACAGTATGAACACCTATAGAGGGGAAAAAAATCCCCCTACCATGTCCTTTCTTTATCAATAGCCAAGGTCCTAGTCTACTAATAAATGGAGTTCTGTGTAAAATATAGACAACATCCAGACTAGACTCTAAAGCCAAACTTTTTTCTACTAAGTGCTTGTTCTGCTTTGCCCTTCTAAGCATTACCAGTTTGTTCTCTATAACAAATCTAGTTGTGGTGAGATAGCTATAACTTTCAATCTCAGCAGAATTTGCAGACAGTGACCCAATCCAAATGACATCTTGCAGATTGTAGAAAGCTTTAATTGAAAACTTGTGCAGATCCTCTCAGATGAACTTCAGAGCATGACTAGCCTCAGCAATTACATGTGCTCAAAAGAGAAACTAAAAACACACTGAAAAAAGGGTAGGACCAGCTATACAGAGCACCTCCTAGCTACGATGTGAGAAAGGGACAAAATTATATACAGGCAAACAAATAACAATGCATGTGTAAAATGATAGTGCTAAGATCGGAGCATCCACTGGCAGCCATTCACCATTGACCCCAACATATAGACTGGGTCCAATGACCACCTACACCCTATGAACTGATACATAAAATATACAGTATATGCATACAGTATCTTACCCCCTGTTCTGAATGATAATTTCACTGTGATTTCAATTTTTTAATTAGAGATACACGTAGGAACCACTTAATCACAGTATAGACATCTCTAAATCAGTCGCTGATCGCCACCATTACTAGTAAATAAATAAAATAATAAAAATATTGCATCGTTTGTAGACACAATGGCCCAGATTCATAAAGCAATTACGCCTGTCTAACTGGTGTTAGACAGGAGTAATTTCAAATTTCGCGCGCCGTATCACTAGTTTGAATCCTCAAACCATGATACGGCGGCCTCGGGCTTCGATCCGAGAGGCTTACGTCTTCGTAAGCCTTCGGATCTACGCTGCGATTGTTTTGCGGCCGCTGGGAGGAGTTTGCGTCGTTTTGATGCGTCGGGATATGCAAATGTGTTTTTACGGCGATCCACGAAGATACGAGCGGTCTTCGCAATCGCTTACGTCTGTTTTTTTTACGTACTGTTAGACCAGCTTTTTGCTGGTCTAACGGTGCGTAGCCCATGTTAAGTATGGCCGTCGTTCCCGCGTCGAATTACATTTTTTTTTTTACGTAACTCGTTCGGGAATAGAAATGTCCGTAAACGACGCTACTCAAACAACGAATGGCGTAACGACGTGATTTCGCGCTATGCACGGCGGGAAATTTGCGAACGGAGCATGCGCAGTTCGATCGCCGCGGGAACGCGCCTATTTTAAATCCTTCACGCCCCCTACTCGTGTAGATGGATTGCGACGGGAGAAATACACTACGCCGCCGTCGTTTACTGGACAAAATCTACCTGGATTCCACGTAGAGCCAGGTAAAAAACGGCGGCGTAGTGTATTTCTGATACGCTACGAGAATCCAATTCTCTCTGAATCTGGGCCAATAACTTTTGCACAAACCAATCAATATACGCTTTTTTTTTTTTACAAAACTATGTAGCAGAATACATATTGGCCCAAATTTATGAAGAAATTCGATTTTTTTCATCTTTTTTATAGCAGAAAGAAAAAAAAAATAATATCATTTTTATTTTATTTTGCTAAATTATCAGTCTTTTTTTGTTTATAGTGCCAAAAATAAGAAATGTAGAGTTGATCAAATACCACCAAAAGAAAAAGTACAAAAATGGTATTTGGGTACAATGTCACATGTGCAATTGTCAGTTAAAGTAGCACAGCGCCGTATCGCAAGAATGGCTTGGTCATGAAGGGGGTAAATCTTTTGGAGGTCAAGCGGTTAACAAGCAATTTACTGAGGAATGTTTATTTTTTTGTGCTCAAAGGGCTAAGACAAAAAATGCTGAGGATTTATACTACTTTAAAAAAAGTGAAAAAATAAAATAAATTGAATGTTAAAAAAAAAAACCAACCAAGTTAATAAAATTCCAACAGCATTTGGACTTTACACTGTTCGCTAAAAGGTTCATATGAAATTCAGACTTTATTCAGCCTTCACTAAGATTAGTGTGTCTGGCAAAATTGCCTAATATTTAATCATAAATGAAATGGCTATACATAAAATAAGAGAAGAGCAGATATATTGATTAAGAAACGGGATATACTGAGACATGACATAAAAAGAAAAATAAGCTTACACAGCTTCTCGCTCAAATTTCATTGAAATTAATAATAAATGATCTGCTTACTGACAAAGTGATATCCAAAACATCTGGATTCATTGGAATGGTTTATTCAAGCACAATAATTTAATATACGCACAACCAATGCCATACCCCAGTTTTGTCCACATGTAGAATATGATGTATACTCGTGGAACACTACAACAAAAACTTGGATTATCTACAGTGGATATAGAAAACAATCACTTCCTGTAAATAATCACATTTTGCTGCTTTGCAGCCAGAAATGAAGACAGGCATAGTTTTTGTTTTATCCAGCTGTATTTACTAGTGAAACTTATAACTTCCAAGTGAAAGATATAACAGCAGCATGTCAGAAAAAAATATCAAAAAGAGCAAAAAACTGAATCAGAACCAAATAATAAAATTTTAGTCTCACCTGACCATAATACCTTTTTCCAGGTGGCCTCAGAATCTTCAAGGTGTGTTTAAGGTTATCAGATGAGTCTAAAATTGAATTATTTGGCCTTTACACCAAACAGTATGTCTGGCGGAAATCCAATACAGCTCACCATCCAAATAACACTATTCTTACAGTAAAGCCTCATACACATGACCAGTTTTCCCATCAGGAAAACTGCCAGGAGAGCTTTTGGCCGGGAATCCCAGCCGTGTGTATGCTCCCTAGCAGGTTTCCCCTTTAGGAAAACCGCCGGTAGTCCCGACAGGAAAATAGAGAACCTGCTCTCAATTTTCCCATGGAGATTCCCGGCAGAGTGTTTCCTGCCGAGAAAACCGGTCGTCTGTATGCTTAGCTGCAGGGGAGAAAAACTGTGCATGCTCGATAACACTTCGACATATGCGCAGTAGTATACGACGTTAGTGTGGGGTGTAGCAAGATGGCGGCGACGGAATCGAATGTGACGAGTCACCGTCTAGTCGTAGTCTATGACGTCACCACATTCTTGCCATTCAAAAGAATGGCAGGTTTTTGTGTGGCCGCGTGTATAGACGGGTTTTTTCCCGACGGGATTCCCGATCATGTGTACAGGGCTTGAAGCATGGAGGTGGTAATATCCTGGTAATATATTCTGTTATGGCGGCGTTTCTCTGCAGCAGGGGCTGGAGCACTTGTCAAAATAGAAGGAAAAATTAATGGAGCAAAATACCATCAAATTGTTGAGGAAAATCTGCTGCCCTCTGCCAGGAAGTTGCCAATGGGAAGAAGGTTTACCTTCCAACATGACAATGACCCAAAGCACACAGCAAAAATGACCACGCCATGGTTGAAGGAGAAAAAGATGAATGTCCTTACATGGCCTAGTCAGAGCCCAGACTTAACCACTTCAGCCCCAGAAGGTTTAACTCCCTTGACCGGGCAATTTTTTGCGAAAGGCACTGTGTCGCTTTAACTGACAATCGCGTGGTCGCGCAAAGTTGTACCCAAATGAAATTAATGTCTTCCCCCCCCCACATATAGAGCTTTATTTTGGTGGTATTTGATCACCTCTGTGGGTTTTAGTGTTTTGCGCTAAAAACAGTGACACATTTGAAAAGAAAACTATATTTTTTACTTTCTGCTATAATACAAAAAAATATATATAAAAACCTAATTTATTCATCAGTCAAACAAATATAAATAGATTTCTAAGCTCAAACTTACCAACCTGCCAGCGACCAACCGAATTGACCTGTCTAACAATTCGGTTGGTCGTGAGCTGGTTAAGTTTGAGCTTGGAAATCTCCTTATACAGTATTTGTTGCCATTCCAGTGCTCCTTGCTACAAAGACCTTGAAAAATAAATTGGTCAGGCAGTGCACTGATGCACCCTGTACCTTTAAGGAGGGGTGGCTCCTTCCAGGCTCACCTATCCCCTACCTATCCATTATAAATGCATGTGCTTCCAAGATGGAGACTTTCAGTAGTTAGGGACTGCAGGAAACAGGGTGCCTTGGCGGGGCCTGCAGCGTATGCATTTATTTGCAAGTGTGTGCAACTAAACCCATGTTCTTAATACATATTGTTAGACAGGTCCATTCAGTTGGTCGCTGGCTGTTTGGTAAGTTTGAGCTTGGAAATCTCTTTATTATTGTTTGACATACGTTGAAATTCCAGTGCTCGTTGCTACAAAGACCAGTTATAGGTGAGAGCTGTGGGCACTTTTTTGTAATTTATTCATCAGTTTAGGCCAATATCTATTCTGCTACATATTTTTGGTAAAAAAAAAATCACAAGAAGAGTATATTGATTGGTTTGTGCAAAAGTTATAGCGTCTACAAAATCGGGGAAAGATTTAGGGACTTTTTTAAATTATTCTTTTTACTAGTAATGGTAGGGATCGGCGATTTTTAGTGGGACTACAACACTGCGGCGGATAAATCTGACCCTAAGTGACACTTTTTGGTGACCAGTATAACCAATACAGTCATCAGTGCTATAAAAATGCACTGATCACTGTATAAATGGCACTGGCAGGGAAGGGGTTAACACTAGGGGGCAATCAATGGTTAAGTGTGACCTAGGGAGGTGCTTTCTAACTGTCAGGGGGACAGACTGACTGGGAGTAAAGAGATATCGAAGTTCTTGATCATTAGGAACAGCTGATCTCTCTGCCCCTGTCAGAACGGAGGATCTGCCTCGTTCAGCCTCTCTTTACTGCAATCGTGGGTGGCTGGTGTGCCCGCAGTACCACATGCACAGATAGCATACAGCTACATGCACAGATAGCATACAGCTACATTGTTTTGCGCAGCCAAACTGCCTTGCCGCAGTACATATGCAGGTGGCAGTCAGCAAGTGGTTAAGCCCCATTGAAAATCAGTGGAATGACCTGAAGACTACAGTCTACAAACACTCACCATCAAATTTAACTGAACTTGAGCAGTTCTGCAAAGAAGAGTGAGCAAATATTGCAAAGTCTAGATGTGCAAAGTTAGTAGAGACATATCCCAACAGACTAAAGGCTGTAAATAAAGCAAAAGGTGGTATAACAAAAAACTGACATAAGAGGGGTGATCCTTTTTCCAACTCAGTAATGCTGTTTTTTTTTTTGTTTTTTTTCGACATGCTGCTGTTATATCTTTCACTTGAATGTTATGAGTCTGACTTCATGCTTCAAAACAACAACATGTGATTATTTTTAAAGGGAGTTATTATTTTCTATAACCACTGTATATTGATCAATGTTACCCTTTGTACCACCTGCAGGTGAAATCAACCCGTTTAAAGGTCAAATCAACAGGAGTTACCTAATAGCCCCTACAAGTAGCTAATTTTACAGTAACATACCTTCCAACTTTTTGAGATGGGAATGAGGGGCACCTATCAGCAAAAGTATGCAGGCATAGGACACACCCCTTGCCACGTCCCCTAATGGAGAATTGTACAAAAAAAAACAAGATTGGTTGAAAGCACACATTTTTTTTTACCACTACTGTGCCTTTATTTTGGCTTTTGAAATGATGAAATGCAGCAATTTAGAAATCAGATTAAAGGTTTATCGCTGAAAAACAATTTTTGATAGATAAAAAGTACATTTTATATATAGCTATATAGATCAGACAAAAATAAGGGACAAATGAGGAGGAAAGGGGGACAGAGGGACTTTGTTCTAAATCAGAGACAGTCCATCAAAATCAGGGACAGTCGTAGCTATGCAGTAAGCTAACTCTCCCTCATGGTTGTCCTACCTGTAATTCCTGAACTTTGTTATTTAAAGATGTCCAAGAGGTTGAACTCTAACCAGATCATCTCACTACTGCATGCTGCCTGAACCTGTTAATGTCCCTGTTAAGCAGGCCATACACGGTTGAATTTCGAACAAATTTTATTTTCAAAATCAGAAAGTTTTATTTTTTTTGTGATCCGATGATGCCACCATTGATTTTCGAAATTCGGCCGACATTTTGCCGGAATATGTGTTTCTCTTCGGGAATATTCGTTTTTTTTCTCAGAGAATATTCTTTTCTCTCCGGGAATATTCTTTTCTTGCACATGCACGTTTTTTTTTTTTCAAATTACATTTCTCGCACGATTCTCCCATCACTGATCAGAAAATCGTTCGTTTTTGAAAAAATTTCCAACATGTCGGATTTCACAAACGGTGCAAAATTCGTACGAAAATTCTTTGATACGATTTTCGAAAAAGAAAATTCTTTCAAAATTCGAACCGTGTTAGCCGAGCGAGCCCTTGTCTGCTTTATGAAAATTATGGGCTACTCTATGTGTCCCATGACCTCCATTATTAAACGCAACATACCACATCTGTGATACTTATCTCTGGAACGTCAGAACGGTGTTATCAGTTTTTTGTAAAGCAGTGACCTTATCTATTCCACTTATAAAAACAAGAAGAAGGAACCCTTCCAGCCTAGATAGAAGTAAAGAATATAACCAGCAATTGAGAATTCTGCTGTCACATGTGAATCCTTAAGGTGTGTGGATCGCCGCCAAACATGTCACATTATAGAGAGCCGTCCCTTTCATATTAGAGTGCAATCTCTCCCCACAGATCCCAGACACGTTCAGCACTCCTCTTAGCACATGAATAACCAGCCTTCAGATTTCCAAACACAATTCACTGCCTCTATTAGACTTCTCATGTCCCTGCAGAGAAGAGAATAATAGGAGCTTGTCAAGATATCATGACAACTCAATAAGGGGAGGCAGGGAAGACAAAGGCTCACCGCTCTCGGTGATAACCTCCTGTTTTTTTAAGTATTTGGCTGTACTATAGATAGTGAGTGTAGAGATTGGCCAGTAGAAGGGGTGATTTCATGCTATGCTTGAAAATTATACTCTTAAACGCAAGGTTTCATTCTACTGGGAAAAAAAATGTAAGCAAAATATAAGTACAGAATAGAAACCATTAGGACACAACTCTACGGGCAAGTCTCAGTCTCCTCACCTTTATGAAGATAAGACCACATATAAACTCTTTTGGGGAAGGGGTGCTGTGCTATTATTTAGGAGGCTAGAGAAATTGTATTAAAGAGGCTGCTGTGTAAATTCTCCTGTATGTAATCTGTTGGTGCTCATCCCGCCCCCCCCTCTCCCACCGAGGCTGCAGATGGACATCGATCAGGCTGCATTCATGGCAATGGAGGGGCTGCATTCAAGGCAATGGCGAGGCTGCAGATGGGCACTGATTAGGCTGCATTGATGGGCAATGACCCTTATTTTGCTTCACATTTTTTTATTTACATTTTTTTCCCTGAAACTTCCCTCCTAAATACTGTATATCCAAATAACACGCCCAAGCTCATCTCTTCACCACACACCGCGACAAAGGCAAGAGAATTCTTGTTGGGCAGTGTATTAGTGCTCGAACAAACAAACTTAGACCGAATTTTAATGGTTCAAAGAATGTCAGGCAAAATGGTCGGCCATTACGCATGTTCACTTCATCAAATCTGGCCCTCTTTGAAAAAAATGTGGACACCCCTGACATATACCATATTACAGCCTCACATTTTAGATATCACTTTTATGTTTCCTAGCGCATCCTAAAACATGCTGCACCTAACTGTCCCATTATGTATGCAGAGGCTTGTATTGCTTTACACCACATTAAAAAATCTAGGAATTTAATAAAGGACAGGTGTCTTTTTGAGACATTTATCATTCAGATATCACATGCGAAAGTTGGGGCTTTGGCAGGTGGCATGCAATTACCTAAAGGGGCCCTGTATTTAAACCCTTTAGCCACAAGGGCATCATGGCTCTTTCCTCTAACCAGACACATGAGCCATACATTCCATTAATTTTACATTAAAAAACTATCAATTAGCCCTGGTTCACACTGCTGCATTTTGACATGCAATTTGACATGTCATTGTCGGCAAAGACACCGTCCTAGTTGGTGTTACACTGCATCTGCGGCGCTGCACCGATTTCAAAAATTTGTTTTTGTACTACTTTGTGTGATTTTGGCCTGCAATTTCTGTGCAGAAACCTTTGAGGACGAAATCGGACTGCCAGAGGGAGTGAAGTTCACCTGAACAGTGTGAACCTGGGCTAAATGCTGTATTACATGCTATTCATACTCACCCGGTCTCTATGGGATCTGTTTTCTGTATGCTGCAAAAATCCTGACTGATCCTGATATTCTCTATCTCCCCCTTTTGATCAAGTCCCAATGCAGTTGGGCATTTTGCAAAGCAGTGCTGGAAGCTTCTGCACATACTCAGTTTTTAGCCAATTGCTATGCTAAGAATTTCCTCCCTATCGCATATGAGCAGCCAATGTGATTATAAAGTCACACATGTGGGCATATACACACTGGTAAATAACAGCCCACTCCCTCCCACCTTCTCCATGCTGACTAACCAGCTAAATACAATGAAGGTAGGATACTACATGTAGACATGTAGATTGATGAAGGCTTCACCTCCCTCTTATTCTAAAACACAGGCTGGATGGACACGACACAGCCTGACTGTCAGAAATCTGCCCACACCATATTATTGTCAAACAATATATATTTGTATGACAATTTAAAAGTTTATTGATATTAGTAATGTATTTTTTCTCTGCAGTCCAAAGACTGTTATTTTTTTATTTTTTTTAACTTGTGATCAGCAGCAGAGGACTAGAAGCTCCTCCTGCTTATGTTTCCCTGCATACAGGCTGGGAAAGAGCTGGGTCATGTAAAAGCTGTATATCGATTATGAAAAAGGTACTTAGATGTTTTGTTTTTCATTAAAATAATTACAGTGCCATTATCCACATACAGAAAGAGAAAGGATAATGTAAATTAGACAGTGTTTAGTATAACTTTAAGTAAAGGCCTGTCAGTATTTGCAGATAGATCTTCCTTAGAAATGAAGAGAAACTGCAGTGGGGAAACCAGATGGCTAAATTTAAAAGAAAGTAGTGAAAGGGTACATGGTGCAAATCAAAGAAACCCAGTGAACATATGCTATTTCCCAAATTTTACCATGGGGAGGGGGGCCCTAAAGGGTGAGGATCAGAGCCTTCAGATTGTTTGATAGCTTAGTGCAAAAGACTTCTGTTTTACATTGAAGTGTCTTAATAACAAAAAATATATATATATATATTAAAACCCCTATCAGCTTTTAATTGCTGTTGTGTCCTTGCTGGGGAAAGTCATACTCTCTATTAGTCCTGCTGACAAGACCAAGAAAAATGGAAAATAAAAATGATACGGTTTTTACTGGAACAGGAGACGAGGGACATTTTCCAATGGGGACACATGTTCCAATAACAATTGTCTAAAATGGGATTTTCTCTCACTTTGGAAATATTCTCTCTCAGTTCCTACTCTTTCTCTTGAACAAACAATTTAAAGTGGAAAGCAATGCTAAAACTAATATCCCTGCATCTATAGGCATCCACAATCTAACACTAACCTATCTAGCCATGTAAATGTAGCGCCCTGATCCCATTGAGTGGGCGCTATGTGTTAAATTATAGTTGTCTGAGCAGTAGTTTTGGCTCAGAATCATTATTCTAAATTGTTGGCTCTGTTCAGTTCAGCTGGGTTGCACAGGTTTCCCCCTGCCGGTGGGTGTCGCTGTCACTGCAGGTCACGATTGGAAAGGCAACAGGCTGGACGTATTGGGTATCTCTCTCTCAGAAGAGGCTCAGGGGTGTGGTCAACCCACTGTGCATTCTGGGGAGGGTTACTTAAGGGACAAACGCCGTTTAGCAGGGTTTGTCTTCCAATCCCGACCTGAGGGCCCTTCTGGCCTCAGGTATGTTGAGCTATTTTGTAGCCTTGGGCCGGCTGGCCCGAGGGCTATCAACTGAGAGTAGGCCCAGGAGTTTCTGGGGCCTACTGATCCAGGGATGGTCCTTCGCTACCTTATCTATGGAAGGAAGCTGAACCAATGGGATTCAATTGATGGACAAACCTTGGCGAATTTACCTCACTGTGCTGCCGGTCCGGCTGAAAGATTCTTGGCACCGTGAGTCATGTAACTTTGTTGGAACTATATTGAATGCAGTCGGTTACATGATCTTGTGGCAGAAGACAGCCACGGCCTAGGGTTAGGGTTAGGGTTGGGGTTGGGATTAGGGGTTAGGGTTTCCCATTAAAGAACATGGCTAGGACTCAGGAGTTAGAACAGGGACCTCCCCTAAAGGTCAAAGGTCAGGAGGCGGGTTCCAAGAGGTGAAAGGTCACAGGGCGTGGCTGACCCACCCCCACCAAAGTGTACCGCCTAGGTTAATAAAACCCTTGAAAGAGACTTTGTGTTGGTGCGTATATTCTTGTGGACAACTCTTCAAGGACAACCCCTGAAGCGAGCGCATGGAACAGTAAGGTAACGGCAGGCCCAAAATCTAAATCAGCAGCTCCTTCGGGGGTAGTGCTACATAAAGAAAAAATTTGTATACATACCTTTCCTAAAGCTGATCTGACCCTATCCCATGCTGAGCTGTCAGCCACGGGTTCGCTGTGTAGGTGGGTGCAGAGGATACATCCGTCAACGGAAGCCCCATAATAACTCTATGGGCGACGTCACTTCCCATTCATTTCACAGCCGTCGTTGGCTGTGTCTCTGCAGAGCTTCCGCCGCTGGAGATCGGGTCAGATCGGGAGATCACAGACAGCAAACCTGTCAAGTGTGGGCTATATATACTCTATACTATAGACTCTAGTCAATAATTAATTACAAATCATATGCACTAACTGTCTGCAGACTATACTGTAGCTACCAATTATAAAGAACTTTTTTACCGTTCCGCATGCTCTAAATCAACTTTTCTAAGCCTTTTTAACATTAAGGAACCTTTAAATTTACTTCCGGGATCCAGGGAGCCAGTGCTTTTACCATGTATACTGTACAGTTTATTAGTGTGATAGACACTTAAAGGATGGTTGTTACATTTGTGGTCACTGGGAAAAATCCCCCCTTACAGACAGTTAAAAGTATCATTGTTGTCAGTGGTTTCTCATTGCTCTAGAAACCCCCAGCAACCATTGGAGCGCAAAAATATCACTTGTTGATATTGGTCATTCGTTTCCATTCTGCATAGCAATGTTTTGAGGCTGCTACATTACCTTAGTCCAACTGTCAAATATTTTTTTTAAATAACTCTAGATCTTGAAATAGAGAAGTGTTGTTGTCCCATGTAGTCCCATTTCACAATTAATTTTTAGGCTCAGCTTCAACAGCATTCTTTGTGTTCTGAGTATATAGGATAAAACAACAACATTCACATCAGCACATTTATAGAATGAAATTTAGTAGGCTTTTGTACCAGGTAAATAAAAATGACAAAAGTATTATGTATCCACACAAACATATAAACAACACATAACTGCAATTTACACTTCAAGAATTCAATGTCATCCACGCTGTCTGAAAATAAAAGTAATAATGCTAACAGGTCTGGCACAATTTAAAACAACTGTAAATAAATGTGATATGACCATTTGTACTGAACAGCCGTTTCCTGCAACAAGTACATATATAGTGGCAATGTGAAATATATATATATATATATATATATATATATATATATATATATATATATATATATATATACATATATATATATTGATCAGGGAAGGCAACCTGCTATGCACATCTGGGGGGCATATTTATAAAGCAGAGAGTATGACATCAATTTAAAGCACATGCTCTGGGAAGATGATAGGTGATTCTCACAATCACTACTTTAGAAGGTTAGATAGGATTCTTCAAGGCCAGGTCCCCTGAGGGCCACCAACAGACTCCTTCAGCACTGCATCTCCATCTTCAACACGACTCCCTTGCTGGCATGCTTTAATGTCTATTTAAGGGTACCTTAGTTCCCTTTCAGGCCAATTTCCTTTGGATTGGCCAAGGGCCCCAAAATATGAAAGACAACCCTTCTAGCTTCCACCCACTAACTTCTAGAATATTTGTGACGGAACCGTGCCACACTCTGCTTGAGTGCTTCCGTCAGTATATTGCTTCCTTCATTCTGAACATAGATATCAAATATTATAGCTGCATATTGCAACCAAGAACTAGGCAGAACTAGTTTAGCTGCAAACCTGGAACTCTTTATTGAACCAATATACAGGCTTTTTATACACTACACATTACACACAGGTGAGGCTGATAACATTATCACTTGCAAACGCAACTGTATACAGAAATATAATTGGAACTAATTGGAACTATAAACATTAAGGTAATCAAACTAGCCACCTAGACAATCAGAGATCTCATTCCAGGTCAGACTAGTAGACAACAGGAGACCCAGCACTTTCCAGATTTTATTAACCAGCTTTCTTTTCACATACTGTACATATACAGATATATACATGTCCACTGATTCCCAAGCTGGCAGAGACCATTATGGCCTCCTTAATGTTCTTTTGCATTACATAACATGACATCTTCCTAACTGCTTGTAGCTCCCTCAGATACCAGGGCCCATAGTTGGTAAGCAAGAGGCTAGCATTCAGTCCCCTCCAAAAGTCTCTGTCCCGGGTAGGTCTGTCATAATATTCTCCAACATTCTAGAACCAGGGGGAGACACCAGAGAGCTGCCTGGATGAGTCATCCAACCCTGAACCTAATGAACCCTAACCCAGATTCTATGACCCAGGCTTAGCCTTGAGCCGGTGTATACTTTACCTGCCCTACCACTAGTAACAGAATAGATGGTGCGCAGTTTTTCATCTTTGCTCTGGGCACTGGATGGCCTTGTCCTGGCACTGCTTCAGTGATACTTTTTTTAAGCTTTAAGGCCTGTTTCACATGGGTTTAAGCTGGTATAAGAGCAGTGTCAACATCAAGCTTTGACAAAAAAATTTGGAGAGCTTTCAGCAAGCATTGTTGACGCTTTTAAAGTATCATTTAACTCCATTTTGTAAATGTTAAACACAGATCCTAATTGGAGTGTTGAGCTCAATAGCAAGCTCAGTAGTACCCGCGTTCCACCGCCGTCGGCTAGGAAACCAGAGGACCGGCGGTACCTGGGCACGCAATAACATACCAACTTCCGGTCCTCTGGTTTCCTAGCCGACGGCAGTGGAACGCACGCCGACTTTACAGCCAACGACCGCAGCTCTCTCCATTATCCCTACAAGCCTACAGCCTCAGTGCCGGGATACGGGCACCATCACAAGTAAGAGGCCACTCGGCACTGTAATTTTATTTTTGATATATTAAACCGTTTTACACTATGGAGATTGTTCTCTCTCTTTTATGATGCCCGCACACATGTCCATCAAGTGTTATCGGATCGTCCATGTTAAGCAGTTGACTCACAAGCTCAATTGACCTTATTTTAAACAATAGGTCAACATCATCTGGTAAGGAGCCATCTATCCTCACTTGTGGTGATCTTTTTTGGTGAAGGTGGAACCATTATTTGGAAGACCTTTTGAGCACGGAGCACTTTTCAACTTCAGTATTGCACACTATTGCTGGCGCAATAGTATTATATGGACTTCAGACAATATATTGTCCACTGCACATTGCATTAATTGTTTTTACTATCACAGTTTTGTTGTCTGTTGCAATTTACTTCTAATGCATGTGATTGTTATATTCAGCTAGTTCACACTGATCATCCTAAGCACCCCACCATTTTTAGCACCTTTGTATTTACATATACCATTTAATTTTTCAGCGCCCCTATCCCACTTGTACACAGTGTTGGATTTCCTGCCAGACATATCGTTTGGTGTTGAGGCCAAAATAATTAAATTTAAGTCTCATCTGACCATAAACCCTTTTTTCATGTGGCCTTGGAATGTTTGATGTTGTGTTTTGGTGAAGTTCAGTTGTGACTGCATGTGGCCTTTCTTGAGGAGTGGCTTATTCTTTCAACCCTCCCATACAAGTCACATTTGTGGAGAATTTATGATATTGTTAAAACCAATGGCCATTACTCCATACTCATACTTTTAGACCTCTCTGCTGCCTTTGACACAGTTGACCACCTGTTCCTCCTCAGCAAATGATACGCTCTTGCCTTGCCTTGACTATTGCAACTCCTTAATGGCCTACCCTTAAGCAGGCTATCCCCTCTTCAGTCTATTATGAATTCTGCTGCTAGACTAATACACCTCACTAACCGATCCATGACTGCTGCTCCTCTCTGCCAATCCCTTTACTGGCTTCCCCTACCCCACCGTGTAAAAATCGAAATGCTAACCATAACATACAAGGCCATTCACAACATCGCCCCCATCTACATCACCAACATCATCTGCAGATATCACCCAAATCATCTCCTCCGTTCCTCCTAGAACCTCCTGCTCTCTAGCTCCCTTGTTACCTCCTCCAATGCTCGCCTTCAGGACCTCTTCAAAGCCACTCCCATCCTCTGGAACTCCCTGCCCCAGTATGTCTGATCTGCCCCAACCCTGTCCACCTTTAGAAGATCCCTGAAAACTCATTTTTTCGGTGAAGCCTATATCACCTAACAACTATCCCCGAGCCACCCCCATCAAATTCTCTGCAGCTATTACCTTTTGTACCATCACCCCCTCCCTTTAGAATGTAAGCTCTACAAGCAGGGTCCTCCTGTACCTTTTGTATTGAACTGTACTATAATTGTGTTGTCCCCCTATACATTGTAAAGCGCTGCGCAAACTAATGTACACAATGACCACTCTTTGGTATAAATTTCTGCAACTGCTTCATAGCTGCTGTAGGCCTCTTAGTAGCCTTTCCTCCTGGCTCTTTTATTCAGTTTGGAGTGACGTCCTATTCCAGGGAGGGTCTGTGTTGTACCAAATACATTTCACTTCTTAATAATAGACTTCACTGTGCTTCTAAGCATTAATAAAGCCTTTGCATTTTTTGTATCCCTCTCCTGACTTGTGCTTGTCAACAACTTTATCCAGGAGATCTTTTGACAGTGCCTTGCTACCCATAGTTGATTGTTTGCTTAAGTTGCACTGCCAGGGAATGAAATGCTCCTGGAAAGCTATTTGCATGCTGAGCTAATCGAAATGACCACAGTTGATCACAGTTGAAAGTCAAATGGCTTTGTGTGCTATTGAGAAGGTGATTAAACTAAAATCACTATAAATTACAACTGAGGTGTTATCCTTTTTCCAACTCAGTGATTCTGTTTTTGATTTTTTTATCTGACATGTTGGTGTTATAACTTTCAAGTTATAAGGTGCACTGAGTAAATAAAGCTGGATAAAGCAAGAACTGTATCTGTCTCAATTTCAGGCTGCAGAGCAACAGAATTTAATTATTTTAAAGGGGGAGTGATTATTTTCTATACCCACTGTAAATGCCATACGCAGTGGTGGAAGTAGAGGACACTTCTGGGGGAAATCATATTGAAAATCCCAAAGTCGCTAAAAGGCTAGTTTTTTAAGTGAATTTAGGGTTCCAATCTAATTTTCAATCTTCCAATCAAATTTTTCAAGTCTTCTATATTCACCACTCACATGCCACCAGAATGTTTAGGCTCTCTACATGGATGCATGCCTGCAATGCACTTATGGGCCACCTGCAGAGCCCAGGCTATACAGGCAAAGACTGTCCATTCAAATAAGAATGGTTAGTTCTTACCGTTAGTTCTTGTGTGAATTAGAGTAATCCATATTTAATAAAGATGAATGATTGCTGGTTACTAGGATAATGTATTACAAGGTTTATTTTTTTCTTTTAGTCGTACTTACAAAATAAACTTTGAAATGCTACACAATCACTAAATGGCTAAATGATACCCTGCTTTTAGTATTTCAGTAAGATGTAAGACGTTCAAGTCTTCAAAGGTCTCTACGCCATGGGGTCCTAATACATTAATCAATGGCCAAGTCATTTTCTAGTTAAGATAATGGAGGTAGGAGTTCAATACCACATGAGCTGAAATTACATGGTGACTGGCCTGTTACTGTACTTTTCTAATATCTTCTAAGAAGCTTCAGAAAATTACCTTGATATATAGGAGCAAGGGATTTCATTACATTCAGAAAAGATTGAGTCTAGAAGCATGTGTATGGAGGGGGTAATCTACCAAAAAAGCAACAGCATGTATCAGTTGCAAATGTAGCACATAGCTTATTTACCAGTATTTATCAAGGGGCCTACAATTGTTTCTTTGTTTTTCTGGAAGGCTGGAAACTGAATGAAATATTTGCACATAACTTAATAAATGTATGGCAGTTTTATTTTAATTTTTATTACAAATACATCACAAATCTGGGCAGAAGTAGCACAGACTGGTTGATTTTACCCATACCAGGATTGGCATTAGATCAGACCATTTAGAAAATAGTGAAACTCTAATCTATTAAGCAAACCAATGAGCTTGCCCCCCTCACTCGCGGTTCACTTTTTCCATATTGTGTTATATTTCAGCCTTTTTCCAAAATAGATTAAATTCATTATTTTCCTCAAAATTCTACAAATTCTTTCAAATTTCTGCCTAAAAACGTTGTAAATTGTACATACGTTTTAACAGCCTTTGCCATAACACTCAAAATTGAGCTCAGTGCATCCCGTTTCCACTCATCATCCTTGAGATGTTTCTACAACTTGATTGGAGTCCACATCTGGTAAATTCAGTTGATTGGACATGATTTGGAAATGCACACACCAGTCTATACAGTATAAGGTCCCACAGTTAACAGTGCATGTCAGATCACAAGCCAAGCTCCAAGTCCAAGGAATTGTTTTTAGACCTCTGAGACAAGACTGTATCAAGGCACAGATTTGGAGAAGAATACAGAAACATTTCTGCAGCATTGAAGGTCCCAATGTGCACAGTGAACTCATCATCCGTAAATGGAAGAAGTTTGGAACCACCAGGACTCTTCCTAGAGCGGGCCACCTGGCCAAACTGAGCAATCGGGGTAGAAAGGCTTTAGTCAGGGAGATGACCAAGAACCCGATGGTCACTCTAAAAGAGCTCCAGAGTTTCTGTGTGGAGAGAGACAAACCTTCCAGAAGAATAACCATCTCTGCAGCATTCCACTCCACCAATCAGGCCTGTATGGTAGAGTGGCCAGACAGAAGCCTCTTCTTAGTAAAGGGCACATGACGGCCTGCCGGGAGTTTCCAAAAAGGCACCAAAAGGACTCTTAGACCATGAGAAACAAAATTCTCTGGTCTGATGAAGCAAAGATTGAACTCAATACCATCCCTACAGTGAAGCATGGTGGTGGCAACATAATGTTGTGGGGATGTTTTTCAGCGGCAGGAACTAGGAGACTTGTCATGATTGAGGGAAAGATGAATAGACATCTTTGATGAAAACCTGCTCCAGTTCGCTCTGTACCTCAGACTAAGGTGAAGGTTCATCTTCCAACAGGACAATTACCCTAAGCACACAGCAGAGATTACAAAGGAGTGGCTACTGGACAACTCTGTGAATGTCCTTGAGTGGCCTAGCCAAAGCCCAGACTTAGACCGAATTGAACTTCTCTGAAAAGATCTAAGAATAGCTGTGCACCGACACTCCTAATCCATTGTGAGGAAGCTTGAGAGGTCCTGCTAAGAATGGGAGAAACTGCCCAAAAGTAGGTATGCCAAGCTTGTAGCATCATAATCAAAAGGACTTGAAGCTGTAATTGGTCAAAACAGTGCTTCAACAAAGTATTGAGCAAGGGCTGTGAAAACGTATGTACATGTAATTTTTTTCATTGTCATGATGGGTATTGTTTGTAGAATAAGAAAATAATTAATGTAATCCATTTTGGAATAAGGCTGCAACCTAAAATGTGGAAAAAGTGATTTTTTTTCTAGATGCATTGTATATGCATTGCTTTTTTGTGTCAGGAGTGTGCTCAGTCACGCATCCCCAGCAATGTGATGGCGTTGCACCCTGTCACGGGGTGATGATTGGGGGTCAGTAAGAGAGGACACTGTGACAGCCACTGTGACAGCCAATCATAATGATGACACGATCAGGAAGACCATGAAACCTACTATTGATTTTAAACCCTACTAAACCCTAGTACAAACAACAAATAATGCATATACATGTGGTTCATTTTTGAGGGTGGGTGACAATAATTGGAATGCAATTTGTATAGCTAAACTTGAAAAATGATATACTTTTAGTATTTTGGGCCAGTTTAGCTTTGATAATGTAGATAACAAAATACTTATTAACCGCACTCTCACTTCCACAAATGTACTATTGTGTTCCTACTTCCATTCCGTTTAGATTGATAAACACAACCATTCTAAGTATAGTGTCCTCTAAAAATTTGTCATCTACAGCAAGTTCAAAGGGGCTACAGAAATTCTGTACCCAAACACCAATATGGTAAAAATCTGTAGAAATATGATTTTTAATGAAACACCTATGTGTCAAAGCCTTCCTGAAGTGACACAGTCAGCACTATCTGAACATCAACTTCTGCAATAAGCCCCACCAATACTCCAGGAAAAGGAACAGAACTTCATAGAAATAAGTTCTGTGGTTTTATTCTCTGAAAAGGAAAAAGCTTAACCACCTGCAACCTCAGTCAAATAATCTAAGAGATACAACTAGGGCAGGGATCCACAAACGACGGCACTCCAGCTCTTGTGGAACTACACATCCCATGAGGCATTGTAAAACTCTGACATTCATAGACATGACTAGACATGATGGGAATTGTAGTTCCTGAACAACTGGAGGGCCAAAGTTTGAAGACCTATGAACTAGGGCATACCATCTAGATGCTGCATGGTTTGTACAGCACCACAGAGTGTGTCATTGTCATGGGAAGAGATGCAAATGCTACCCGATCATGAAATACAAATGTGAATTAAAGCAGCAGAATAATAGAGAAGTGACAGGTGAAATTTAAGAAGAAAGTAACGAGCGGGGGAAGGAATGTAGAACTGCTTCTTGGCCTGCAACTGGTTATCCTCGGCCTGAATAATGAGGTAGTAAATAAAACTGAATATTCATGTGTAATCAATAGGAAACATCTGAATTCTGGGCAGCAGACCAGGCGCCCTCCTTCCTTCCACTACACAAGTCAGATATTCAACAGATCAATACTCTCACTAATTGGTCTGCTTTGTATGTCACCTGAGCTTTCCTCAATGACACTTTAACAGTATGGAGTGGTCAAAGCAGGCGATAGCCAATTTGCAAATCAGAAGCAGACTGTAACCTTTTTCATCCTTATGTTGAAGTTAAGCCTTCACAAACCTGGTAATTCAAAATGAGGGTATGATTAAAAAAAAAAAGCATAAATAGAGGTTACATTTGACAAAGCTGCATAGCAAAACAACCAAAAACATTTGCAGCTGAGGTTTTATGTAGATCTCAGCTTTTTCCTGCAAAAATCAAACATGGTCCAGCCCTCCTGCTTACCGAGCTTTTCTATTGATCTTGTAATCACTTCACTGTTGCCATATTTTTAAGAGTGGCAGAGTGGAGAATGCATATTTCTGCAGTTTTTATACATATATGTAAAATGCTATGTGTTCAAGCCAGTATGTGTTTCATATCAAGAGGCTCAGCCACAATCTAAATCTCAAAAGTATCCATTCTTATATACAAAACTGTTCAGTGCCGCAAAAAGACAAAGTGCTAAGTGCTGTGCCTCTTCCAAGCCACCATTCAATTTAACTTTCTCTTCACTCACCAAATTTCCATAACCCCCTAATTAATAGTGGGGCATTGAGCACTTGCATCCCTCAGGGATTAACCGCTTGAGGACCAGCCGTCGCAGTTATACTGCGGCAGGTTGGCTCCCTTCAGCAAGCTGTCGTGGCTTTAAGAGCACTAGGGTGCACAACAACAGAGCCAATGCACATGCTGTGAGCTACCAGGGCTGCGGGCTACCTTTCACTTGACTTCACCACTCAGGGGCTGCAATCCTGTCCTATTACACAACCAACCACTGGGGAGTAAGAGCACCACCATAAGGGCCCCCACATCCACAAGACTGTATTTAGTATCCCACTGATCAGTGGTAGACTAGGGTCTTTGATTTCGTAGTTAGAATAAACTGCTGTTGATACTGGTGCTTGTTCTGTAGTTACTCATGAACCAGCTTCGTTGCTTTACTCCAGCCTGGTGTATACTGGCCGGAGGGGAACAATGGGCAAGAATTACTCTGACTTGGATCACATGAAAATGTGTATTGTTACTCATTGTTGCCCAGCCAACCCTTACCCATATACAGTAGGTGCGTCAGTGTTCTCAGCTCCAGGTAAGGGCAGGTTATCACTGGTGCAGAGAAGAGGGACCTGATACAATCGAGCACCTGCTTTAGGGGGTAGCGCTACACTGATTTTGGATGACATGGCACTCTTAGTCTCCTTTCACACGGGGCGGACATGGATACAGTTCACTGTTCTCTATGGGGCAGTCAGATAGAAATGTCCATTTCCATCCGACTGTAATCCGATCCGCCAGATGTCTGTTTTTAGCGTACAGGATTATATCGGATGGCTGCGGGTGTCATTGGACACACATCCACCGCTTCATAGCAAGCAATGGAATTTCTGATCAGGTCAGGCTGAAAAAAGGCAGACAAAACCACCTTGTGAAAGGGCCATGAAGTTACTGCATATGCTGGCATCTCAAACTTAGAATTTTTTTACTACAGAAGAGAAATTGAATGCTGCTAACATAAGGGGTCTATTTATAAACCTTTCAACCCTAGAGTCACATACATTTCACCCATAATTCACGCATTGATCCAATTAGTAAAGCGGGTGAATAGTGGATAAAAGTTGTGTGACTCGTATGTGAAAACATTTATAAATAGACTCCTAAGGCCTCATGTACACTGCTGCTGCTAAACGGATGTTTAGGAGCAGTTGAGCCCCTGAACTCTCCTCTAGGTTATCTTATCTGTACATGTACACTGAGAAGTTTATAGTCATTTAGAGGCAGTTGAGTAAAGTGGCATTTTTTTTTTAAAGCAAACAATTGCGTTCAAGATGGAAGTTTATAGGCATTTGAAACGCCAAACAGTGTGAAAATGCTTCTAAACGCTGTAAGTCGCGTTTAGCTGTGTTTCCTTTATAGGAGTTTTAAGAAGCGATATATATCTGAACATTTACAATGTAAAAAACTTTTCGAAATGCAGCAAGACGTGCATAAACGAGGCATGTAAATGTGTCACAATGGACATTTTTAAACATCGGTTACTAGCTGTCAAGTTCCATTGCTCAGGAGAGGAGAGGTTTTTAAATGTCCCATGTACATGAAGCCTAAGGCCGCGTACACACGATCAGACATGTCCGATGAAACAGGTCCGACGGACCGTTTTCATCGGACATGTCTGAAGTGGTCTTTTGGTCTGATGTGCGTACACACCATCGGACCAAAATCCCCCCAACGTGCTGAAAAAAGGAAGTTCAATGCTTCCAAGCATGCGTCAAATCAATTCGACGCATGTGCAGAATTTTGGTCCGATGGTTGGACGTACTAACCATCGAACCTGTCCAACGGACAGGTTTCCAGCGGACAAGTTTCTAAGCATGTTTAGAAACTTTTGTCCGCTGGAAAACTGTCCGATAGGCCGTACACACGATCGAACATGTCCGCTGAAACTGGTCTGCGGACCAGTTTCAGAAGACATGTTCGATCGTGTGTACGCGGCCTCAGGGTTCTCTGTGCTCACCTTTAGGAGGACAGTTTTATAGATGTATAAACCAGGCAACATTTTTCTCATTTGTTTATGGTGCCTTACCACTGCTCCCTTTTTGGCAATCATGTAGGATAAGTACAGGAAGTGAATTTTCTGGTGAACGCATGTTACATTAGTGAAAAAACCTTAGCACTACTGAACCTAGAACAAAACGAAACAATTGCATCTGGTGTTCAAGGTGCATTTTGTTTTGACAGGACAGATCTTGTAAGCGGCTTATTCTCATATCTATTCCTTCTCTGCTGTGGGAGATACGAGAAGAAGTGTTTTCACATACATATATCTCTGGAGTTTGGAATACTGGACCAACATCTGACTTGGCTACCTTTTATATGGACATTTGATTTCTATCTGTATTTTATTGTTTTCTTTTTATCACTTTATTGATATATACATCCACTGCATGAATAAACATTTTTTACATTTTTTGCACTTTGTTTGCTTCACATTAAAGGGTCACTAAAGGAAAAAAAAAATGTTTGCTCAAATGACTGTTTACAGGGTATAGAGACATAAAAGTTAACTGATTCCTTTTCAAAATGAGTAAAAATAGATAAAAATCAATCATATAATGTGCCTGCAGGTTAGTTTCACTTTTGAACTGGCTTCATGTTTCTGTGAAGTAGAAATAGAAACACAGAACAAAAACAAACAAATCCAGGACAGTGTTTTGTTTTTAAAATGAATCTGATTGGTTCTGGGAAGTTTTAGACACACAGTAAGCTGTCAGCTTAGACCACATTGAGAAAGCTCCCAGCACTGTGGTTATAAGGAAACAGACAAGCAGGAAGTGTGGAGATCAGAGCAGGATTACAGCAACTTCAAAGCAAAAACGAACAATAAGGACATGAAACCAGGACTGCAGTAAGGTAAAGGAAGCTATTTAGCTAAAAAAAAAATCCTTTAGTGATCCTTTAAGGTTGAGCATCTATTACCATTTGTGAACATATCTATTTTTGCTGATTATTCCAGTCATATTTTATTTGCAGCACCAGTCACTTTATCCTTCGGGACTTTATTATATGATTAGATTTATATATCTATTTCACTTACTTATGGGGTTAGCGCGGATTATCTATGCTCTATAGAATTTGCCTTCAAATCAGATTTTGAAACACAAAAAGAGAAATAAAATATAAATAGAAGAACATTGTCAATGCCAGTATTAAACGTAAATCGGCAGTAGTGTATTGCATTGGTGCGCCTGCTGGTCTAGCCATAACATAAGTGTAATCCATCTAATCTAGGCATCTTCTGCGCTGTGTGTGCCTCCCAGACCGTTGTGCTACTTTACTATGTTTAATCCTGCAGTTAAAGTGCAGCGAGGCAGGTTTAATATCATCAGCTTTTAGCTGTAAGGTCACTGCTTCAGGCTTGAAGGTAGCGAATGCCGCGGGGAATTCTCCGGACTCAACTTCAGTTTGCAATCTCAGTAAATTATTCATGGCTCAGAATCGGGACAGAGGAGGCTGCAACGCTAGCAGCTGATAGAGGTTTGTCACTCAGCAAGCCAGAACAAATGCCCCTCTCTTTATTTTCTCCATGTACACACATCACCTCTTCATGATCAACCAGTACAAGATGTTCATACTGTACTAGGAAGGGAAACACCCTTGTGTAAAGGTATGAAGGTGCTTTGAATACTCATAGCCCTAACCTGAGTCAGGGTAAAGAATATTTAACAAGACAACTTTTTAGTCAGAAGATACATAAAGATTGATTAACTAAAGGCAAATAGATTTTGCAATTTGCAAAGTGCTGTTGCACCCTGCAAGTGCAGTTGCTCCAGGGCTTAGTAAATGATCAGAAGGTCTGATGACTTCCATCACCCAATCATGTGCAAGAAAAAAATGCAGTTTTTAATATTTTCCCTCATGTGATTGGATACTCTTTGCAAAGTGAATCTTTACTTCAATTACTAAGCTCTGGAGCAACTGCACTCTTCAAAGTACACAGTCGATTTGCCTTTAGTAAATCAACCCATTGTTCTCTGTCCTCATAGAATGTCCCAAAAGACATATTTATATGTATTTATAGACACCTACATACAGATCAATATGTGGAAAATAAATGAGAAGCAGTTGTGGAGAAAAGATGGACAGAGGAATTTGGGTTAACAAGAGGGACTATCCACTAAAGATCGGGTGTTTGAGATTGTTTCATTTTTGCTATACCACGTATCAGTCTTTTTGTGATTTTTTTGCGACAAAACATACATCAGCTTTAAAGGGGTTGTAAAGGTTTGTTTTTTATTTTCTAAATAGGTTCCTTTAATCTAGTGCATTGTTGGTTCACTTACCTTTTCTTTGATTTCCCTTCTAAATTCTTTGTTTTCTTTGTCTGAATTTCTCACTTCCTGTTTCTCCTCAGTAAGGTGTTCAGTAAGCTGTTCTAAATGACTTTCCACTGCTCGGATGATGGTGGAAAGCTTACTGAGGAGAAACAGGAAGTGAGAAATTCAAACAAAGAAAAAAAACATTTAGAAGGGAACATAAAGGAAAAGGTAAGTGAACCAACAATGCACTAGCTTAAAGAAACCTATTTAGAAAATAAAAGACAAACCTTTACAAACCCTTTTAAGTCTAATCTATTTGGGACATGAGAACAACAATAAAAAATGCAGATCCAAGAACAAATTTTGAATCTGCTTTAAATGTTAAAGCCGAGTTTGTAAATTCTCATTCAAAATAATCTTTTACATAAGGAACTTTACCTATTTTGTACCTTTTGATCCCTTTTGATTGTTAAATATATAATTGAAAGCTTTTTGATCTATCTGTGCAAAAAAATGTTGTTGATCCTACCAGAAATCCAGTGAGCTGATCATTTCCTGTGCTTCTGTAATGCATTCCTATCAGTAACATTGTTCCCAGGTGACAATGTTGCTTCTCCATAGATACATTATAGCGAGTGAGCGTTGTCACTCTAGAACAAGAAGTGCATTACTGGCAGGATCACCAGGTGCAAAAATGGAAAGGAAAGCATGAAAAAATAAAACACATGCAGTCACCACATCTAAGGACTGTAAGCTGCATATTGAATGTTTGTTCTTGGAGTTAAATACTCTTTTTTTAAAAAGACACATGTCATAGATACAGCAGGAAGTGAGAGAAAATCGATTTAATGTGATGAAAATCCCTATTAGGTAATCATCATAAGAACAAGTGTCCCAATCGAAAAATGTACCTTTTATTATTATTTTTTTTTTTTTTTTTTTTTATTTTACTTAGACTTTTGGTTGAAACACACTGTATTTTATCTTTTGTGGAGCAGCAGATTCATTCTAGGACAAGAAGCTTTTAGGACTATGGAACAACTCTGTTCTCCTATATAACATTGTGGGAGGTGTACTGTAAGTTACAGAGATAGCTAGGAAGAATGCTAACTATTACCAGGCAGTGCAAGCAGTGATCAGCGACTTATATGCTGACAAATTTTCTGGTAGAATCAAGTTTCAAAAAATATATATAATACAGATGTAACAATATTATTTAAAAGTATATCTAATGCCCCGTACACACGATAGGTTAGTCTGATTAAAACGGTCTGATGGATTTTTCCATCAGTTATCCGATGAAGCTCACTGATGGTCAGTCATGCCTACACACATTCAGTTAAAAAAACGATCGTGTCAGAACGTGGTGACGTAAAACACAACGACGTGCTTAAAAAAATGAAGTTCAATGCTTCCAAGCATGCGTCAACTTGATTCTGAGCATGTGTGGATTTTTAACCGATGGACATACCCACAAACGATCGTTTTTTTCTATAGGTTTTTTATCCATCAGATAATTTTAAAACAAGTTCCATTTTTTTTAACCTATGGATAAATGACCTATGGGGCCCACATACGATCGGTTTTGTCTGATGAAAACGGTCCAAAAAGACACATGTCATAGATACAGCAGGAAGTGAGAGAAAATCGATTTAATGTGATGAAAATCTCTATTAGGTAGTCATCATAAGACTAAGTTTCCCAATTGAAAAATTTACCTTTTTTTAAAACAAGTTCCATTTTTTTTAACCTATGGATAAATAACCTATGGGGCCCACACACGATCGGTTTTGTCTGATGAAAACGGTCCATCAGACGGTTTTCATCAGACTAACCTATCGTGTGTACGCAGCATAAGGTCCCTTTCTCATCGGGAGGAGTCCGCTTGCTCAGCGAGGGAACTGTCCGCTGAGCAGGCGGATGGCTGGCCTGTGTCTGCTCTGCTTATGCTGAGCAGACACAGACACAGCCCACTCTCCTCTATAGGCAGTCGGTTGTAAATGGACCGCTTTAAATACACCCGATCTACTAGATGTCGTCCATCTGTTTTAAGCGGATCAGATCTGATTGGATTTAGGCAGGTGTAAATGAACACATGTCTGTCCAATAGAGGAGAATGGAGGGTCCAAATGGGTCTGCCTTAAAACCCGACAGGCGGACCCGATTGGACTGTTAGTGTGAAAGGAGCCTAAAAGATCCAAAGGGGGCAAGTAGGAGAAATTCATTGTTAGAAATTACTTACACTTCAACTATTCCCTTTTCAACCAAAAATTAAAGAAAAAAAGTTTTGTTTTATTACATCCTGTAATTTAAATGCAAATATAATAATAACTGCAAAAAAATAAAATAATACACCACACTTCTTTAATCCCATCCATTTACCAGTTTCAAAAAACAGTTTAATTTCTGGCGCGTGCCAGAAATGTAACGCCACATTGGTTGTGCTCTCAACCAAGCTGTCAAACCATCTAATGGTTGGTGTCATAACTGATCACATGTGCAGCATCATGGCAGTTGTGGATAAAATAATGTTATAAAAACAGCAGTAGCTTTGCAGTGAGTCAATGTTTTTTACCGTTTTTGCAATAGCGTTTATTAGCGTTTATAAGCGGTTTTCCTTGTTAGCGTTTTTTCCTTCAGTGGATCAAAAGCGTTAAAAAAACGCTGGTGAGCCACAGTTTTGAGCATTTTCAGCATTTATGAGCGTATTTTTAAAATAAAATGTCAGAGAAACTACTCCTCCGCGATTTTATGGCATTCAGAAAACAGCCCATAAACTCCACTGCTGATAAACATCCAAACATCCATAACATAGAGTTGAGTTTATGGGCTTTTAAAAATAACGCCCAAACTCCAAAAAACGGTTGTTTATGAGCTCCAGTGTGCATCGAGCCTAATGCCCTGTACACACGATCAGTCCATCCAATGACAACGGTCTGATGGACCGTTTTCATCGGTTAACCGATAAAGCTGACTGATGGTTCATCGTGCCTACACACCATTGGTTAAAAAAACGATCGTGTCAGAACGCGGTGACGTAAAACACAACAACATGATGAAAAAAATGAAGTTCAATGCTTCCAAGCATGCGTTGACTTGATTCTGAGCATGCATGGATTTAAAGTTTTAACAAGTTTGCTTTTTTTTTAACCGATGGATAAATAACCGATGGGGCCCACACACGATCGGTTTGGTCTGATGAAAACGGTCCATCACTCTTTTGGTTCATCCTAGCTATCTTTCTGGTAAAACCGTTTAGAAAATATATTGGACCATAACAGCAAATTTCTGGTTGCAGATGTACAAAGCTCCACAATGTCTCAGTATTTTATTTGAAAAAATTCCCAAAGCCAGATTTCTGTTGCAGCTAAAGCGATCCATACGTGGGTTAAATGTGAGCACTAAGGGGTATTCTGTAGTGGTTTAAAAAGTGTAATATGCTTTTTCCCGTCACTATCCGTCCAACCCACATTCTGTCCCTAAGTACTTCTTGAACTGAGCGTCTGAAGTGTGGGGGCCTGGTCTCCAATCACTTGTACATTATAATCTCTCGTAATGGATATGAGAATACAGCTACATTTAAAGCCCAATAAATCAATTGTTCCGAGAGCTCTTCCTGGCAGGTATCAATTACACCCTATTTTCGAAAATTAACTTTAGGCTTCATTTTATCCTGTTATTTACTGATTTTAGTACATTTTAAAGGAAAAGTTTTTCCCCAGCTACCATTCCGAGAATAATTCCTATTAATGTGTCAATGACTAATAGTTTAAATGGTAGGCTATTATAGGAAAATTTGATTTTTTTTCTACCTTATAAAGACTCCCAACAGAAATTAAGGTGCCTCTAATGGCATAGTCACATGCCAAGTCTAATGGTACACAACATAATATATGTAAATTTTACGTTGTATATCCTCATCATTGTGAAATCAGATACTGGTAGACCTTAACTCCTTCCTGCCCAATCCAGCATTCCTTTAAAGCAGTGGTCTCTAAACTGTTGCCCGAGGGCCGGATGTGGCCTTTTGCTTGCCTTTACCCGGCCCTTGGGGCACTATTCCTCCCACTGATACCAGACACTATTCTACCATCCGACACCAAAAATGTAGCACCATTTCTCCCATGACACAAATAATGAGAGCTCTATTCTTCCCTAGGAAACCAACAATGGGGCACTATCCCCCCCCCCCAAATGTGGTGATGTTTACTCCCACTGATCTCACTGATGGTAGTACAATTTCTACTTCTGCTGGCCACAATCCGGCACTTCTAAAGTCTGAAGGACAATAAACCGGCCCTTTGTTTAAAATGTTTGGAGACCCCTGCTTTAAACATGTCCGGGGGGGGAGTGAAGGATCAGCGATCAAAGGGCCCCTGTCACTGTGGACCCATAAACAGAGATCAGTCTTGCCAGCTACGGATCTGTAGCCTGGACCAATGCTGTGTCTGATGGTACACAACTTTAGTGGAACTTTACACGCCCTATCAACATTGTGTTTTCCATTTCAAAGGAATTTAATATATAAGAAAATAGGGACATTGCACTTACAAATAGAGCACTGCAGACAGTGCTAACTAATATAAAATTCCTTTAAAATGGAGAACACTAGGGGCCAGATCCACGTACATCGGCGCATATATAGACCAGCGTAGCGCATCTCCTTTACGTTACACCTGCTCAAATTAGAGACGTAAGTGCCGTATCCACAGAGTATTTGCGCCCAAATTTGAGCCGGCGCAACTTAAATTCCGAGGCATAATGCGGTGTAATTCAAAGTGGGAAGGACGTGGGTGTGTTCTATTGAAATGAGCCGTAACCCTATGCAAATGAAGGGCCAGCCAGACTGGGCATGTGCATGACGCTGACTATGGTCAGAGCCTCTCTGCACATGCTCACTACTTGGCCCGGCTCAATCAGTGAGATAGGAACTAGGCCTGGTGTACTTAGTGAGCTGATCCTTTCCCGTGCCCTCCTCCGTGCCCTCCTCCGTGCCCTCCTCCGTGCCCTCCTCCTTCTGCGCTCATCTAAAGTCAGTAGTAAAGCTATGAGCAAGGATGCCCCTGGCATGTTGGCATACAGATTGTTGTCCTGCAAGTGTGGCTGCTCAGCTCGTCCCTAACAGTGTTGCTTTAGCTGACATGTAGACGGATTGTCCAAATTTAAACCTGCTTTTATAAGGACTAACTTTAGACCGGACGTGCAGTTGATGCGCACAGGGCGTAGCCTGCGCCGGACAAACATACTTTTGTGGATCGCCGTATCTCCCTCATTTGCATATTTGCATAGGAAATCAATGGTGTGGACGGAATAAATGTGCACCTAGGATGTGCAGGCGTAGGCAAGTTAGGCCGGTCGGGAATAGCCTATTTTGGTGCGTATCTAGTTCTGTGGGTATGGTGCATAGATATTCCGGCGCAAATTTAGACTTAGGCGGCACATCTCAAAATATACTCCGGCGTAAGTGCTTTGTGGATCTGGCCCAAGGTCTTTTGTGTTTTCTCTTTGCTCTCATATGTACATCTGTTGCATCTGAAAATGTGTGTGCCTATATGTGGGCTAGAGTGAAGATTTACTATGTGATATTCGTAGTCACAATCCCTGAAGGGAACAAAGTGTGTTATGATCTTTCTGGTAATACAGGGGTCATAGCCGTGAAGTGAGCGGCTAGTTTGCGAGGGTGGTGGAGACACAAAGCATATCCTATTAATAAGTTCACATTGCCACACTGGTGATTGGATTACTATTTGGACTTTTCTCTTGATGTTTGCTATATATTTGTAATAAATACACATAATTCTATATATTTTCTAGTCGATTTTCACATTTGATTGTTTTTTTATGACCTTTAATTGCATTTTTTTTTTAGAGAAGTGGGTATTTGTTATCTGAGTTGCGCTGGTCTTATTATTGTCATGAATATACAAATGATATTAAATTGTGTTTTTTTTTACTGTAGCGTTCAGATGCAGGGAAGATCTGCCTTTCTAATATTCACATTGTATATCCTCATCATGATGAAATCAGATACTGGTAGACTTTAACCCCTCCTTGCCTATATCGGCATCCATTTAAACCGTTTGGAATGTCCAGGGGATCAGCAATCATTGGGCCACTGTAACAGTGTCCAAATTTGCCCACATTTTCAACCGTTCCACCACCAATATATCTTTGGGATCTGAAAATCTTTGCTATGTCAAAATCTGGACAATATGAAAGTACTTATCTGGACCAGGGCCACACTACAAAATAAAGTGGTCTACAACAAAGATTACATAAGTAAACCAATGCTTATAAATAAAGGGGGCATTTGTTTTCTATTAGATTTGTTTATTATGTTTCAGAGTTTAAGGTTAAAATCAAAGTAGCAAAACACTATGTTGTATGATGAGTTTAGAAATTAGACTGTGAATGTTTAAAGCCTAAGGCTCCATGCACACTGAAGCTGATAAAAGGTATTAAAAAAAACGCCAGTAGCTTTGCAGGGAGCCTTGCAACGTTTTTTTAGCGTTTTTGCAATAGCTTTAATCAGCGTTTTTCAGTGTAGCTTTTTTAATTTTTTTTTTTTAATTTTTTTTTTTTTAATGGATAAAAAAACGTTTTTTTCACGCCAAAAAACTGCACTTTGAACGCAAATTTCGGGCGTTCAGAAAAAAGCCAATAAACTCCAAAGCTCATTCACACTAAAAAACGCCCAGGTGTGCATAGGCACATAGAGTTCAGTTTATGAGCTTTAAAAAAAAAAAAAGCCAAAACGCCAATAAACTGCAGTTTATCAGCTTCAGTGTGCATGGAGCCTAACTCTGGATTTTATATATATATATATATATATATATATATATATATATATATTTACTGTATATAAATATATACTGTATACATATATATATATAAATATATATATATATATATATATATATATATATATGTATATATATTATAAAATCCAAAAAAAAGTTCAGGCTGCAGTAATCACCTTCAATCCAGAGCTGTTTTCAGTCATTTGGGTTGAATGACCCCCAGTGTAACTTAACATGGAAGACTGAGAACATTGTGTGAGTGCAGGGTGTCATGGGCCTGCCCCCAAAGGGTGCCCTGTATTTTCTGTGTTTGTGCAGAGATCAGCACTAATTTCATTACATCAGTGACACTCTCTGCCTCACTGAGGACCTCCCAGCCCAGAGAAGAGAAACAGGACCCTGCAGCATTACATAACCAGTCAAAGTCATCAGTAAAATTGAGTAAAAAAATGCAAAAAAACACAACTTGGGGGACTTTCAGGAGAGAAGGGGAGGGACATTGCAAGGAAAGTGTGGAAATGATAGTTGGGTTTAAAAGCTTTGTGTATCACTTATGTTTGCAGTAGGGATACAACGTGACAATGTCTTTTATCTGCTCAGGGTTCTTTTCTCATTAATCAATTCTAGCAGAGAAGCAAACTCTATAACATGTACTGTCTGTCTAAGAAAAAGTACACATTTTTTTATTAGCTGTCGAAATGATACTTTCACTGACATCCAGAGTGACTCCAGATAAACACTAACAGACAATCACCAAAAAAACAAAACACAATGTTGTCTCTTAACAGGAATAAAGAAGAGAACTTACGTTGGCAAGCATTCCTCTTCTCTTCAAAGCCTGGTTTGCAGGAACAGCGACCAATAGGTACCAGCCAACCACCATCAGCACTGCAGTACATCTTAGGCACATCAAACTCCACTGAGTTATTGACACATGTTCCTTTTACTTCCACCAATGCTGAATCCCCTCCAGTAACGGTATCAGGGAAGAGGGCCAAGTTACGGGTGGTCATTGGACACTTTTTGTAAAAGACCCGGACTGATACCAAAGCAATACATGCTCCAACATCCTGAAAAGCCAAATAGAAACCTTTCTTGTACAAGTTGCTAATGTCTCTTACTTCTGTATTAAGTTTCATGACCCGGTCACCAACATCCACCTGGGTAAAACTTTCATCCGCAGCGATAGTGTCAATCTTAATGAACTGATTCTCATGAATGTGCCACAAGTTACTGTTGTCAGACTCATAATAGTACATGTTGAAGGTTTCCTTGCAGGTGCCTGATACCCCTGGTAGGCTATTGCAGTCTCTCAAAGTGAACTTGATTTCAATATATACACGTTGGGCCTCTCCTCTCGGGATCCAGCTGGTCCTCAACCAGTTATTTTGGTTGACTTCTAATACATTGCAGACTTGGTACGTTCTCATGGGCGTGTTTCTTTCATCCATTACACTGATTTCTTCCCACTGGTATAAATGAACACAATGATAAATGAGTGTAAAAAACAAACATGAATAGTTATTAGGCCTGGCATCAAACACCCTGCCAATTACAACTTATATATTTTAGGGGGCTATGCAGAAAAACAATAAAAAAAATACAGGCTGAGGATAATGATGATAATGATTAATATTCTACATTAAGATATATGTTTTCTCAGCATCACATTATCACTTTACTTTTGGCAGAATCGCTTCCAGCCTAGACTGACCCCAGAAAATTATAAATTAGCATAGACATCAGAAGGGTGATCAAAGGGGAAATCTGAAGGTGATAATTATATAGTGCAGGATATTGCATTTATAATTTTGAAGTAATTGAAAATGCCCAAGGTTTTATTGACAATGGCAAACTGGTGGCAAAATACACACATAGTTTAGTTTCAGCACCGTGGGGGGAGGGGGGCTAAACTGTCATAAAAACAATACCGAACCCACTGCTGAAAGGCATTCAGGTTCGATATCAGCATAGAAGGGGGGTTGTAGACCATTCAAGTTGGTTAGTTCTTCTTGCATACACACTGTCAGACTAAATTCCGACTGTCCAAAATGCAGTGACGTAAAACACTATGACGAGCCGAGAAAATTGAAGTTCAATGCTTCCGAGCATGCGTCGACTTTGATTCTGAGCATGCGTGAATTTTTCTTCGATGGAATTCCACACAGATGGAATTTCCCATCGGATTTTTTTCCATCGGGAGAATTTAAAACATGTTTTATTTTTTTTATGGAAAAAAGTCCGATGGGGCCCACACACGATCGGAATTTCCAATGAAACAAGTCCATCTGACTTTTTTCATCTGAAAATCCGATCTTGTATACGCGGCATTAGAGGTAGGGGCACAATGGATCATTCAACCTTTCTTATATAGAGTGACTGTTACCGTAAAGACCTTTCTTTATTCAAGAACAGATGCTGCTGACATGGCAATTATAATTGGGTAAATCTTGGTAAAATTTCCACATATTTGGCTTGATACATAAAGTGAATGTACACAGAAGAATTTTGGGGGAAATTATGGTGAATTTTGGGTGATTATCAGATGAAATGATCATCAGATCCTTGATATACCCCTATGAAAGTAGAACTTTAGGCAAACAGCTAAAATCATTTGGCTGAAATGCATATACATTAACTGTTTTGTCCTGACAAAAGATTTGGTATTTTGGCTAGCTGATGTATGGTAAGTATGCCACCTGTATGACTGTGCGGTTTGAAAAATGGAGGGAAAGCATAAGATTGTTTGCATAGCATTACAAATCCTTAGGTGAGTAATTAAACATATGTATTTCAAGTATGTTTTTTTGCTGTTACATGGAGTTCTGCTTTAACTTTTCACGTTTGAAAGGGAAAAAAATGTGCATTCATAATTTTTGCCCCAAGGAGCGGGGGAAAGCAGTGTACCCATGATCAGTGGATCAGGGGTGCAATGCTAGGCTCCTGTAGACAAGCCCTGCAGGTTTTAGCCTATACAGCCATACAGACTGACTGCTTACAAGCTGCAGGGCTTACGAATGAACTACGGAGCTGCTCATCAACGACCTTGCAGTCCATTCAGAACTACAAGCTGTCAGCTGCAATGGTTGATGGTTGTAGTTAGCGCATTTACAGAAAACTGAGAATGAATGACATGGCTGTGTGGACAGACCCCCACATGAGCCGGGTAATTTTAAAATAGTGACAGCGCGCATGGGTGGATGATCCCCCGCTCACTGTCAAAGGTAGGGGGAGAGGCTGCAGCTGCTAGAACATGTTACATGCTCCTCCCCAAATATAGTTGGAACAAGTTATCCTTTGAATACACTTTGAATCCCAAACACATAAACTTGGATAACCAGCAATGTTTTTTTTTTTTTTCACATACATAAGGCCTAACGCACACTGAGTGCGTAGCTGTTGTGCATGAGTTTCTGGCATTTTCATGCAGCAGAAAGGCATTAGTGCACCATTCAGCTCCAGTGCCAGCAGCCCATAAAACTCTACAAGAGGATGAAATCTACTACGCTTATATGTGGCTGGCCAGTAAACTAAATTGTGTGAGCATTTAGGGCCGTATGCACCCAGGGACAAATGCACAGAAAGCAGACTTCTTGAGTTCTAGGCATTTGTCCCTGGGTGCATACGGCCCTAACTGTTAATACCATTAAGTGCACCATCCAGCCCTGCCCAGCTCAGGAGTTCTCAGCATCTCATAGACTTCTAGTGCCGGTTCACATCTACGTGGCTTCAAAGTCACACTGACATCCTGCGCAACTTAATTGCAGCTTGCTTGTGACCTAATTAACAGAAGTCAATGCAAGTCATTCTGAAGTCGTCCAAAAGTAGTGTAAGAACCTTTTTCTAAGTCACACTGATTAGAATGGTCCCATTGCCTTTAATGGGGGTTCGAATTGTCATTCGACTTTGAACTCTCAAGTCGGGGCAGTGTGAACCAGCACTTATGCGATGATTTACCAAAAGAATATAGACTGTGCACCTCGCCTCCGCATGGAATCAGAAATGGAATCAGAAATAGAAGAAATGGCTGCTCTCTTGATCGATCCAAATTACTTTATTAGTGTTTATAAGTGTTGACAAAAACAGAGAGCTTGTAGATGCGTTTCACACACACCTTAACCACTTAAGGACCCGCTCATGTACATATACGTTGGTATTTTAAGACGGATATCTCGGTAACGGCAGCGGCCGCTGCCACAACCGAGATATCCATCTTTTCTGTGAGCGGTCCTCTGCGGCAGATTCGCAGCGAGATCAACGTTATCTGTGGCGCTAGAGGGGGCTCCCCGCCACTCTCCCATGCCCTCTGCCGCTTTCCGGAGCCGTCGGCAATGGCAGAGGCGATCGGGTCCTGTCTCCTGCTCGGCTGGGATACGAGAGAGGGCAAGATGGTCCCCACCCGTCTCCATAGCATAGTAGGGCAGAAGCAACATCAAAACGTCACTTCCACCCATGTTTCTTAAAGGCATATTTTCTTGTTGTCATTTTTTCAAATTACACTTTTCATTTCTTTTTTGCATTTCTAAATATGAGATCTTTTTAACCCCAGATCTCATATTTAAGAGGACCTGTCATGCTTTTTTCTATTACAAGGGATGTTTACATTTCTTGTAATAGGAATAAAAGTGACCCATTTTTATTTATTTTTTTAGTGTAAAGATTAATAAAAAAAAGCGCCCTGTCCCAACGAGTTTGCGCGCAGAAGCGAACGCATACGTGAATAGTGCTCGCATATGAAAACGGTGTTCAAACCACACAAGTGAGGTATCACCGCGATCGTTAGAGCGAGAGCAATAATTCTAGCCCTAGACCTGCTCTGTAAAAAAAGATGCAACCTATAGATTTTTTTAAACGTCGCCTATGGAGATTTTTAAGGCTAAAAGTTTGACACCATTCCACGAGCAGGCGCAATTTCGAAGCGTCACATGTTGGATATCATTTTACTCGGCGTAACATTATATTTCACAATATAAAAAAAAATTGGGCTTTACTGTTGTCTTATTTTTTAATAAAAAAAGTGATTTCTTTTTTTCAAAAAAAGGGCGCTTATAAGACCTCTGCGCAAATACGGTGTGACAAAAAGTATTGCAATGACCGCCATTTTATTTTCTAGAGTGTTCGAAAAAAATATATAATGTTTGAGGGGTTTTAAGTAATTTTCTAGCAAAATTTTTTTTCTTTTATCTTGTAAACACCAAATCTGAAAAACAGGCAAGGTCCTTAAGTGGTTAAGGTGCACTCCTGATGTGTGTGAAAAGCGTCTACGAGCTCTCTGTTTTTGTCAACACTTGGGATGTTCTAATAAAGGAATTTTGATCGATCAAGAGTGCAGCCATTTCTTCTATTTTTGCAGTTGCTCCAGAGCTTAGTAAATTAGTAAATTAGGTAAAGCTTTACTTTGCACTTGTGAGGTCAGGCACTGATGTTGGACAAGAAGGTCTGTCTCACAGTCTACGCTCTAGGTTAAGTTCTTCAACCCCAAAATCATGGTGTGGGTCTGTTTTTTAGGGATTGGCATTGGCTCCTTACTTCCAGTGAAGGGAACTCTTAAGGTGTCAGCATACCAATTTTGGACAACTTAATGCTCCCAACTTTTTGGGAACAGTTTGGGGATGGCCCCTTCCTGTTCCACTTAACTGGCCTGCACAGAGTCCTAATCTCAACCTGATAGAACACCTTTGGGATGAATTAGAGTGGAGACTGCGAGCTAGGCCTTCTTGTCCAAAATCGGGGCCTGACCTCACAAATGCACTTCTGGAAGAATGGTCAAACATTCCCATAGACACACTCCTAAACCTTGTGGAGAGCCTTCCCAGGAGAGTTGAACCTGTTATAGCTCCAAAGGGTGGGCCACCTCAATATTGAACCCTACAGATTAAGACTGGGATGCCGTTAAAGTTCATGTGCTTATAAAGGAAGGTGTCCCAATATTTTTGACAATATAGTGTGTTTTTGAGTATATTAAGTATATACATGAAGACTTCTGCACATACTTATTCAAGTATGATTTATGTATATGCAGGGGTGACTATACTGGTGACTTGGATTTGTAATCTAGGTTTTACTGACTAGCATAAAAGAGATAATGTTAACGGGAACTTAAGTATTCTTGATTAAACTGTACAATGCACTTAATATACTAACCCCTTCTGATGGATATGCCACCCATCCCAGGTCTCCAGCAGCAGACATAGAGTCAAGTAAGGTTACTAGAAGAAAAACAGAAAGGAAACACTTAAAATTTGGAGATTAGGTTGCGCAATGATGATACATACAAGACCTCATTCAACGACTGTTAGATTCTCATATGCTTAGATGTACATTACGGATGAAACAAAAATCCAGTCCTCAGTTGGCACTGATATTGTATGTTTTCTGGATGTCTTCACAGAAAAGCAGATGAAATAATTAGTAAGTCTTTTATTGATGTAAATTGTATTTCAGTTCATCTTCAAAACCAATTTATTTAATAGAGCCAGATGCATTAATACATGGACTAATGTTCATTAAGAAAAGAAAAAGTCTCATGTGCAGAATGTTTTGCTCTGTTGACCTAAAATTTCAATTTAAGGCAACTGAATGAAAATCTTTAAGTGTATCAAAACCAATCAAAAATCTCAAGTTTATAAATGCATTCTCCAATATGTGCAATGGGAGCTAACGCTTATGTTTTTTTACAAACAAAATTTCCCCTAAGACACAGGTGTCAAACACAAGGCCCGTGGGCCGAATCCGGCCCTAAAGGCCATTTCATGTGGCCCTCGCACCTCTCCTGCAACTGCTCCAACTCTCCTCTGGTCCTTCTTGAGACCCTGTACTTTCAAGCAATGCATCCATCTTCCCAGCAGCATAATGTAAGTGGGGGGGGGGGGTGCACTGTGATGTAAGGGAGAGTGGGGGACTCAACTTCTGATGGTGGGGTGACTCTTGACATCTAATGTAAGGGGAGGGGATAGGCTCGACATCTAATCCTACAAATACAACCGGCCCTTTTGAGCAATTATAATGGTGATGTGGCCCACGATGAAATTGAGTTTGACACCCCTGCCCTAAGATATGTGTGACTTCCATGGCCTATGTTAAAGCTGTTTATATTTTGCCTGCCATGGTTGATCCATTTACCATGCTAATAAAATGTCCATATTTATTAAATACCTAATTTTAGACTCAGTGACATCATCACTTCAATTTTTATTACATTTTTTATTATTAGAATACACTAGTGACTAGAGAATTGTAATATACTTGGGACACCTCTGTGTGGTGCAAAGAGAACAGTAATGTGGCGTGCTCAGTGCCCCCTCACCCTCCTATCGGGCCCTGTTCTGAGCCATATTCCTCTCTGAATATTGTGTCCGGGTTTCAGGAGGACTGAAACCCAAACTATCCAGGTGGCAACCCTAGACATGGCTGGTGTGAGGGCTTAACAGGGTGCTGTACATAGCTTTTTAAAATATCACAGCACCCTGCCTCAGCCCTCCTCCCAAGAACCCTCAGACCTGATGAAAGCGGTGGGCTGGGTCTTAGGAGAAAACATGCAAATATCAAAATGTCTTGATGGGTGGATGTCAGTCTGGAGGAGTGGGAATTTCTTGATCATCTCTCTAGAAAAGAAACACATTTAATGCTGAACCTTCATGGTTGAAAAAAATGAAATCTTATATACAGTATTAAATAAGCAGGCAGAGGACAGTGAGTATGGGGAGCAAAGAGCTAGAGGATGCTGGTCATTCCCTATGCAGGAAATAAGATAAGCTCGATCTGACTTACTGCAGTTTCTAATGCACAATGTGAGAAGCTCACAGCATTCGGCAAAATCAGAGGAAGCTATTACAGTACAAGAGATGCAAGGAGATCCTGGTGAAGTGCCCTCTGAGGGTGGAGTCCCAGGGTTGCACCACACCATGATGTTTTCACTGGCACTTGATCATGTCCCTTTATGCTTTTTTTGCACAACGCCTCTTGAACGTGTCTTTTGGCCAGCCAGGGCAATTTGTATACCGGCCATTAGACCGACTGCTTTGTGTCCTGCACATTGCACTTTTTGGGCTGTTTTTTTCACTCCTTATTCTCTTACACTGCACATGTGTAGGTTATCAGGGGCCCGAACTGGTGCTGACGGGATATTCTGTGGCTTTCGTATCTTTTGCCTCTCCCCATCTGAAGGGGTCTCTGTTTAGGAGAGCCCCTCGCCAAGTACTTGGTGGACTGGATTTGGCTAGTCCCTTAGGAGTGAGGTCCACATGGCTTCAGCCTTGGTAGACCACACTGCTCAGGAGACTTGTACCCTTGAGGGTTCAGGGTTAAATACCCTTCCTCTTCGGAGGTTTGGCTATTGGCATGAATTAGAGCAGAGACTGTGAGCCAGGCCTTCTCATCCAAAATCAGTGCCTGACTTCACAAATGTGCTTCTGGAAAAATGGTCAACCATTCCCATAGACACACTCCTAAACCTTGTGGATAGCCTTCCCAAAAGAGTTGAAACTGTTGCAGTGGGCCAACTCAATATTGAACCCTACAGATTAAGACTGAGATACCTTTAAAGTATAGAGATTCTAAAGTCTCGCGTTTTTTTTTTTTTTTAAACAAAAATAAGTTATACTAACCTGCTCTGTGCAATGGTTTTGCACAGCACAACCCTGATCCTCCTCTTCTTATGTCCCCTTCAGCGCTCCTGGCCCCTCCCCCTACCGAGTGCCCCATAGCAAGCTGATTATTATAGGGGCACTCATGCATGCTCGCTTCTGAGCTGACTCTGTATGTCTATAAGACACACGGAGTGCAGTTTGACCCTGCCCCACTCACTGCTTACTGGCTGTGATTGATAGCAGCGGGAGCCAATGGCTCCTGCTGTTAAGTCTGAGCCTATGAGGAGAGAGACAGTCAAGAGAGCCTCTGCTCTTGTGCACATCACTGGATCAAGATTAGGCTCAATAAAGTATAAGGGGTGGCTGGTCGGGAGCGGCATGCGGATGTTTTTTTTATCTTAATGCGGACAATGCATTAAGACAAAAAGAAAACCTTCTGCCTTTAGAACCACTTTAAGTAAATTTAGTTAGGGACTTGCCAAGGTATAACTGGGTGGGGTTGGGGGGTTACGAGAAATTAGGGGATCTTCACAGGCAGGAATAAAATGTAAATGGGCCGAACTGACTACAGCAAAAAAAAAGAAGCAATGTTGGCCAGTGAAAAGGAGAACAAAGGCCTGTCTATAGTCAAACTTAGAGTTGGAAGTCATTGTGACCTATTGTGCTTATGGAGAAAATAGCTGCTTGCTTTAAAGGAAAACTCCAGGAAAACAGCTATATATAATGAATATATGGGAACTGTTTTACCTGCCAAATTATCCACCCATCTAGTCCTTATCAGACATCACAGCTTCCCTGGTCACAACCTGAGATTCTAACAGTGAGAGAGCAGCAGAAAATTAATGAGCTCATCCCTCTGCTCTCTACATCTGTCAGCATGTTGGGTGCAAGCACGTGTGCATGCAGAAAGCATGGTTGGAGTGCTGCTCCTCTCTCGCCTAGTTGCACTGTACAAGGATTAAAAGTGGTAGATGCAAAGTAAAATTACTAGTTGCATTAAAAATTTGAATTTGACATTTTTAATTTATACAAAACTGCATTATTGGTATATTGATATGGTCCTGAAGTTCAGCGTTAAAGATATGCATTACTTGAGCAAAGCTCGGAGTTCTGGTTTGTAAACGCATGAAAATCTTGTGAGCTTCTGCACATTTCTGCAACTAGAAGCATAATCATTTAAGAATAAAACATATTGCAAATGCTAAAACTAAATCATTCTACATTTATGACTTTCTAATTCTTACAATAGACACAGAAGTTCCAGAAATAAGTATTTTTTTTGTCGCAAATGCAATTCCTATAATAATATATAATATTCTCAATACAGAGAGCAGTATGGAAAGAAATAATCTAAAAGCACCTACAGATAACTGCAGTTAAATGAAAACCGACCGGCTAGCCAGGACACGTAGAATTTTATTTTAGTGTTTCAATATTATCAGCTACAGCAACCTGACCCCAAACAATACCAAACTACAGTATCACCTATTTGTATCAAACCTTCACATATCAGACAACAGGTCTCTAACATAAAGTGATTTGCATTCTCAAGCAAACATACCAAGTCATATATCAAACACCCTTCACTACATAGTATATATGTAGCACACCCTATGTAGGAGCTGCAGATGAACAGAGATCCCCACCCCTGCACAGCCAGACACCCCAAATTTTCACAAGCACCCAGAGGCAGACTGTGGCTGTTTTTTTTTTTGTTATTTATTAGAGGGTTAGTAACTTGGATAGGGATGGGAGATTATGGGGTGCCCAGTTGACTTTAACAACTTCAGGGACAACATTCTATATACATCTATATACAGTCTCTTCTCCTCTTTCCTCCAGCACAAACACTTGCAGACTTCAGCAGAATCGCTCTTGAGACAATTTGACGGGCTCCCTGTGTAGCTCAGATAGTGAAACAGCATGTAACTACTCCTCTGTGGCCACTGATCCCAGCACCACCTTTTCAGGCACTACCAACCCACCTAGCTACAGTTGCCCCTTTTACCAGCCCTCCTGACTGTCTCTACACCAGTCCACCTGGCTGATTATTCACCGGTTCACCCAGCTGACTCTCAGGAGGTCTCTCAGGCCTCATACACACGACCGAGAATCTCGTTGTAAAAGAAACGTTGTTTTCCTCGACGAGGTTCTTGTCAGGCTTGACGTGAATCTTGTCAAGCTTTCTTTGCGTACACACTGTCAAGACAAAATCTCGTCGTTCTCAAACACGCCGGTGACGTACAACACGTACGACGGCACTATAAAGGGGAAGTTTGATTCCACTGGCGCCACCCTTGGGGCTGCTTTTGATAATCTCGTGTTACCGCGTGTTAGTAAAAGTTTGGTGAGAGACGATTTGCGCTTTCAGTCTGTTACAGCATGATGAATGTGCTATCTCCATTACGAACGCTACTTTTACCAAAGGTGCGTTCCCGTCTTATACTTTATTCTGAGCATGCGCGGGTTTCTAAGCATACACACGAACGTGTTTCTCGTCATAAACCAGCCCGACGAGAAACACGACGAGGAAATTGAGACTCCCGACGAGAAAAAAGAGAGCACGTTCTCTTCTTTTCTTATCGAGGTCCACGGCAGTTTTCTCTACGAAAAACATACACACGGCCATTTTTATCTGCAAAAATGCTCTGCCAGCATTTTTCTTGATGGATTTTGCAGAGGAAAAGGATCCTGTGTACGAGGCCTCAGGGAAAGGCATAAGCACAACGTCATCTTCACAGGAGACTGGCTACATGTCACAGTCTCCCCCCTTTGTTAGTCCCTAACAGTGTTGACTACTCACTCTGTCCTCTCTTGCTCCCACGACTCCAGGAAAAACGTATATATAAATATTTTAAGTGATACTCTTATTGGCTAAATTAAAGTGTTACTAAATACCCTTTCTCACCAGCATTATATAGCAGTCTTGTGACTTCTATCAGTTCCTGGTTAAAGCTTGTAGGAGGAGTTTTGATACTGCACTGAGCTGTCCTATTAGGATCATGGACCCCTTATCCTCTGTTTGGACAGTGATAATTGGCCCTGTGCTAATCACATGCGCTCTCCCAAGAAAAAATAACTCTCTAGCAATACACACCAAACTGAGCATGTGCAGCCTGACTCCAATAACTCTGTCTTATCCAGACCTGTTTTGTAGTCAGTGGAACAAGAGGAGGATCTGTGCATACAAGATTAAGCAGCACTTTTATACAATGCAGATGATATACCCCTTAGGTTCCATAGTGCATATACAGACTGATTTTACTGCTGTGGGTTTAGTAACACTTTAAGTTATTAAACATGCAAGCTTTCAGGATTCTCTAGATCCCTTCTTCATGCTTTATGCAATTCTGAAATGTTTCTGAATCCCGTATTAATTAGGAGTTTGTAACTGTATAAAATATGTGGCATTCAAAACCATTTTTAGTATGGAAAGCTTGCATCTTTAAAAACTTAAGTTAGCCAATATAGGGTATCAACTAAACTCCAAATGCTTTGCATTAATAGATACATAACACAATACAATACTCGACTTTGGATATCATAGAGACATGTATTCCTCCAACAAGTATTGGATGATGGAAGTAATGTGATGATAAAAATCTACTTACACAATACATTTTTTTTAAACAGCCAAACGAAGTCGGAAGTCTATTAGGGGGTTTGTGGGGTGTCACATAAAGGGCCAGCTGGTCAAGAGAGGAGATGAGATTTCCCTCTCTATGCAGATCAACTGAGCCTATGTGGTCCAAATCTGTTTCTATTGAGAAGGTGAAGCCAGGCTGCTAATCACAGTCCACAGGGCCAAGTTATCTCACCTCTTTCTGTGACAGTCATATGTCAACTGTTCCCTGCCTATGTTAGTGGCCAGGAGGACTGGTTGAAATGGAAGACAAGGCTTAACTGTTGATGTTTTAGAAAAAGTAAAATTTGAGAAGAATAACAGTATTTGTTATTTTTCTTGGGTTGTATGTTTTAGGGAAAGAATGAGTACTTTTAAAAAACGGTTGACGGTGAGTGCTTGTGAAGAAAGCATTCACAATTTGGTGGAATAGAAAGGTTCACTTTAAGTGTTGTGATTTGGAATTGTGTCCTTTTAGGGCCAGATTTCCATACATAAAGCCACAACTACTGGGCCCAAAGTGCAAAACATTTTATCATTTTACTGTTCCTAACCTGCCTTAGAAAATTGTGCTAATAAATAACTTTATATGAGATGACTATATTTCTACCAATGATGAAAAATATGGAATTATACAGGAAAGCATTTGCTTATGCCTTTAGGAACTGGCCTACTGTGATTGAGAGTAAAACGGTAATGCCCCGTACACACGATCAGCGTTTCCGTTAGAATAAACTCCGACAGGTTTTTCTGATGGAATTCCGTTCAAGCTGTTTTGCATACACATGGACACACCAAATTCCGACCATCAAAAACACGGTGATGTACAACACTACGATGAGCTTAGAAAAATGAAGTTCAATGCTTCCAGGCATGCTTCTAATTCTTTCAGAGCATGCATGTTTTTTTCTACGTTGGAGTTCCATACAGACGAACAAAATTTCCAATATAATTTTTTTCTGTTCTATTTCTAACTCCGTCGTAATTTCCGAGAGAAAATGTCCGATGGGGCATACACACAGTCGGAATATCCGATGAAAAAATTCCATCTGACTTTTGTATGTATAGGGCATAAGTCTATTGGTATTGGTTATGTCACAAAGCCTCACCAATGGTTCTAACAAATGCAGAGAGACTGTAACAGGATCAAACTGGGAAAGGAAATAATGCATAAAAAAAGGGATAACATGGGTAGCTCCACATATGGATAATACATACTGGAGATGATTTCCTGACAGAAGCCAATTCTGGTCAGTAGACCCCATGGCCATATAGCATGCATATTTGAAAACCAACAATAAGCATTATGACTTTTTCTCTGCATAAAAATGTAATTTCTATGCTGTTTTAGTTTGCATTGAATAGAACAGGGAAGGGTTAGTACGACTCCCGAGCTTTTGTTTCTGTCTGTGTCCTTTTTGATAATATTTCCCTTGCTTCTTGTTAGAACACATTTTAACAGAATAATGATGGGTTAGATCTTCTGGAAATATTTTAATGCTGTCTGTGTGTTTCCGACCTTGTGACAACTGCTCCCCCCCCCCATTTATTGTGCTGGTGTCAGAATATGGGGAGAAATCTCCCCAATGAGCTCACAGACCGCAATAAAACCTAACATACATTTTAACTCTTCCTCCTGAAAGAAAATCTGGCTTGAGATAGGCTTTAAACAGCAACTCCCTAAGCTGTAACAATGATGAAAATGCTAAGCCCCTAAGCTCCAAGTCAACACATTAAGCAAATAATATCTACTATAAATCTAAAGGAAGAATGTTACTGTCACTATCATAGCTTCTTCATCTACTATATCGTTTTAGATAATAGTGTGAGTCATTTTTTAATAGTGTGGTTCTCTGCAGATATTTTACAACTCTTCAAAGTTCAAATATATATATATATATATATATATATATATATATATATATATATATATATATATATATATACAGTATCTCACAAAAGTGAGTACACCCCTCACATTTTTGTAAATATTTTATTATATCTTTTCATGTGACAACACTGAAGAAATAACACTTTGCTACAATGTAAAGTAGTGAGTCTACAGCTTGTATAACCATGTAAATTTGCTGTCCCCTAAAAAAATAACTCAAGACACAGCCATTAATGTCTAAACCGCTGGCAACAAACGTGAGTGCACCCCTAAGTAAAAATGTCCAAATTGGGCCCAAAGTGTCAATATTGTGTGTGGCCACAATTATTTTCCAGCACTGCCTTGGGACAAGGGGGCACGCTATACATCTAAGGCAGGGGTGCCCAGCCAGTGGCCTGCTGAGCCCTTTGATGTGGCCCTGGACCTCCTGCTCTGGGATGGCAGGTTGGCAAGCTAAGATCATGGGTTGCCGACCCGCCATCCCAGAGCATCAGTGTTGTGAATGAAGCTTGCGGTAGAGGAAGCAAGCAACTGTGGAGCAGAGCAGCATAAACTGATGCTTCCTGTATAGCACCGGCTCCTGTCACAGGCAGATTGATACCTAATGCACTCTGCCTGGGACAGCAACAGCCTTAAGGCCCTTTAACACGATCGGTTCAACCCAATCGGACCTTCCATTCTCCTCTATGGAGCAGCAGATGTAGACAGACTTGTGTCCATTTACACCTGCCTACCTCCAATTCCCTAAAAAAATGTAATAACGGGGATCCACCCCTTTCCATCTAGGCAGATCGTATAAGAGGGACCATTCAGTACAGTAGGCTGTGCTTGTGTCTGCTCTGCATATACAGTGTGCGCACGGACCAGACATCTGCCCACTCTGCTCATTGTGGCCCACGACCGGTTATTAAGTTGCTTAAGTGGCCCTTCCCCGTCAAAAGGTTGGGCACCCCTGGTCTAGAGGAAAAGAGATTTAATCTCCAAATACAGGAAGGTTTCTTCACAGGAAGAGCTGTGAAAATGTGGCATTGACTCCCTCCAGAGGTGGTTCCGGCCAGCTCAGTAGATTTAAAAAGACCTGGATTCTTTCCTAAATGTACATAATATAACTGGATACTAATATTTATTAGACATGTGCGCACTGAAATATTTTGTTTCGGAATTTTGATTTCGTCCAAAAAATAAAATTATTTAGTTACTTCCGAAATTCATTTTTATTTATTTTGTTTCGTTAAAAAATGCATTCGTCCAAAAATTCAAATTAATTAAGGTCGAATCTGTCATTGAAGGCTCATGGTGTCTGTCGAATGTTCTAAGAAGATTCGAAGGAGAAGCTAAACTGTACGACGCCACGATCGTACATTTCCGGTTGAAGCTATAGTAGAATTCTAATCTTGCATGACTATTAATAATTATATTTATTAATTATTATTACTAGTCAACCAACATTACAATTATTCTATAGCCTATGGGCGGAGAATTTGACCATACATATCCACTTGCCGCGATCGTATGTTTTTAGTTGCTTCGTCAAATCTTCATGTCTCTATAATGTCGAATCTTTTTTCTTTATGACGAATAATCTTGGACTAACAGGTTCGATAGACCCAGATCGCTATTGTCACCATCATGTTAAATATTCTATTATATCAAACTGTTGTCGCAAAGAAACAAACATAAAGCATTTTTTATGCCAGATCTTTCGGATTTTGGATTCTGCGTATTCGTTATCATTTGTTAAAATGAACGTGAAAATCCCTCAAATTCGGACAAAAACAAATGCACATGTCTAATATTTTGATGTAAAGTAGATGCAGGAAATATCAGTTTGCCTCTCCGGGGGATCAGGAAGCAATTTTCCCCTTGCTGAAGCAAATTGCATCATACTTTGCTGGGATTTTTCGCCTTCCTCTGGATCAACTGTGGGTCTAGGATTGTGTATATGGGATTGTATGATTTGTTATTTATTTTTTAATGGTTGAACTAGATGGACTGCCTTTTTTCAACCTGACTAACTATGTAACTACGAGAACAAATTTTTGGTTGGTGCTAGGGTGGTTTTGTTTATCAAAAAAGCCATTATTCACCCTGTCCAGGATAACTCAATGAAAAGGATACTTTACTAGAAAACAAAGCCATGTGATTTTTTGTTTTATTTTTTAACACATTTCACCTGAGCAGTTCACATAGCAAAATTTGAGCATTGGCAAAATTGCTACTTTCACTGCTAAACCAATTTTGCCAAGTCGACTTCACACACCATTTCCCCATTTATGTGCATAAGGGAAGGTGTAGATGGCCACTGGGAAGACCATCTAAGCTATATCTGGCTCCTGCAGTGCTCAGGAGCAGCCTCTTCTCTTCTATTTATAGGGCTCATTATGTGAAAGCGCCCTTGGCGGTTTTGTTGTATTTAGTCCAAAGTACCAAATATGACCCCAAAACTGACCCCAACTGAACCAATAGAATTGGGGCTCAGACAGACTCTTGACCAGTCCTCTCATGTACATGTTTTAATAGTATATGTTTGGTCAATTTCTCTTAACTATATGACTTTGCCATAGGGCACTGTTATGCACCCTCAGGAATGGGAAGAAGGTGCATGAGGTCAGATATTTAACAAGAAAGCACCTCTGACTCCTGACTCCCAAAATGTATCTCCCCTAGAAAGCTGTGACATCAGAGATTATGCAAAAAAGAGCTTAAAGCAGTCTCTACGCACAGCGAATATTTGATTGGGTAGCATAAAGAACAATAATATATTTAACAATACCCTGTTTTGTATAGCTTGCAAACAGGGACATTAATGAAAATGTGTTACTGTGATGTCATCCAACCATATTCCGCCAACTATGTTTTTTTTTTCATTGCAAATAACTGGATATTCTTTGCAAAGTGAATTTCCACCTTCAGTTTATTCACCAAGCTAAGTGAACATTCATTTTCCAAAGGCAAAATTGCAAAGTGAAAACACTCAATTTCTTTAGTAAGGCTAGGCATACACGGTTCAAATCTCAGCCGGTTCAGCAGGCCCTGGCCGAGATTTGAACCATTAATGGGCAGACTGAATGTACCAAGTTGATCAATCGATCAACTTGGGTACAACCAGTCTGACGGATTCTCTTGCGATTATTGCTAGCGGTTGCTATAACCCAAATATTTTTTTTTTCACCTAACCCTATTGCCCTGCAGTTATTTGTTGTGATTCTCCATATTCCATATATGATTTAGCATGTTGCAGCACATGTTTGAACTATGTGGAGATGCCTTACTAAAGGCAAACAGGCTGTTCACTTTGGAAGGGAATGTTTCCTCAAGCCCTGTACACACACTCAGTTTTCTCAGCGGTAAAAAGTCTGCCAAAAAAAAAAAAAACGAGGGGAAAGCAGAGAACCCGGCAGGAAAACTTCCATGGAGCTTTGGCCGGGAATCCCGGCCGTGTGTATTCTCCATCGGCACTGCCTTGCAGTGTTTCCCATAAGTAAGTAAAAGATCTGGCTGAAAAAAAAAACGATGGTGAATTCCGATGGGAAAATAGAGAGCAGGTTCTCTATTTTCCTGACAGGATTCCCAGCTGTTTTCCTGACGGGAAAACTGCAATGGAACATACACATGTCTGGTTTTCCCGGGCCAAAAGCTCTCCTGGCAGTTTTCCTTCCGTGAAAACAGGACGTGTGTATGAGGCTTTAGTTTAGTGAATATAGTGCAAATTTTCTTTGCAATCCATATCCAGTCACATGCAAGGAAAAACTAAAACCTGTACTTTTGTTTGCACATCACTGGATGATGGAAGTCAGCAGAGTTTCACCTCATTCACTTACAGAGGAACTGTAGTCTGCTCACATAATTTGCAATACAAGCCAAATATGCTGCAGATATCTCCCTCCATTGAGAATGGCTGCATTCATTTTAGCTGTGGGCAGCTGAAGCTGCCGCCTGTTCACTTCCTGCATTTACACAGATACACATAGGCACACCCCCAGCTCTGCAGCTCTCATTGGCCATCTAATGACTCATCCCCCCTCCCCTCCTGGCAAACTCTCACAAGAGTGAGAGAGAGAGAGAGAGAGAGCTGTGCATGATGTCATAAGCCTAGGCTTTTAACCAGACACGAAACAGGAAGTGGGCTGTATTTACTGGCAGAAAAAAAATAGTTTTACTATCCAAAGTTAAAACAACAAGGGCAGAAGATTTAATAGATGGAAAATTACTGAAATTCCACTTTACATGAAAATTCTCTTGCAAAGTTAACAGATACTTAGTCTTTAGTAAATCATAGCGTTTGTGTAAATGCCTTCATATACTGTGCAGTATCAATGTTATAACTCTGACAGTGGGTATACATTGTTAATGGACATGGACACAAATGACAACATGTACATATATCTATATATCTATACAGATCCTGAGTTCAGTTATGACAGACGTATGACCACTATGTGATGGCATGTCTACACGAGTGCCTCTCACCTGTACATGATGTAAGAACACAGGGGTGCAGTGCATCAGACGGCAGTACTGTATTAAGAAAAACAAAGACATGTCATTTCCCTGCAAAATGTCAGCAATGGAGGACTTTACATCCCTCCTTTTTTATAACATACTTATACTTCTGCGCTGACCCACCTTTTTACCTTCCAGACCAATGGTCTTACTCAATAAAAAGCAGTGGAAATTTGCAAAACTCATAAAGACCAATCTAATCAAGGGTTATTTAAGACATTATTTCTGATTGGTTGGAAGTGGTGGTAACCTTAGAAAGAAAAAAACATGATCCTGTTTCATTAAAGCATGATCTGTAGCACAGTAATTGTGCCATGTAATTTGTCCCTTGCTATGTTGTAAAATACCTGTTTGATCCTGCATGTTCCTGAGTCCTCCTGTGTGTGCTAACCACGCAAATCATAGCTGCTGACCTATGATACTGTGGTCAGTTTACATGCCACACATCCCGCTGATTCTCTCTCCTCTTCCCCTCCCTCTTTGCCTGTCAGTGTGAGAGCCAATCTCCTTCCAGCCCCTCTCGCCGCTATTCTGCTGCAATATGTAGAAAAAATACTTGTATCCCCTCTGGTTTATACAGTCACCAACTACAGTTTGTGGGTTGTTTTTAAATGAGAATGCTAAATACCTTTCCTCACACCGGCCCTGTGTGGTCACCTGACCCCCCTCTGCTGGCTGGCTGACATCGGAGGGGAATCTAAGGCTGCATTCACACTATAACGCGCGTATTTTGCCGCGTCAAATTGCGGTGTATTGTACCGCGATTTGCCGCGACAAAACGGGTCGTTTTAACCTTACATAACATTGTTGTCTATGCCGACCGCCGAAAGCCGCCTGAAAAAAGGGTCCGGGACTTGTTTTGAGCTTCAGGCGTACGGCGTTTCGGCGTTCAGCGTGGAGATGTGAACCATCTCCATAGACAACAATGTAAATTCACCCCTCCATCGGCACGAGCGTCGGGCGTAGGGCGTAAAAACACCTAGGTGTGAATGCAGCCTAAGACCCTCCCGCTGGTCTCCTTAGATTGGGGAAGGAGAGCGGAGGGGGATCACGTGACTGCACAGCTGCGATATGAAAAAAACATATTGAATTTTTATTATTTATTTATTTTATTTACAAACCAGAGGGGATACCAGCAAAGTCACAACCTCTAACATCTTCGTTACTGTTAACGTTAACATCAATTTTTATTTAAGATTGAAAGTATTTTGGAGCATTCATATTTAAGGATATTGTTGACTTATGCAAATCTATTAGTCACAGTTAGTTGTAGTGGAATTTATTCAAGACAAGTAATGTAAATAGAAAGACTAGTTTAAGAGTAGTAAAACCAAACGCAAACATTTATTATACTGCAGCTTACCAATTCTTTAGTGATGGTTGCATTAGTTTTTTTTTTGTCTTTATCCATCTATTTTTATCTGGTAAGCCAGCCAGGTCTATTGCTTTTCAAAAGAACAAGCTCGCTTTGCAGATGTACCAGTTAGAGGATGAGACAAATCGTTCAACACTGATGGGGGTGCTTACAATGGTAAGGTTTTATTCATTTATCTAAAACTTTATCCCAAGAGTAAAAAAAAACAGTTTGCTGTTAATAAATCTGCTAGTACATCTCATGTCTCGTACACACGACCGAGGAACTCGTCGTAAATGAAACATCGTTCCTTGTCAGGCTTGTCGAGAATCTTGACAAGCTTTCTTTGCGTACACACAGTCAAGACCAAATCTCATTGTTCTCAAACGCGGTGACGTTCAACACATACGACGGCACTATAAAGGGAAAGTTCGATTCCACTGGCACCACCCTTGGGGCTGCTTTTACTAATCTCATGTTACTGCGTGTTAAGTAAAAGTTTGGTGAGAGACGATTTGCACTTTTCAATCTGTTCCAGCGTGAAAAATGTGCTATCTCCATTACGAACGCTACTTTTACCAAAGGTGCGCTCCCGTCTCATACTTTATTCTGAGCATGCGCGGGTTTCTAAGCATACACACAAACGTGTTTCTCATCGAAAACCAGCCCGACAAGGAAAACGACGAGGAAATTGAGACTCCCGACGAGGAAAAAGAGATCTTGTTCTCTTTTTTTCTCATCGAGTTCCACGGCGATGAGAAACATACACACAACCGTTTTCCTCTGCAAAAAAGCTCTGCCACCAAGTTTCTTGATGGATTCTGTCAAGAAAACGGTCATGTGTACGAGGGCCTAACACTCACCCCCCTGCAGATTAACAATGCTGCAGTCCAAATGTGGCCATGTGTACATTCATCCAGTGTCTAGTCTTATACAGGAGATGTGTTACTGGCCAAATCACCAGATGAAAACAGAGGGGGGAAAAGCCTAAAAAAGAAAACTAACGCAGGCAAACACTGTAGCTGCTGACTTTTAATAAGGACATTTACCTGTCCAGGAAGCCCGCAACGTCAGCCCCCAGAGGCCGATCCGTCCATCGGATCGGGTGCCGGTGCTGCCATTCTGTCTAAGGGAAACAGGCAGTGGAGCCTTGCGGCTTTACTGCCTGTTTCCTACTGCGCATGTGCGAGTCTCGCAGCCCTTTGCGAATAGTTGGCTGTCTTTTGGGGGACACACAGGTCCCAGAAGGAACAGCTCCACGGTATAGGAAGTGGCAGATTAGGATGACTGCCTAGCAACAGCCATTTTTGATAAGGAAAAAAATTATTATTCTTTTCAAATTGTTTTTAATATATTTTAAGTAGACTGTTAATGTAAAAAAAAAAAAATAGGGCGGACCTCCGCTTTAAGCTGCAATATATTACATTTTTGGTTTTGGATTTAATAACGCTTTATACATTGAAAGCAATCAGATTCCTGTTTTTTCATATATGCTAGTTTTCATATAAGTCCATGTTTCTTCCACTGTCAGATTTTATATTTCACACTATTCTATTTACAGAGAAACTATCATTAAATCTACAAGTCAGCATGGAGCAATCAAGCACCTGTCAACATCAATAAATATAATGTTTTGCTATGAAAGTGACATCATCATCTGCCCTTATTTATCTCCTCTAGCTACTATTTCCATGTAATGATGCACTGATCTCCTGTGTCCTTCACCAACAGATAAATAGTTTCTTTGATACGTTTCTAAAAAAAGATAATATCAGCTACAAAGGTACACAGTTGGTAAGGTTGAATAAAGACATCAGTCTATCCAGTTCAGCGTGGGTGTGTGCGTGCACGTGCGTGTGCTTATGTTAGCATGTGTGAATAGCTGAAAACGAGTGTAGCGCTTTGCTCCTGTTGACCAGGCGCTATTATTCAAATTGAGTGGGATATCTGAAATGTAGTTATTTTTGCTTGTTAAAGGGGGCTCCCAGATTTTGATAAGCCCTCCTCCCGCAGACCCCGACAACCAACAGCCAGGGTTGTCGGGAAGAGGCCCTGTCCTCATCAACATGGGGGCAGGGTGCTTTGGGGTGCTCCAGAGCACCTACATCCCCATGTTGAGGGCATGTGGCCTGGCACCGTTAAGGGGGGGGAGCGCTCGCTGGTCCCTACCCCCTTTCCTGACCGGCCGGGCTGCTGCTCGGATACGGGTCTGGTATGGATTTTGTTTACTGAAGGAACATGTTTTCTGAAGGAACTGACAATTCTGTACTGAAGGTGTTATCTGAGGTAATTTTTGGTATGAACCGGACCCATTGCTGCTGACCATTTGTTTGGTGCAAATTAAGTTCTCATTGCAGTAACAAAGATAAAATGCATTGACTGTTGTCCTGTTGGTTCACTAAGGGCCTCTTCAAAATGATATAGTTTAGCATTGCAGGTTTTCTAAAAAAATAAGTAGGTGCTAATGATTATCAATATGTGTGATTCTCTTTTGAAATCACAGATTCCCACATTGGTTTAAGTTAATCAAATGTCAGAGTTCCCACATCCCCCCAAAAAAAGTCTACCTACATTTGACAGCTCAGTAAGTATAATTTGAAAGATTCTGTGTCCATTTGGTTTGGTTAGTGGCCATTTTGCCCTAAACCACTCCAGTCATCTCTACTGACCACTGATTTACACTATGGAGTTCCCATATGTTAGACATCTCTAAAGCCTTCTAAATACTGCATGTAAAAGTCCAATCAATGCAACCCCTTCCTTCTATGTAGGCCTCCGTACACCTCTCATTTATGATAACACTGACACTTCAGGAATATTCCCCTAATTGCTTTTCTGAATCTCCATATGAACATCACCATCGAAAACCTGGGAATTGTTACAACCTATATCAGGGCTCAAAATTTCAAAACATCACCATCAAAGCGTACTCGCCACCAGTTGCCCCGCCCAACCCCTACCATGCCGGCCCCCTAATCCTGCCCCTAGACACGCCCTCATTAATTTCATGAAATTACATTTAAATGTTTTATGCAGAATTACTGTAAGTTATAAAAATAAATATTAACAACAACTTTATTCATGCCCAAAAATGCAGCCTGCCCATGTCTACCAATGCACCATGTGTCCACAGTGCAGAAAAATGTCCCCCAATACAGCAAAATGTCCCCATTTGTCCCCCACTTTGCAGCCAGAGTTCCCCCACATTACAGCCAGAGTTCACCCACAATTGCAGCCAGAGTTCCCCCACATTACAGCCAGAGTTCCCCCAAATTACAGTCAGAGTTCCCCCACATTGCAGCCAGAGTTCCCCCACATTTCAGCCTACCTGTGCTGGGTAGGAGAGGATCCAGAGCCGCCGCCTCCTGGTTGTTCAAACCGCGGGGAACATAACAGCTTTCAATTCAATAGCTGTGTTCCCTGCTGTACGCATCATATACAGCCCCTCCCTCTTGTCCGGAAAACTTCGATAGACAGATCACCCATCCAAAGTGTTCGTACAAGGGGGAGGGGCTGTATATGACGCGCGGCTGGGAACACAGCTATTGAATTGAAAGCTGTAATGTTCCCCCACGCTCTGAAAAACCAGATGGCGGTGGCAGCGATAGCGGCGACTCTCCTCTCCTCTCCTTGCTCGCCCCCCCTGCTCCCAGGCAACCCACACTCGCCAGCCCTCAAAATTGACCCACAAAATGCGAGTGTAAATTTTGAGGGCTGTCCTATATACTAGAAAGAAACAATGCTGGCACTGTTCCATGGTAGTCTATTGAATGCATTATTGTAATCCTACCCAAGTAAACATCATTGGCTGCTCCTGATAATTTTAACAATGACAAATATGCAAATAAGTATCTTTCTCTATTCTGTAAAGATGGTGAAATGGTCACGTATATGCTAATGCAGGAAAAAAAAACAGAATGCCTATATAAAGTGCAAATCTCTCTTTTACATTGACAAAGGCTTTATCTTCCACATTGAAGCATCATTTGAGTGTCTCTTTAATATACAATAGAGAATATGGTAACATCTGTCACAAACAGAACGCAGCAGAAGACCACATTTATTTTTATTGGAGAATAAAAGTGATAAAGCCTCAAAATTATAAGACAATTTTTTCCTGATGATCCTTATGATGCAAAGTATTATATTAATTCACATGATAAGACTATGTGCCCTAAATTAAAGATGAAGAGTTTGCCTAATATAAAAGATATTGAATCATTATATTCTCATTTGTACCCCGCAGTCTAATGTCCTTTTCACAGGTTAGTGGTTCATTCCAATTTTCACATTCTTGACATTTTATCTAGAACACTTACATTAATGCCCTTTACATAGGAAAGTAGCGATTTTCTAACACAGTCAGAAAAAGTTCTCAAATGGATTCATTTCCTTTCAGTGGAAGCTGTGGCCTTATAAGATCGTTTTACCTAATCAAAAATTTTCACTTAAAACAGACCTTCACTTCCCCCTGTATATATGTGAGAAACCAACAATTTAAAAAAAAAATTTTTCAAACTCCTGTGATATCAGATATTTATGAAAGTATTGGCACCCATACAGAGGCGGCTCTAGGTTTTGTGAGGCCTTAGGCAAAACTTGAAATGGGGCCTCACTCATGCTCATGATGGGGAAAAAAAATTCAAGGACAAGAGCCTCTTCCCCACAACCCTGGCCGGTGGTTGTGGGGGGTCTGTGGGCAGGGGGCTTATCGGAATCTGGAAGCCCCCTTTAACAATGCGGCCCCCAGATCCTGCTCTTTAATAACTAAGGGGCAGTGTCACCTGGTGAACCTGCCACAAGGGGTGGTTTCACCGATATTCACTGGTTGTTAGGGACGCTGGTGAGTCAGGGCTCATAACGCTGCCTAAGCACAGCAGTGTTAAGGTCCCCTGTCCCTCAAAACTGGGGTAATGCACTGGGCTAGTTAGGCAGCCGCGAGGCCCCTGTGAGCGCGAGGCCTAAGGCGACCGCCTTATTTGCCTAATTATAGAGCTGCCTCTGCTCTGCAGGTAAGAGTGGTTTAAAAAAAGTAGAGTTCCACTTTAAAGCATCATTCACACAGGCACATAGACCCGTAAAGTGTTAATGAGGCATTTGTTTATGCACCCGGCACTATCCGGAACAGGGTTCTGCATCTGCCCCTGCATGACTCTCAAACTCAGCTATACAGATGAATCCCTACAGCAGCTGCATCTGCATTTACTTACATAATGTAGACTGCCTGCATGCAGCGTAGTATAGCACACTACACAGGGATATCAAGCAGTGTTGCCAACCGTCCGTATTTTTACGGACAGTTCGTAAAAACGGGCATCTTTTTTCCCCGTTTGTAAATGGCCATGGTTGCGGAAATGTGCCAGTAAAAATAGCCGAGATCGGTTTGGCTTGGAACTGCGCATGGAGATTGGAAGCAGGGGGTGTTGGTGGCACCGCAGAGGGGGATGGTGGCACCGCCGAGGGTGGGGCATGGAGACAGGGGTTTTTGGTGGCACCGCAGAGGGGGATGGAGGCAGGGGACAATGGAGGCAGGGGGTAATTGGAGGCAGGGGGCCTGGGGGAGATTGAAGGCAGAGGGAGATTGGAGGCAGGGGGAGATTGTGGCACTGAAGAGGGGGGTGAAGGCAGGGGGTGTTGGTGGCAGAGGGGGGTGGAGGCAGGGGGTAATGTAACTAAATAATTTGACCTTATTATATCAAAAATAACAAAAAAAAATGTTTTGCCTTTATATCTACCTTAAATCACATTGCTATTTGCCTAGTGTACTTGTTTGTAGCCTAAATACTGAAATTTGCACCTAAAAATTTAATTTAGTAACTTTTGTGAAATGCCAGTAAAAACGTGGCTGCGCCAGTAAATTTCGGGTGTCGTGCCAGTATATTTCAATCTGGTAGGTTGGCAACACTGATATCAAGTCAAATTTTGATCTCCACACTACAGTACTTGCAGCTGAAAAAAAATATATAATAATTGGCTATCCCACAGCCAAAACAGGAAGTGAGAGGAAATCTTAAACAGGACAAATAGAGAGGGTGAATCTACTTAGCAAGGACACAGGCAGCAATAAAAACTGCCAAAAGAAGTACCAAAAAGCCCTTTCCAAACCAAAAACCCTTCATCCCTTATACCTCTTTCCCATCCCCTCCCTTTTTCTATTCTACGGCCACATCAACCTAAATGCCCCCTATCTCGTCGTCTGAACTGATAGGGGGTCTAATCCCTCTCCTCTTTATCCAAAACTAAAAAATAAAAAAAATCCTTTAGTTACACATAATAATAATGGATATTGAGTATTCCCTTATCTCCCCTTCTGGAGTTCCCCACCAGCGCTGTCCACTCTTCCTCTCTTACATGTGCCCCGATAGCAAGCCGCTTGCTATGAGAGCATATGTGTGGGCATGCTCCAAAACCAGGAGCTCGGCCCCGCTGCCCACTCCCAAATCACAGTATTTTTCACTGGAACCTATGGCTCCCACTGCTGCCTGAGTCTCCTGTGAGACTAGGAAGAGGGGAGAGAAGAAGCACTGGATCGAGAGAGGTAAATATTTTGGGGGGCACAAAAAGTGTAATGCATAAAGGTAAAAACAGTTTAAACCATAATTGACTTAAATTTGATCCATTCCATCTTTTTTTTACTTTCTCACTAAGACCTTTAGTTAATGGCACTTCTGGTGGGTACATTTTGAGATTCTCCAGTTTCTATGCCCAAAAGGGCAAAGAGCGCAACCTATCATCGTGACTAAACAACCACACTCAGCCGAGAGTTCCTGTATATTTTCCAAATACTTATCATAGGGGCTGCCAAACTCTTTGAGCATTGGCTACCACAAAATAAAGTATTGAATATTTCTTGGAAAGATTGACTACACCTAAGTCCTTGGGGTTTATTTATGAAAGGCAAATAGTGTTCACTTTGCAAGAGGATTTTCCTCAGAGCTTAGTGAACATCCAATCATGTTTTTTCACTGCATGTGATTTGGTAACCTTTGCAAAGTAGAACTTCCCTTGAAAAGTGAACAGCCAATTTGTCATTAGTAAATCAACCTCTATTGGCTAGAATTTTCTACTACAATTTCTGTAAATAGCCATTTTTCTTGGCCATTTTTAAAAACTATGGGCCAGATTCACATACACTTAATATTGCGCTGCGTAATCAAAATACTCTACGCTGCCGTATTTTACCAGGCTCTACACCGAATCCTGGTAGATTTTTGCCCGTACGCTATTTCTCGCCGCGTAATCGAAATACGCGATTAGGGGCGTGAAGCATTTATCCCCGCGGCGATCGAACTGCGCATGCTCCGTTCAGAAATTTCCCGCCGTGCATTGCGCGAAATCACGTCGTTACGTCATTCGTTGTTTGAGTAGCGTCGTTTACGAACATTCCTATTCCCGGACGACTTACGTAAAAAATAATAAAGTACGTCGGAAAACGTAGAAATTCGACGCGGGAACGACGGCCATACTTAACATGGGCTATCTAATATTAGAGCAGCAAAAAGCTGGTATAGTGTTACGCAAATAAAAGATGACTAAAGGTGCCGTAAGAGATTGCAATTGAAGATCGTAATTTGGGTGATCGCCGGCAAAAGCTCATTTGCATACCCCGACGCTGAAAACGACGGGAAGTCCACCCAGTGGCCGCAATTTTATTGCAGCGTAGATCTGAAGGCGTATGAACACGTAATCCAGTCGAATTGAAGCCCGCAGCCATCTATTCATGGTTTGAGGTTTTCGACTGGCTAAAAAACGCGCGTAATTTGAATTTACTCCAGTCTAACACCAGTTAGACCGGCGTAATGGCTCTCTGAATCTGGCCCTATACATATAATTTTTTATTTATTTTTTGGTTTCACACTGTGCGGAACATCTTCTTCCTCCAGTCATGTGATGTTCCGCACAGTGTGTCTCTTTACGAAGATTTTGAGCCCAGACACAGCACCAGAGCCGTACCATCCCCTCTTTTGTGGTAGACGGTAGTGTGGTTCACACCGGGGGCATCCATTCCAGGAGTTCAGTACCAGCGGAGTTCGTCTATCCCAGAAGTCTTCAACGGATGACATCACCTACAGATAAGCCCATGTCTTCTAATGTTTTGTGAGTGATACCCTCATACGAATTGTTTGTTTTTTACATTAAAAACTTTAATACTACGCTTAGAGGGCGCTGCTTTTTGTCTCTTTATGCTGTTCCAGATTTGCCTCCTTCTGCAAGCCAGCAGTCCTCCCTGCGAGAGTACTACCGTATCATTTATATGAACTTGTTCCAATGGACTGATATTTATAGTTCTGTGATCTCCTACAAAAGAGAGTGGTGTTCGTTTTTCCCCCTCCCCCTTCCTCCTATCTTCATTTATTTTATTTTATTAGTTTCTCATCCACACTTCTTCTGGAGAACGCTTGATTTACCCTTGTTTTTGGTTATAATGATAATGACTGATAGGTGTATGTACAAAGATGTACATTTTATTGTTGGAATGTTGGCGCAATACGGTTCTTGATTTTCTGAAGAAATAAAAAATAAATGTGAATTGGAAATATGACTCACAATTTTTTACAGCCCTCTATCACTTTATAACCCCTATGAAATATGGTCTTAGAGAGGTATTAATTGTTGAAAAGTTCATTTAAACATGTTTTAAACCAGGGGTCCTCAAACTACGGCCCTCCAGCTGTTCAGGAACTACAATTCCCATCATGCTTAGTCATGTCTGTGAATGTCAGAGTTTTGCAATGCCTCATGGGATGTGTAGTTCCACAACAGCTGGAGGGCCGTAGTTTTAGGATCCCTGTTTTAAACCAATGCTTGGTGAACCATAAGGACTGACCAGGATCCTTTTATGTAAGGCTCAAGCTGCTTACATGGAGCGTTCTCTTTTCTGTGTGTGTGTGTAAATTTAATTTTCTGTTTCATTCCAGCTACTGCCTTAAATTCCGCATGTGCCTGGAGTATCACCACACTAAAGGTTACAAGTAATAGCAGACTGCTGTCCGTCACAGCTTGTGTTTGCTTAAATAACAGACTACTATTGACTCTTCCACTCCATACATGTACATTTTCTGCATGCGGCAACAGCATTTCATCCTCGCCGGCGAAGGTAATTTACACTTTCTCCTTGACCTTAAGCCTCAGATCCCTGGAGATCTCTGGGTTTAATAAGCTCCCCAGCTAGAGGCTAATTGCAGAACAAATCGTTTGTTCAACAAAGTGTGAATCAAGGCAAATCTGGAACTCTATAAGACTTGTTCAGAATATACAAGCTCTGATCCTCTGGTGCTTTTATTTGTGTAGGGAGTCAAGGAAGCTAGTATCACATTTAACGGATGGAGATATTGTTTTATTTCACAGGGTTTAGGGAGAAAACACTGAGATAAACAAATGAAAATGTACTTTTTAATAGGATTAGCAATAATAGAAGATTGATGCTCCTATACTATAAATCTAGAAAACACATATATGAGACATACTAAGCTGCACACCCCACAAAATGGGATAGTTCTCCCAAGGTTTTTTTTTTTTTTGCAGCAATGTTAAATGGATCAGAAGACAGTAACTGATTAAGTCTTGATTTTAACAAAATGAGATTCAATGTCATGTTCCAATTAAAATATGTGCTTTGGTTGTATGGTACAATACATATTCCACAAATTAGCGATGTTCACATAGTGGAGCAGAACATTACATTACAGAATGTAACCCAGTGCGTTTCGACCCATACAGTCATGGTCTTCCTCAGGGTGATTATTAGCTCTGAAGAACTATATAAAAAAAAACTCAGGATTCGAAACATTTAACGGTGCACAAACATCTATGTACACGACAATTGTATATGTACTGCTAGAAGGTGGAATTTGGAAATGCTCCTATACTTTTTGCCTGGGCTATGGGTAAGCAGCATCACTCTTTCCCCATGTCTATATTGCTATTGACTTCATTGCAATAGACTGCACTATATATTTGTCAAACGTATTGTTATTGATCACTTGTCAATCAAACTACAGATATTCTCCTGACAAAGCGGCATTAGGCTGCAAAACTAGTTGAGATGTTATCCGTGATCAACTATCCCACTGTGATCCTCCCCTTTTGGGGACCATTATATTGGTAATATACATGGATTGTTACCATGCTTTTTAATCTGTATTTGATTATATGACGCTTTTTATGGATTTGTGTGTTAATAAAACGTTATATATTTTTCTATGCACTTGCTTATAGAATTTGAATATATCTTAGTTTAACTTGTACCAAGATAGTCCAATTGCCCTTGTTCTTTAGAGAAGTTTGGTTGGGGACCAAACTCCCGATCCCTATATCTCCTATACCGAGGACCTGGATAAGTTTCCATTCTCCTGTAGTAAAGCACATGCTTTTAAAGTGGAGTTCTACCTGTTTTTTTTAACTTGGGATCAATCCAATGCCCATCCTCCACTATATTTAAAATTTTTATTTTTAAATACCTTGTTTTCCTTGTAGTATGGGGCACTTCTTGCACCAGCCACCTAGGCGATGACGAAACTAAGCGATTCCCATGGTCTCCTGGGATATCGGCGCCATCTACTCCAGGAGGTATGAGAATCGCCTTATACCAAAATCTTGCGTGGTTTCCGGATTGGAGATTATGCAGGATTTTCTTTGATTGACAGGTTGCTACAGCAATAGGGCAGCAATAGGCCATTGCAATAGCATGTACTGTAAATATGATAGTAGCGCGTTGCCACCTAGTGATAGAAATTAAGAATTACAGGATACAGCTACTGCAATCACCAAATGTGTTCCTACATCTGCATTAAATCAACACTAAAATGTGTGATCATGCTGCCTCTAAATCAAGATAAAATAATAACTAAAAAGTGACAATAAATGAGTAAATAGGTAAGTGTTGCATACACAGTATATAAAGTGCCAGTGCAAATCAAAAACATATAATGCAACAAAGCCAATACAATGAATAATAAAGCTTTTTATAAATTGTGAAAGCATGTAGTTTAATAAGGTGCTTCATAGAGATGACACCATAGTGTAACGTCAATTTTCCACTCATGCTCCTTTCACCAGAAGTGCAAGCTCACCTCCATTATAGACACCTAAGGGTCAACAATGCATGTACGCAGATCAATCTGATGGACCAAACTCTGGTGTTCGGGTTCCTTTAAGAACAATGGAATTCCCCCTCCAAGATGGATTCACGCAGCTCACACATAGGTCATAGGCAACAAACAAAAAAAACAACCTCCAAAAGTGCTGTACCTGGGTTCGCAGACCGAATTGAAAAAGGGTCAGGTGTGTCTTTGGGTCCAGTTCAGGTGTGAATTCATGCTAAAATTTGGGCCTGAATCGCACCTGAACCAGTGTACAGGAATGCACCAGAACCCATGCACAAACCCGCAGCCGCACATGTGTGAACACAGCCTTAGTCTCCTTATGCACTGGCTATTCAGCACTGGTGCATAAGGCTCCAGATTTTAGGTGTAGGGGCCTAGGTGAACCAACCAGTCCCGCTGCTGGCAGCCTGTTGTACTCTATGAGAGGCTGACAGCTGCTGGGGCTGGATGGGGGATAGATGGTACACCTAGTGGTACTAACGTTTAGGGCAGTATGGACCCAGGAAAAAATGCCCAGAACTCTGCATTCAGAGAATTGATCACTGGGCACATGAAGCTTGAAAAACAAAAACGAATGCAGCCGACGCATCTGGTAAGGACTGGTAAGCTGCAATGTATTACATTTTAGCTTTTCAGTCTAGATACACTTTATATAGCACAGCTAATTTATTATTTAATGTGTCATTCTTTTGTTCTATAATATAGATTAATCCATGCCTCTTGTAGAATATTATATATTTTTAAATTCCCAAATGTTTGCTAATCCCTACTCATAGGTTATATTGGTGGAGTTCAGTGACCCTAGAGTGGCAATGGGGATTTGGCCTTAGCTGTAATTATTCAGGGTGAGATTCCCTTTAATACACATCCATCGATCTATTAGGTTTTCTGATGCCCTCATCTTGCAGTGTTACATTGCAGCACAGATATCTGTAGTATAGTTTTGTTTGTGCTTGGGGAGTAATAAGACATAATGCACATGGTGCCGGTGCAAGATGATGCTGACAGTCTTCATACAGCATTGTCTCCAGCATTTGGCTACAAACACATTAGTTCATTGTACTGTTCTATGTACTGCATTTATATGAGCACTTTACATGTAAAACTGAATTATTAAAGCTGAATTCCAGGATAAGCAAAAATTGTTATAAATAAAAAAGACATGCGTATTCTTACTTTTGGCATGCTTTATGTATTTCTTACAGATCTGTGAAATAATCCAGCCTCTGTGCAGGGGCCCCCTGTTACAAAGACCAGTCACTGCTGCTCTCTCTCCTTGTGCAGGGTGACTGGTCTTGTCTCCACCTTGCCTGTCATTTTCAGCAGTCAGCCTGTAATGTGTAGGCTCCTGGACCCCTCCCAGAGTTCTACTCTTTTATATGGTGATATCTGGATTAATAAATGTATTTATGCACACAGAGAGAATTTACTGTATCCCAGTCCCCTTGAAATTTTCTACATTTTGTCATGTTACAACCAAAAATTGTATATATTATAATGTATTTTTATTGGGATTTTATGTGATAGACCAACACAAAGTGGGATAATAATTGTGAAGTGGAAGGAAAATAATAAATGGTTTGTAGCAATCAGAAAAATGGAGGAAGAAATTAAATCCCTAAAAAAGGACCAACAGGAACAAGCGTATAACGTAGAAGATCAAGAAAATAGAGACAGAAGGAAAAATATCAGAATACGCAGAGTGCCAGAACTAGCGCAGCATGAAAATCTCTCAGAATTAATAAGAAAAATTTGTAATCCATTATTGGATAGAGAAATAACCTCCCCACTAAGAATAGAACGGGCACATAGGATACGAAGACCAAGAGAAATATCACAGGATAATCCTAGAGACATCATAGTGCAATTTGAATGTTGGGAGGAGAAAAATCAACTATGAAAAAATCTGAGAGAAAGTCGCCGATAAAATATGAAGAGCATAATATTCAAATATACCAAGTCTCAAGAGACACTGAGAAGAAGAAGAAATTTAAAGCCATTACTAAGAGCTCTGCAGGAGCAAGAAATTCAGTATAACTGGGGTTTTCCAGCGTGTCTGATTGGCAGGAAAAATGGGGTCACAGCTAGATGGAGGAAATACCAGAGTTCTGCCAAAAATGAGAGATTCCAATACCAAATATTTAATGAAAGAGAGCTTGATTCGAGGGGTGGATGGGGGAGGTGGGGAGGGGTGGAAGAGAGGAGGTGGGGAGGGTAAATAGGAGATCATTAAAGTAAGCAGAAAAGTGGGGTCTGGTGACCGGGGTCCCGGGGAGTGCTCTGGCGCAACGCCCTAGAATCGGGGAGAGGGGATTGTGTCAAACAGAATTTCACCTTAGAGGTAGGAGTACAAGAGCGCAAGAGGGAGGCAATAGACAATGCCCGAAACAAGAAAAACAGAGAATTGAGCGCACTCCAAAAGTCCAGCCTATACACAGATATAATTCTAAGACAGATAATTCAATATTGAGAAAATGGTACACATAGATGCAGTATATTAGAGTCTATATATAAAAAGTCCATAGGCATAATAGCCAGAGAACACACTAACACTTGATGGCAGCCAGCTAACAGATGAAGCAATCTGTAAACGACAAGAAAAACACAAAAGCGGCGCCTTCTAAGCGTAGCAGTAGTAAAATTTAATTAGTGTGTCTAACAATATAAAAAACCTACTCACAAAGCAGGTGAAAGACCAGGCATGTGAACATTAAGGGTTTTCTTCCGCAGGTTGTAAACGTCCATCACGCTGGGTGTCAGGTTGCTGGTTACTGCTGGCGGCAAGGACGATGTATAGCAAGGTCCTCCGGAACCAAAAGACAGAGAACCTGTTTCCCGGTGTAGCAGCGCGAGTGATGTCACTTCCTATGCGCGGGTGGATGCGCGTGTTCGGGACATTCGTATCCCTTCCTCAGGCAATGGGGCAATGGGGCATTGCCTGAGGAAGGGACACGAATGTCCCGAACGCGCGCATCCGCCCACGCATAGGAAGTGACATCACTCGCGCTGCTACACCGGGAAACAGGTTCTCTGTCTTTTGGTTCCGGGGGACCTTGCTTTACATCGCCCTTGCCGCCAGCAGTAACCAGCAACATGACACCCAGCGTGATGGACGTTTACAACCTGCGGAAGAAAACCCTTAATGTTCACATGCCTGATCTTTCACCTGCTTTGTGAGTAGGTGTTTTATATTGTTAGACACACTAATTAAATTTTACTACTGCTACGCTTAGAAGGCGCCGCTTTTGTGTTTTTCTAATAGACAATGCCCTATACTCAAGACCATAGGGTCTAGGTCCAACCATGAGAGGGGGGATGGGGGAGGAGAGGGTGAGGGGAGGTGGGGGAACAGGGGGGTCAGGCGGGAGGCGGGTGGGAGGGGGCGTGTGGAGGTTGGGCGGAAAGATGGGGTGGGTAGGAGATTAGGTTTGGTTATCTGTTGGGGGAAAAAAACAGGAAAAAAAAGAAAGAAAACATGTCTAACGTAAATTTTATTACATACAATGTAAGAGGCCTCTGTTCCCCAGAAAAAAGACACATGGTTCTAAAAGAAATTGAAAGATACTCTGCAGAAATAGTCTTTTTACAAGAGACACATATAACAGTAGACTCCAGTGTCAGACTCTATTCTTGGGCAGTCCCAACCTGGTATTATAGAGACTCCCCACAAAAAAAGATCTAAGGGGGTTGCCATAGGGATAGGGAAAAATTGTAGCTTTAAGGTGGAAGAAAGGAAAGTAGACCCAGAGGGTCGCTACCTGTTTTTAAGAGGGGCCCTACAAGGGAAAAAAATATACGTTGGCAAGCATATATTGTCCCAATAAACACCCCCAAAAATATCTTAGGGGGACTCTAAACGCACTAATGGATTTTAAACAAGGTTATGTAATTCTAGCAGGTGATTTGAACTTCTCATTGGAACATCATCTTGACAGAATGCCTGGTGCACAGATGTGAGATTCTAAGCAACTGCGATTATTGAAAAAAAATAGTTTAATCACCAATTAATAGACCCTTGGAGAATTGCATATCCTAATAAAAGGGACTACACATACCATTCTTCTGTGCACAATACGTACTCAAAATTAGATTATCTAATGGTAGACCACGGTGTATTGGAACATGTAAATAAAACCTCAATAGGCATAATATCAATCTCTGACCATGCCCCGGTAATAGTTAGAATACGTTTCAATGATATAGAACAAAGAAAAGGGACGTGGAATTTAAACAAAGATCTGATAGACGATATAGAAGTAGGCGACACAGTAAAAAAAGAGATTGAGCAATATTTTTTGACAAATAACACACCGGACGTCAGTTCGGCGACAATATGGGAAGCCCACAAGGCATGCATTAGGGGTAAGTTAATCTCCATAGGGGCAGGGAAAAGAACGGCAAGAGAAGCAAATAGAGAAAAGATAATAAGGGAGTTACAAGACCTTGAGCAAAAACACAAAAACCAAGGAGAAAGTGAAACATACCAGAAAATAGTCATAAAAATGGCTCAACTTAGAGACTTGATGGAACTTGAAACTGGAAACATATTCAAGAATGTAGCAAAAGAAAGATACAAATGGGGGAATAAACCAGGGAAATATCTTGTTAGAATATCCAAGGAAAAAAATAACTATATTGAAAAAATAAAAAACCAAGTAGGGCAGAATATAAGACTTCTGAAATTGCAGAGGCTTTTCAGACCTTTTATAGTGCATTGTATTCGATCAGAAAGGGAGAAACTCAGGAGCAGAAAGGATTATAAGAATATAAAAATTAAGGAATACTTAGAGGAAGCTGTCGCAAGAAAATGCTGAACTCTTAGAAGACCCAATAACACAAGGAGAAATACATAAAGCCATTCAAGAAACATCTGGAGGAAAGAGTCCAGGTCCGGACGTGTTACCGATTAAATACTATAAAAAAATTAAAGAACTCTTGGCCCCAGAGCTATGCAAATATTTCAATAGATTGGGAGAAAAGGAAGAAATAAGGAAAGAATCTCTCCTTGCCAATATTTCAATTATTCCTAAAACGGGAAAAGATGGTACTCCTTGTTTCAATTACCGTCCAATAGCATTATTGAATGCTGATATAAAGGTTTATGCAAAAATATTGGCAACGAGGATAAAGGCATTAATGCCGGATCTAATAAACGCAGATCAGATGGGATTTATAAAAGGGAGAGAAGGGCGGGATAATAGTTTAAGATCTCTATTGTTTCTACAGGAGGATGGTAAGAAGAAACCCCCAGTCGTACTCTTGTCAATAGATGCTGAAAAAGCTTTTGATTCGACTGGGGGTTTATGATGGAAACTCTGCGAACTATAGGATTGGGACCTAGATTCATGAAATGGGTGGAAAACCTATACAATTACCCAACAGCAAGGGTAAAGGTCAACGGGAGTGTGTCGTCTATGTTTGAAATGATGAACGGAATGAGACAGGGTTGCCCGCTCTCTCCCCTCCTGTATGTAATATCGTTGGAACCATTATTGGCCAGGATACAGAACAATCCGCATATAGGGGGGGTGAGAATAGAAGAGGAGGAGCATAAAGTTGCAGCGTACGCAGACGACATACTCCTATATGTGACCAAGCCGAGACCCTCTCTTCCCAATGTAGTGAAAGAAATACAAAAATATGGGGAACTTTCTCATTTTAAAATTAATCCTATAAAAACGGTAAGATTTACAGAAAACATTTCCATTTATCTGGGAAAAAAAACATTAACATATTTAGGAATAAAGATTACACCTAGAGTAGAAAAATTATATGTGGCCAACTATATCCCATTAGTTAATGAAATAAAACAAGATTTGAATAACCTAGCAAAGAGACCGATCTCCTAGGTAGGTAAGATCAATGCATTTAAAATGTATGGTTTCACCAAAAATAATATACAAGTTCCAAATGCTCCCCATAAGAATTCAACAAAGCTTCTTCAAGATGATAAAAGCTGTGTCCCCCACACGGCTTCTCGCAAACTACAAATGGGACTTCTTATGGCTTTCTTTTAACAATGGCTTTCTTCTTGTCACTCTTCCATAACGGCCAGATTTGTGGAGTGCATAACTAATGCCTTCTACACACGATCAGATTTTTCATCTGGATAAACTCTGACTGATTTTTCTGACAGAATTACATTCAAGCTGTCTTGCATACACACTTTCACACCAAATTCCGACCGTCAAGAATGCGGTGACGTACAACACAATGATGAGCCGAGAAAAATTAAGTTCAATGCTTCTGAGCATACCGACGAATGGAATTTCCATCGAAAAAAAAAGAACATGTTCTCTTTCTAAATTCTGACAGAAAAAGTCAGATGGGGCACACACATGATCGGAATATCCGATGAAAAAATTCCGTCTGACTTTTGCAAATGCGCAAGATTTACACAGGAAAACAAAGTAAGTGCGGAAATGACGTCCACAAAAGATTCAGCAATCACTAGTAAAGATGGTGCGGCAAATACCTGGAAGAAAATAAATGTTACAAAAGCTGACAAAGGTATTTTAAAACCTTGTTTTATTCAGCTTTGAATTTGTATGGCTTATAAATAAATGATTGGATCATTATATTTAAAAAAAATATTTTTTTTTAAAAGTACAGGGTTTACTTTTTAGGTTGTTATAAGGGCAAAATATATACAAGATTGAAAAAGAAATTGTGTTAGCAATGATCGTTTGACCTGGTGGCAAATCAAATCACCGGATAATATTATTGGCTGAAGAGTGCCACAACCAAATTTTACGAGTGTCTCCTAATAGGGAAGATTTCAGCTGCAGGATGTGAGATCGTGGGAGGCTGTGGCTGTGAGATTCAGATGATTTTGGGGAGGGTGTTTTTATTTAGAAAACCTAGCATGCCAAATGTTACCACTCAAAGTCTTCTGGTGCCCCCAAACCCCTGAAACCAAAGCAGTCTGATATACAAATTCTGACTTCCCCACTACTGCCTCTCTATTGTTTCATAAATATGATAGGCAGGCTCAATAACCAATAATGAGCGCAGGAGGGTAAGGCCAGCAATCAAATTTTAGTTTTCTTGGTTGGTATTTGCATTTTAATGGATGTTGAAGGTCCTGGGAGAGTCAAGAAGGCAAAAAAAAGGTTTATGCATGTAGGTGGGGTGCAGCGTGGTGCAGCAGCAATAATTCAGACAATCAGGTGCAATAGTAAACTTGTATTGAAGTAATGCAGCAACAGTTCACCACAAAGCCAGTGGAAACATTGCCCAACCAGGTGCACTCACGGTTTCAGCAAAGTGAACAGAGAGAGTTCCAGCCAGAATGATAGCGTCTGTACAGAGGGGCAGAATGCCGCCTGGGCATCTATTTCCCAATGGGGAAGATGTACAGAAGAGATGTGACCCTACAGTTCTCCTCCTCGTCAGGAACTGTTCCCTACCTCTAGGACTGTGCCTAACAAATGAGTACAATTCTCTGCACTACCAACTTGTGTAAAGCATGCCAAACACGGGAGCCAGGGCATTAAATAGACTGCCTGACCCAAGATGGCTTCCAGAATTACATGGGGCTCCAGCATCCATCCAGATTGCTTCCCCAGTGACCTAGGGAATTACAGAGGAACCAGGTTCCTCCTGACTTCCTGTCCAGCTGCAAAGTTATTGCAGTTGAGCACCACCATAGAAAATAAAATCAACTGCACCTGCCTATATGCAGGTCCTAGAGGGTGCTTACTTTACATTGCCATCTTTTTTTAATGTTATAACATGTTTATGTTATATGGGCCATCCCATGTGATCCTTAACACTTCTGAAATGCAATAAATGGAAAGGCCTGTGTTGTTTTTATTTTTAAAAGTAATTTGTGACATAGTTGCTAAGCAATGGACTTTGCACTGTTTTATGCTAATTAAAAAATTGGCAAGCAGTTGATACTACCTGATTATTTAATGCAGTCGCTGATGGCCATTTTCCACCAGTGATTTGAAGCTTCAACTCTATAGCCAGCTAAAAACTAGCAGAGAAAAGAAACGGAGAAATGCGTAGCTTCTACAGATCTCAGCTACAAAGTTGTTGGTTGGCCATGGGCCATGGCTCAACATGGCCCTGTCTGAATAAGGAATGTTGGCAACTCCAGCACATGACAAAACTTTTCAATAGTGGAATAACTGCCAGCTCAGTCAAAGTATCAGAGTGTATGAACCTCTGTGAACTTCGTCCCATTGCAACATTACAAATATTAGGCAGAAAACAGCCAAATTGCCAGACTGCCAGCTTGTTGTAAATTTGATCATAAAGAAGATTTTTTTCCCCTTGTTCACACCAGACAGTCTGTCAATAATTCTACAAAGGCCTTCAGCATAAGTGAAGCCCTACCGTGAGCTTGATGGATTGTCTGGGAGCCCACATAAAGAGGAAATGATTTCAAGTGTAGATAAACCTAACAATGAGCTTCTCTTATTTGGTCATTTTTGGTCTGTTTAATATACTATTGGAGGCATTTTGTTACATCTTTTAGATACGATTTAAAATGTTCTTATATGAAATTAAAACGTATACTGACTGTGAGTTACTATGGTATTGCTGCTTGTGGTGGTGAACATGTGCTGGAATTTTGTGATGTTTGTGACTGTGTCACCATTCTATACATACTATGGCCTCCATACCCCTCTTCTACACATATCACCCACTGCCATATCCTCCACACTCCTCTTATACACATACCACCCATTACCATTCCTTACACATTCCTCTTATACACATACTACCCACCTCCATACTTTCTACCCTCCTGTTATACATAAACATCCTGGCTCCATACTCCCCATCCCTCTCTTATACATGAACAATCCGCCTCCATATTCTACACCCCTCTCTTATAGGTAAACAATCTGCCTCCATACTCTCCACCCTTCTCTTATACACAAACAACTTGCCTCCATACTCTCCACCCCTCTCCTATACATAAACAACCTGCCTCCATACTCTTTACCCGTCTCTTATACACAAACAACCTGCCTCCATACTCTCCACCCTTTTCTTATACACAAACAACCTGCCTCCATACTCTCCACCCTTCTCTTATACACAAACAACCTGCCTCCATAATCGCCACCATTCTCTTATACACAAACAACCTGCCTCTATACTCTCTATCCCTCTATTATACATAAACAACCTGCCTCCATGCGCTTCATCCTTCTCTTATACATAAATAACTTGCCTCCATACTCTCCACCTTTCTTTTATACATTAACAACCTGCCTCTATACTCTCCACCCTCCTCTTATATATAAACACCCTGCCCCCATACTCTCCATCCCTCTCTTATATATAAACAACCTGCCCCCATACTCTCCACACACTCCTATTTTACACATACCACTCACCGTCATACCCTTCACACTCCTTTTATACACATAACACCCATCGACTTACCCTACACACTACTCTTATACACACACCATCTGCCTCCATTCTATCCACTAGACATGTGCACTGCTGAAAAATGTGTATATTTTTGTTTCATTCTTTTTTAATTTTTTGGGTTATTCGTTATGATCACAATTCATAAATTCGAAAATCCGTAAATTAGAAAATTTTTAAAATTTAAATCTGAAAATAAGAAAGAAAATCTGAAAGTTCAAAAGAATGACTGACTAACAAACTAACTAATAATAACTAATTAACTATTAAATTATAGGTATTGAATTTCCTTTCAAATTTGGCGGTTAGTGAACATAACGAATACAAATTTAGCCAAAGTTACGAATTATCCGGACTAACGAATGACGCATCTAAACAAAAAGAACGGAACAAATTAATAATAAATAATAATATTATTATTATTGTTATTTAATATTATTAATTTTTTACATTCCATTCGTTTATATACGCCATTAGTTATTTTGGATAATTCGTAAGTTTAGATGAATTTGTATTTGTTATGTTCACTAACCGCCAAATTTGAAAGGAAATTCCAATACCTATAATTTAATAGTTGGTAATAGTTAAGTTATTATTAGTTAGTTATTATTTCAGATTTTCTAATTTTTGGGGTTTTCTGATTTCTGAATTTCCGAATTTTTACATTTCCGAATTTTCGCATTTACAAATTTTTGAATATTCAAATGTATGAATATTCAGAAAAATGTGTTAAAATGGTTTTCGTTCATTCAGAACTAAACAAATTGCATATGTCTACTATCCACACTATTCTACTACACATACCACCAGCCGTCATATCCTCCACACTTCTCTTTAAAACATACCACTCACTGTCATACCTGTCACACTTCTCTTATACATTACCACCCACCGCCCTACCCTCCACACTCCTTTCTTACGCTGCCACCCACAGCCATACCATCCACACTTCTCTTATACATATACCACCTGCCTCCATACCCCACACCACTCTTCTACACATGCCACATTGTTATAGTGCCACAATGTATGGTGTGTAATCATATATGTACACAAAGGCAACCGTATTTACTTATTATATATACAAACTTTGAAGTACTATAAAAATTGCTTTGCTTCACTGGAGCAAGCTGACTGATGGAAACCGGTGCACTATGTAACAGATATCTTATATCAACACATGTTAAAGGGGTTGTAAAGTTTTTTTTTTTATTGTATAAATAGGTTCCTTTAAGCTAGTGCTTTGTTAGTTCACTTACCTTTTCCTTCAATTTCCCTTCAAATACAAAGTTCCCTCTAGTGGTTAAATAGTAACTATATATTAAGTAAAGATGAGTCTAACCGCACCCCCTTGCTGTCTTCATCCTGTATTCATCCCCCTACCAACCTCCTCAACCTACGCAGGCGTGTCGGGCTCTTGTATTCACATCTATGGACCCGCAGGAATCAAAGCAGAATGAAATGGCTGATTGAATGGCCTTCCTGTCCTGTCTTCTGCACCACCACCTTACAAATTCCAGCGTGTGTGCATATGCCCCACTAGTGGTTTCTACGTATTTAGGACCTTGCAGAGACCAGTCATGAAATCTTCATGCATATAATAGAGGTATTTGTTAGTCCAGCACATACCTGTGTTCATTACATTTGTGCACTACTTTATGCTACTAGCCAGCATAGCTGCCTTCACCCAATAATGTCTAGGGGCGGCTGTACACAGCCTCAGAACATCCCGGGCACCAGAAATAAGCAGCGTATTTACGCTGCATAGGGAAATGCACCCATGTGCATGAAGACTGAGATCACAAGTAAAATCTAGATGAAAAACAAAGCTCATAGCTGACTTTTAATTAGCCGCAATTGGATTCTTACAGAAAAATCTTGAATTTTTCACAGTACAATTAATCATAGAGGTACGTATGTATAATGGCCTGAAGAACTTAACTTGATGCATTTGTTAGCATGTAGAAACCTTAATGAAAGGGCTCCACCGTCTTGTAAAATGAAAAAATAATGTGGATATCACAAATGAGCAGATTTTTTTTCCTTTGCTGATAGATTAGCTGCTAATGTGGAATCTAGAAACAGGCTGGGGAGCTTTTATCTGTGTGATCAGTCAGCTAACTAGACCACAGATAACAAACAGCTTGGGAAGAAGCCTAAGCTCAGATGGAAAGGGTTAAGGAAGCTGAGCTGAACAGGTCCCAGAGAGACACTTTGGAATTATCTGCCTGCAGCCAACTCATCTGTACGTCAGCGGCAGCAGTAGTTCAATCCCCATTGCTGAGAACATTCCCAGAGAGGAGGTCATGTACATGTGATAGAGAAGAGGAGGAAGATGAGGTCTATACAGTGACAATGAGAAATTGGCTTTACTTACTGTAAAATGCCCTCAGATGGTGAGTTCATTCCTGTCAATCCCAAATCTAAGAGAGCCGGAGCTGCAGGGTTTGCTCCTCATTGTCGTAACAAAAATGGGCAGAGGATATAGCTTTCTGTTGAGCTTTAAGAATTGCAAAGAGCATAGATACGTTCTGATAACACAATACACAACTATAATACAAAGAAGCAACTAAAGGTGAAACGCGCCTATCGGAAGTGTTGTAGTCAAAAGACGTATTTATTGTTACTAGGGGCTAGAAACCTTGGTGTCAGCAAACGGATGGCTATATTTGGATATTTAATATTTACACTCTAAGATCCGTTCAAAGCTAAATGAAGAGAAAATATGGAAATACAATAATTGTACATTACATATTGGAGGCAGTAAAAATGATGTCCACAATAGACAGAAATTTCATGGTTTGTTAGATGCTGAAATGTCAGGGTTTGTTAGATGCTGGATTGTCAAACCATCAAAACCTTGGTTCACATCTGTTCATGTTACATGTAGGGAAGCCCATGCATTTCAATGGGCTGGACTACTTGCGTGAATCACGGGGGAAGAAGTCACTGACCTTTTCGTAAAATCACAGCGCAATCTATAAGGAAAAAATGCATACAATTGACGATGCATGGGTTTCCATTAAGACTCTTTGAGTGCTCAGGTGAGGGCTGACACCTAAGGCGTCATGTGCACTGGCAGCTCTTGAACACGGCTGCAGGAAAACGCAAAACACGACAAAACCACAATTCACTTTTTTACCATGATTTTGCCACGGTCAAAACGTTCCTATCCTGAATGCGATTCTTCTGCGTTCATGAGAGGGAAGTTTAACTGCACCTAAATGTGGCAGTTCCTAAACTCTGCTAAAAGCCTATGTGTACATGGATATATAAGGGTTTATTTATTAAGGCTGGAGAGAGTGCAAAATCAGGCTCACTTCTGCACAGAAACCAATCAGCTTTCAAGTTTTATTGGCAAAATGTAATTGAACAAGCTGAGGTTAGAAGCTGATTGGTATCTTTGCAGATGTGAGTCTGATTTTGCACTCTCCAGCTTTAGTAAATAAACTCCAAAGGCTTTCATGGAGTTGAGTTTTGGGGCTCTGGCAGAAAAAACGCCAAAAGCTCCTAAACTTGAGTTTAGGAGCTGCTAGTGTACATGAAGCCTAAAGCGGTATTAAGCTCGAAAATATATTTTTTTATTATAATTTAGTATTCTTAGATGTGGCAGCGGCATCGGTTTTCTTTTTTTAGCTTTTCTTCCCTTTATTTTCACCTTTTAAGAAGAACAAAAGAAATAAAGTGTTACTGTATCTGCTTAAAATGTGTTAGCTAGAATTTGGATTTCATTTGTTAGTCAAGACCATCTAAATCTGCTAGTCTAACACTACCCTCTCCCTATATTGACAATACTGCTGTCCAGAGGTCACTCCATAGCTCACTGAGTGGACACCCTAACAGAGGAAGTGTGTTACAGGCCAGATCACCAGGTGAAATAAAGGGGAACAAAGTCTAAAAAAAAGGAAATGCAAGCTTCAAAATATTACATTTTGTTTTGCGTTTAATACAACTTTAAGTAGAATGACTTTAGAAACAAACATTTCTTACGAGAACAGAGTCGCATGCATGCATTTTGGCAATGCATGGTAAAACACACACACACACATTACCACAATGCATATTAGTGTGCTTTGTGCCACTCTGCCATTTATTTTGAATAGCACATCAATGTACAAATGCTGTGATTTTGAAACATAATAATGCTATATAATGTGTAGCCAGGTGCTAGGCTACAGCAATATGAAGAAGACACATTGCCTTTTATACTTCTCTCTCACTGCTGAGATACTGACATTATTATGCACCATTCTCCTCCAGCCAGCAGGGGGAGAGCTAAAGCCAAGCAAGCCCATAGATATCTATGCAGAACGCTGAGAATCCTGAGAGTTGTGGTTTTGGATGGCAGCTATATAATGGGACGAATAGACCCCTTAAAACTGAACTTTTCATTCCTTACTGGCCTTTTACCTGGTTGCAGGTCCTGCACATTTAGGGAACACACCACCACCATATTCTTCTGTGACGTCACCTGTAAGCTGACAGCTCTTCAGGGTTAAACCGACGACTTCACCAATGATGCACCACCTGCCCCCGCCCCCTCCTTCTTTCCCAATGAAGGACTATGCCTCCTGGGATATGAGACCTACATATTTCTTATGAGGCGATGCAGGCAAAATGCACCTCTAGATAAATGACATGCACAGAGGGGGCAAACCAGGCATTTTTTACGAAAAAAAAGGCCTGCTTTCTGCAGTGGAGGAGAGGAGGGGTTGATGGGAGGCAACATGCCGTAGAGGGTGAAGTTCCACTTTAAAGTACAAATCCCAAAAGGGCATTTTGCAGTGGTAGGAGTGGAAAGATGATTTTTTTTTTTTTAATTGCCCAAGAAAGCGAGAGAGAGCACCTCTGTTTGGATATTCATCTGCCAGCATGTGACCATACCAGCAGAGATCTGAGCCTGAGATTCGGTGCACCTGCACCGCTACAGGAAGGAGACTGGAACGTTCACTTACCCCCTATTTACCACAACTCATCACCAGAGGCTTTCAGGGAGATATTGAGAGGTCACCATAGCATTTTTAGGGACTGATGAGAGGGTTATTTGCCCATTACTGATACTGCATCTATACCAACCCTTTACCACATTATACCAAACCTTTACCGCATCTGAGTCACATCTACCTTGTACCTGTGCTGAGACTATACCGTACCTAATATGCAGGTTAACTGGAACTGTCATTAAGTGCAAATATGCTCTTGATGGGCCCTAACGATAGCCAACAGAAGAGCTTCCCCTCCTGATCCTCTCCCCTACCATCCTTCTTAATTTTTTGACAGCGCTAGCAAGGTCTTGGGCTAGCATCGCCACCATAAATGCATTTTGGCAGTATAGTTCCAGCACTCTGTGGATTGAAATTTACTACTGCTCACTGCTGAACTTGAGCTGGCCTTGCTATGGTTTATGCTAATCTGGATTGCTTTTATGGGTAATAATATATTAATTTTCCTTTACTACCTCGTTTGGTGCTTGTTTCCTTTCATATAGCCTACTATTGGGTACTAAGTATTAATTTCAGCGATTTTCTGCAATATCGTATGTTTGTACTCTCAACCTGGTGTGTCAGAGGGCTGAGGTTCTTGAGAAGGTCGATACCAAAACAGAGTACCCATCCTATCCAGTGGCACCTACAGGGGTAGTCCTACAAATGCATGTTAAAGTGGAGGTCCGGGGAAAAGAAAAAAATTAAAAGCCAGCAGCTACACTTTTAATAAATGGACACTTACCTGTCCTGCTGTCCCTCGATGTCAGCACCACAGCTGATGTTTCTATCAGCTGTCGGGTGCTGCCGCCGCCATTGCGGGTAAGGGAACCCAGCAGTGTAGCCATTTCGGCTTCACGCCGGGAACTCTACTGCGCATGTGCGAGGCCCCGCTCCTCTCTCCTATTAGCCTGGCGGCTAGAGGAGGAGGGAGCCCCGCGGTGACATCACTGCCGTGTCATGGCTGTGGCTGGACTCCCGGAAGTAGGAAAGGATACCTGTCCCCCCTCTCCTTGTGAATTGTGGCACTGAAGGGGGGGAGAAATCCAATGAGCGGAAGTTTCACTTTAAGGTGGAGCTCCGCTTTAACATGTGTGCTTACTGTATGATAACAATGTAAACCCAACCTTAGATTTTATATAAAATCTTCGCAGGCACTTACTAGACATAAGTAATAATAAATATGCGCAATCCACTGAAATAACTATATAATGCCATAATGCCATAATTATGTATTTTATGATCAAAGACACTTGAATAATCAGTGGAAGACATTATAGGTTTGCATAATAGACTTTACCAGCATCCTTTCTAGCAAAAAATATACAGTCTTTAAAGGTCCAAAACATTGTCTGTCCAAGCAAAGCTACTTTTCGTGTCCCCAAAGGGGCGAGAGGGTATCAGGTTAGCTTTTAGGGGGTCAGGTCATCAGGATAGTACACATTTCTGCCTTCCACCTTCTGTAGGGGATCAGACCCAAGGAATGAAATAATTGTTGGTTTTATCTTTAATTCTAATGAAGACAAGGGGGTAGTGGGATATTGCATAGGCAAAATGGTCTGTCACACCTATGTCCAATTAGCATAGTGAGTTCAAGGTCTGGCTAAGTGGCACATTGGTAGAAGGACATGTGTATGCAAAGTTGTGATAATTAACATCAAAGGGACTCAAGTAGATTCTTTGCATGAAGCCTTATAAGCCTACCACCAGTCTGACACCTGGACCACCCCCCACCCCTATCCTTTAAAAAAAAAAATTATAATTATTTCATTATAACACTCCTAAACTGAAACGTATAGCATTATCCGACAGGCATTTAACAGTGCCCAACTCTCTGACCTTCTTATCCCCATGCACTTTGTCACATCAAAAAACTATAATTGGATGCAGCCCAAAAGCCCTTGTCACATCACAGGAAAATGAGCAGACTAAATGAGTAAATCAAATCCATCTGCCATTAATTTTCATAATTCTATGTTTATCAGTCTAGTTACACCTGCAGCTGTGACATATTTGCCAACACTATAATATAATTTCAAGAGGCGCATTGCTGTTCATTATGTGTGTTCATGCCTGCATATTGTGTACAGAGAACAACACAGATCTTGTTTATCAAAGTATCTGAAAAAGAAACGTCTGTCTTTTCCCACAGCAACCAATGTGGTTGAAATCTAAGCATGGGGTTCGCACCCTTTTTATATTAAAAAACAAGCCCTGTAATCATAGTGAGAATTGTATTGCCCAATGTTTCCATACCTCCTTCCCCAATCTGTCAGAATTATTATGACCAGCCCAGGACCCCATTCACACTTGCAACTTGCAAATGGTGCCAACTATTTTTACCTGTGGGAGTTTCAGCGGGGTTCCCTGTAAATAACTTCGAATGAGAAGCCTTCTTCAAGGCAATGGAAGACTGATAGCACACAGCTATTTAGGGCCCTTCTCATGTAAGCAATCATTCAGCTAATACCTATGGATGATCAGCACTTGGCACAAACAGTTTTTATGCAGCGCTGTTCAACTACAAAAAATCACAGAAAAATCTTACCATCCCCCAGCCACTTCCCCTTAATCTGAAAAGGCTGCGGGTAGGGAGGATGTACACATGCCGAGGTCTTGATTTTTGCATTGCAGAGTGGCATAAATAATGCCCCCTGTTGTATTCTGTGCCACTTCCGGCCACCAAATGTGACTCATTTATTTGAATGGTGCTGTGTCACAACTGCTTGCCACTTCCTTCTCACACCTTGTCAAACACCCTCCAAAGAGTGTATAGAGTACTCGTCAGAGGGTTAGTGCAAGTATAAACAAGTCCTATGGACGTTAAAGAATTAATTTTTATAAAATGTACATCTTATAAATACACAAATTAGAAACAAATCACCCGATGTTCTATGTGCAAGATGTAATAGGGATGTAGGGGACCTAATACTTATGTTATGGAGATGCCCAAAATTGCATCGATATTGAAATTCAGTTGTCAGCACAGTGAACAATGCCCTCCAGGTCTCCATTGGACCCTAAACATTGCACTTTAAGTAGGCTTGGCACTATAAACCCTGAAGGATAGACCAAAGAGGCAGCTACTAGGGTCTTGTTTCAGACTGGCAGACTTATTTCACTGCATTGGACCTCTCCCACTTCCCCCAATGCCACAGATGTGGATTGACCAAATGGGTTCAATGTTACGGATGGAAAATCTGATATACAGTGCCTTAAAAAAGTATTCCTACCCCTTGAAATTTTCCACATTTTGTCATGTTACAACCCAAAACATCTAGTGGAACCAATTGTCTTCAGAAATCACCTAATTAGTAAATAGAGTCCACCTGTGTGTAATTTAATCTTAGTATAAATACAGCTGTTCTGTGAAGCCCTCAGATGTTTGTTAGAGAACCTTAGTGAACAAACAGCATCACGAAGGTCAAGGAATACACCAGATAGGTCAGGGATAAAGGTGTGGAGAAGTTTAAAGCAGGGTTAGGTTATAAACAAATATCCCAAGCTTTGAACATCTCACAGAACACTGTTCAATCTATCATCCGAAAAATGAAAGAGTATGGCACAACTGCAAACCTACCAAGACATGGCCATCCACCTAAACTGACAGGCCAGCAAGGAGAGCATTAATCAGAGAAGCAGACAAAAGGCCCATGATAACTCTGGAGGAGCTGCAGAGATCCACAGCTCAGGTGGGAGAATCTATCCATAGGAGAACTATTAATAGTACACTCCACAAATCTGGCCTTTATGGAAGAGGGGCAAGGAGAAAGCCATTGTTGAAAAAAAGCCTTAAGAAGTCCCGTTTGCAGTTTGCGAGAAGTCATGTGGGGGGGACAGCAAACATGTGGAAGAAGGTGCTCTGGTCAGATGAGACCAAAATTTTACTTTTTTTTGGCCTAAAAGCAAAACACTATGGGCCAGATTCAGGTAGGAGAGTGAATCTTTATTTTGGAGTAACGTTTCTCATTTACGTTACTCCGCCGAAACTTTAGGAGCAAGTACTGTTATTCACATAGCACTTGCTCCTAAAGTTGCGGCGGCATAGCGAAAATGAGCCGGCAGAATTCAAATTGGGCTGGTAGGGGACGTGTAGTATTTAAACTAGGCGCGATCCCGCGGCGAACGTACTGCGCATGCATCGACTGTCAGTGCGCAACGGATGTTTTTTACGCAAACAACGCAAATTTTAACATAGGATACTCCACCTAGGGGGCATGTTTTTCTTTACGCCGCGTATCGCCTACAGAAACGTCGGAAAGTCACTGCGTCGGGCCCGAGTACGATCGTGAATTGCCGATTCTCGCTGATTAACATATTCTCGGCGTTAATCAGCGGGAACGCCCCAAACGCCATTTTTAAAATTTCAGTTCCGATACGACGGCGAAATACAATTACGCCGCTCGTATAGGAACTCCAACCCTGCGTTTCTTGTTTTCTGCTTACAGAAAACAGAAACGCCAGCTCAAAGTGAGAGTTATGCTGGCGTATCACTGATACTCCAGCTTAACTCTACCTGAATCTGACCCAATGTGTTGCAGAAGATTAACACTGCACATCACTCTGAACACACCATTCCCACCGTTAAACATGGTGGTGGCAGCATCATGTTGTAGGGATGCTTTTCTTCAGCAGGGAGAGGGAAGCAGGTCAGAGTTGATGGGAAGATGGATGAAACTAAATACAGGGCAATCTTAGAGCTTGAGCCATTTTGCAAAAAAAAAAAATGGGCAAAAATGTCACTCTCTAGATGTGCAAAGCTGGTAGAGACATCCACAAAAAGATTTGCAGCTGTAATTGCAGCGAAAGGTGGTTCTACAAAGTATTAACTCAGGGGGGCTGAATACAAATGCAAGGCACACTTTTCAGACATTTATCCCCCCTGGCGGTATTCCCGAGTCTGGCTCAGGGTGGAATTACATTACCAAAAGTAGTAACCCCCGAGCCAGACTAGCAGCAGCCACAGGCATGGTTTACTTACCTTGTTCCTGGATCCTGCAATGCCGCCGCAGTGTGTTCGAGCGGTGTCTCCTCGCTCCATTCACAGTGTCCCTGTGTGCCGCCGAGCTCTGTTCCCTGCGCCGTTACGACGCACATGGGCAGAGAACGGCGCCAAATTTAAAAAAGTAAATAAACACAGTACATACAGTATACTGTAGTCTTATAGATTACAGTACTGTATGTAAAAAATACACACCCCCTTTGTCCCTAGTGGTCTGCCCTGTGTCCTACATGCAATTTTATATAATAAAAACTGTTCTTTCTGCCTGCAAACTGTAGATTGTCCATAGCAACCAAAAAGTGTCCCTTTATGTCAAAAGTGATTTTAGACCAGCTATAAAACAGCGATAATAAATTATAATCACTTGCAGAATTGAGCGATAGCGATTTGTGGGGAAATTCGTCATAAAAAAATAAAAGTAATGACAGCGACAATTCTGCAACTGAGCAAATTTCAGTGATTTTGAGTTGATTACATTATTGAATAATTTTTATTATAATTATATTATTATTTGTTATAATTATTTATTATATTACAATTCATGATTTTTGTTTTTCAAACTTTTTCATATCAGAGATGTCTACTAGACTTCTGTTCAGACAGATTTAAGTGTGTTATTCCTAAGAATTACAGGCCTACAATGTAAAAACGCCAAATTTCCTTGCAAAATAATGATACCGAATTGTAAAGAATTTTGAAAATCATTTATAATTTTCCTTCCACTTCACAATTACGTGCCACTGTGTGTTGGTCTAGCACATAAAATTCAAATAAAATACATTTCTGGTTGTACCATGACAAAATGTGGAACATTTCAAGGGGTGTGAATACGTTTTCAAGGCACTGTATCAGCATAGAAACAGCTGCTTAAAATTTGAGAAGGTTTTGGGAGGTTGGCTAGCTACTTCAGGACTGGTCCCATCTGATTTAGTAATGGACAGGCAATTACTGTAAAATGTGGTATAATCAATCTCTATATATATATATGCACTGTAGATGGTATAGCTGATAACTGAATACTTATTTGGATAAGTAGTATCCAACCACAACCAAGTTGGATGGATTGTGCTGTGGATGCTCCAGGAGAGATGGGCTCTATTTGTGGCCCTAACTAATAATACCATTGTGCAATCCATCTCATGAGACCTGTATTGTAGCTCAGGTACATTGACTAATTTTCTGAGGTGAACTGTTTGTACTTTTGTATTGCAACTGACTGTATGTACAATTTGTGTGACATCTTTTATAAATCTTTACCTGATTTAAAATTTTTAAATGGAACTAATAATAGTTATAATTTTCCATTTGTCTTCCTGCAATCAATATATGGAACCGAGTTACAGTTACTGGCAATGTTACTCGAACATCATCTGATACATCAGGTCAATTTCTCTGGTTTGATTTTAGGTTCAATAATGCAAAGAATCCTATTTCAGTTTGGCTAAAGTGTACTAAATTCCTAAAACAAACATGTAAATATATTTCAGATTAATTGCATATCCTTGGATGTAGTGGCTACATAATTTTTCTTTATTCAGGCTTTTTTTATTTCTTTTAACTTGATAATCGTACAAATAGCACACTATCTGTCTCTTTGGGGTTAATTTACTAAGCCCCCATTCACACTCAATCTGACTTTGAAATTGTGCTACCTCACTTGAAATCACACGATTTCAAAGCCGCAGGTTAGTGCGACTTCAGTTGTGACTTGGCTGACATCTTTGAGACTTCATGCACAGATGTCTATGCAAGTTGCACCTAAAATTAGTGCTGAAACCTTTTTTTTTAAATTGGGCCTGCACCACAAAGTCAGTATCATACCGATTTGAACAGTTCCACTGCTGACAATAGGGTGCGATATGTCATGCGATTTAGACTTGCAATGCAAGTCTTACTAGTGTGAACAGGGGTTAACCGCAAATAGTCTGTTCACTTTGTAAGAGAAGTTGTGCTTTGTAAGGAAACATTCCCACAAAGCTTAGTGAATGTGGTAAATTTTCACTTTGCGAAGCACACCCAATCATGCCCAAGGAAAACTCACATGATTCACAGATTTGCACATGATTGGAAGTCATCAGAGCTTCATCTTATTCACTAAGCTCTGGAGAACAATTTGGGCTTTAGAAATGCTTTAAATAATTCAGCTCCAGCCCCATACCCCTGTCATTTGTTTTTTTATACCCACAAGGGTACAGATGCCCAAGTTATAAACTCTTTGCTATGGAGTCAAGATATTGCTTGTTGCCAATACATTAAAAATTGAGACCAAATCGGCATGATCTATGGAGATTAAAAGGCATACATTAACAGCAATGTATTTCCATTATTGGAACCTACAGACACAGCCTTAGAATCACCACCATTAAACAAAGAGTTTTCTTGGTTTTTAGTTTTTAGTCTAGTTCAGCAGACTTTAACAACGGTTAAATAAGCCTTAATTAGAGCTCTCTTGTAATAATAATAATGGTTAAAAGATGTTGGAGCGTTTAAGCTCTCCAGTAAGTTAAAAAATGCTTTATTATTTCTTATATACTGTATCTAGGCACCTAGTATGACCATTGTCAGGGGGACTGCTCTCCTTGTTGGATTTATTTATTTATTCGTTTTAATGAAGATACGTGTTGGAACACACAAAATTAGGAAGGCATGCAAAAAATTAGAATGGTAAGCAATTATGGCAGGCAGATTTCACACAATTTTGGAGACATAAATAAGCTACTTAATAAGCTACAGCTGCTTAATACATAGCTTCTTACAGTATACTGACATAAGATACATTTTCACTTTCTGTCCCTGTATAATCTAAACAAACATATGTCTTGTTGTTTCAAGGAAGCAAACGTAATTCTCCAGTAAGTAAGATGTTAATGGTTTCCAATGTGCGCACAGGCCTACTCTGCTGGTTATTCCCCTCAGACTGGAAGTCCCGTGTCCCTGGACGTGTTTCCATTTCACGTCATTGTGAGCTCAGCTGTTTAAGTCAACAGGGGAGAACAGCATCACTCTTTCCCTACCAAACAGTGAGAGACATTTGTAAAGTTTGAAAAAGTTTGTGCACAATGTAAACATGCAATTTCTTTGTGTACCTAGTAAGTGCAGTTTACTAAGTATTAAAGTCCAAACACCAAAGCTAACTAATCCTAAAATTGCTTCCACCCCCCTTCTAACACCTATACTAACTACAATGAGGAAGAAAGATGTAAATACTTACCTATTTTCAAGCTGCTCCAGTCTGGTTACGTGATCTCCCCTGTGTCATCCAGAACCAGCTACAGGGATAAAAGAGGGCGCTCTGCAATGGTTGTAAAGCCTGACTGGCAGCGTCACCCATAGACTCATTATGGACAATACGCTGTCGGCACTCTCTGCTCTCCCTTGAAGCTGCTGCTGAATGACACACAGTGGAGCTGATCACCAGTTTGGACCGGAGAGGGCTGAAAATAGGTAAATATACATAACTTCCACAGAGTAGTTATACAGTATAGGTGTTAGTAGGGCGGTGGGGGCAGTTTTAAGACTAGTTCACTTTAGCTTAGTGCACAAGTCTACTTTAAATTATATGTTTCAAATTGGATAAATTGGGGGGGGGTAAAAGGAAATCTACAGCACAGATACAACAACTCTGCAACAAATGTTATTTCTGTCTGTGTCTTTGTTTTAGTTTTACCATTGTTTTTTTCTGGTCAAATCAGTGCAAGTATAACCAAGTACTGGAGAAGCATGTAAATATCTCCCAATGCATGGGCCTCCGTAGACTATTGCCAGACCTTAACACTGTCATGCAGTTGGTTTCTGTTGAATGGTTATGCTGGTAAATCAGCATTCTACCAGCGTTTGCAGCCAATTCAGTGCTGATTTGTGTATTCTGGCAGGGAGAGGGAGTCCCCGCTGTCAGAAAACAAGAATACAATAGCGCAACAAGAGAAATCCCTGCATCCACATTGTTTGTGAGGATGCGGCAATCTGTGAGTTTTGTTTTTTTCTTTTGGTTACGACCCGTTGGTTGAAGGAAAAAAATTGAAGGTGCATACCTTGCTTTACTTTCTAGTCATTCAGCCTCCATTCTTTACAACTGCTGAGAGAAGATATCAGCTAGAGTGCAGGGAGTGCATTGTTTTCAACAAGTCAACCGACTCTTAGGCCGCATACACACATACGAGAACCTCGACGGGCCAAACACATTGTTCCGCCCGTCGAGGTTCTCGCCCGGCCATCGAAATCGTCAACCAAGCCGTCGGGAAAGGCGCCGAGCCATGGTTCTCGATGGGCCATCGAGCAAATAGAGAACCTGCTCTCTATTTTGGCTCGACGGCTTGCTCGACGGGACGCTCGGCGAAAACGTACACACGACCGAGTATCTCGGCAGAATATGGATCCCAGCGAGCTTCTCGCTGGATTCTGCCGAGGTTCTCGGTCGTGTGTACGGGGCCATAGACTTGTATTGTGAACAGGAGCAGTAAAATGCATATGTAAGAGTCAAATATGGCCACTCCCATATACACACATAATTACAAGTTATATTTTGAAACAAGGTATTTTTCACTCATCAACAAAAACTGAAACATTATTTGCACCAAGCAGAATTATTTTACATGTATATTGAAGAAATCAATTGAAAAGACCAAACATTTCTCTTAAAGAAGATTTCATAATGACGCATGCTATACACTTATCGGAAAATCCCTCTCACCGGAGAGGTGCCAGTCCCATGTGCTGATGTTCCATCAGCTACGACATGGCTCATAGTCGGAAACTACAGTCATGTAATGGAGTGAAACTGATATCACAATGGAATTCAACAATAGTACATAACTTTATAATTTACTAATAATAAACAAGAGCCTTTACGCACTGAGAGTTTCTAAATTATCCAGTGATAACAACAACTGAAATCAGCGTGCTTTTTATAATCGGTACATGTGTCCCAAAAGGACCAAGATCTCTTCAAATAGATGCCGCACATGGATGCTAATTTGTCTCGTGAGCTGATAACAGGGTGAGGTTGCTAAACACTCGCTGTGTTGTGGAAATCTAGCTGTCTCAGATATTCTCAGAGTATCTTACACAATTTAGCAACTGTGATGGAATGGATTTTTCCAGTGTCTATAGATAGATAGCATTACTTTTCCTAGCATTATTTTAAGTCTTAACATCTTAGGGGTTTTCCATTTGCAGATAAAGAGTTGGAAATCCCCAACTTTTAGGACAATGCAGACTGTTTATATATCTCCCACCCAAAGCTATGATCTGTTTAGTATTCAGCTACTCATCCTATTTCAGTGCAAAGTAGCTCCAACTTGGAGTTTAATATTGCGCTGAGCTGAACATAAGCGCTCTGGAAGCCCAGGGGCTGCTTTTATACACATCTGCATAAAAGCAGGAAGTTGGCATGCCACATGGCACGAGAAAAGTAAACTGGAAATGCACTTATTATGTGGATCCCTTCCTTGTAGTAATATAGTCCCCTATATCTGTGTTTCTCTTGTCAGAGAGCTATATATTGTTTTCATCTGCCACTAGATATGCTGGTAAAAAATAGTATTACTTCATGACCTTAAGGGCCCTTTCACACTAGCGGACGAACGGTCCGCTCATTACAAGTCCGTTTACGGACTTGTAATGGGTCCCTATGGGAGCGGATCCGTTAGCGGATGATGCATCCGCTAACGTCCGCTCGATCCGCATCCGTTTTTGCGGACGGAAGAATGTCCTATTTTTCTTCCGTCCGGGCAAACGGATCGGATGCAAACGGACATAGGGGAGAGCGGAGGAGAGACGGGGCGGTCCCTGCACAGTGTGCGGGGACCGCCCCGTCCGCCCGACAGCTCAGCGGAGACCCCCCCGCTGAGCTGACGGACACACGGAGCGGACCGAAAAACGGACCGCTCCGTGTGTAAGGACCCTAAAATCCAACAGTCCAACCTCTGTTATGTTAGGAACAGGTGCATGGGAAGAGGAATATGATAGGTGGGGATCTAAATGTTACTACCCAAAGGGCCTGTCTAGTGTCTTTGTATTTTTCTATCTAAAATACCCTTACTTAACTATCTGTAAAGATCAGTGATAAAGTTTTACAAGTAGTATGTCATAACAACCAATCTGATTTCACTTTGGGGTTGATTTACTAAAACTGGAGAGTGTAAAATCTGGTGCAGCTCTGCATGGTAGTCAATCGGCGTCTAACTTCAGCTTGTTCAATTTAGTTTTGACGGATTGGTTTCTCTGTACAGATGCACCAGATTTTACACTCTCCGGTTTTAGTAAATCACCCCCTGTGCACTTTGTAAAGTGCAGTTGCACTCTGCAAGTGTAGTTGCTCTAGGACAGGGGTCTCCAAACTGCGGCCCGAGGGCCAGATGTGGCCCTTTGCCAGCCTTCATTCGGCCCTTGGGGCAGTATTGCTCCCAAAGATATGAGGCACTATTCCTCCCAATGACAGCAACAATGGGGCACAATTTATTCCACTAATAGCAATGATGGAGTACTATTCCTCCTCCTACTGTCCACCAGCACTGGGGCCATGTTTATCCTCACTGATGCTCGGCCCTGGGGAATTTTCTACCCCCACTGGTCAGAACCCGGCCCCCCTTAAGTCTGAAATACAGCAAACTGGCCCTTTGCTTAAAAAGTATGGAGACCCCTGCTCTAGGACTTTGCAAAAGATTACCCAATCACATGCAAGTAAAATAAAATAAAAAATGCATTTTTGTTTGCGCATGATTGGCAGTGTTGAGCGGAATACGCCATATTAGATTTCGCGATATTTCACGAATATATAGAAGAATATTCGCAAAATATTCGTTAATATCGAATATTCGTGATATTTTATTAAAAAAAAAAAATGTTGTGAAATTTCGCTAATGCGAATGCGAAATTGATTGCAAAATTCTCGTCTGCGCATGCACATGCGCGCGAACAACACGCGAAAACAGAGATCATTTCCTATAGGAAGCACAATGCTAAGCTCTAAGATCGCAATACACAGGTCTGATGCAAAAGAAGGGCAGAGAAAGTATTCGCGAATATTCATAATACGAATATTCGCATTGCGAATATTCGGCAACATAAAAGGATCGCCTCAGCTACTCGGCCCAGGGTCTCTAATCATACCAGCAATGCTTTTAGACATCAATGGAGATCACTAGGATGTGATCTGTTTTAAAAATAAATTTGAAAAAATATGAATATTCGCAATAGCGAATATTCGCAATAGCGAATATTCAAGTTATTCGCGAATACTCGAATATGCAATATTCGTAACGAATATTCGCAATGCGAATATTCGTGAGCAACACTAATGATTGGATGATGGAAGTAGCAACTGCACTTTGCAAATTGCACAGTCTATTTTTATCTAAATCAACCTCTTTGTGTTTGGATTCAGAACAGATACATTTTTTCTGATTGGCTGTTTGACTTACTACATATTGCATTTTGTTTGTATTAAAAAATCTGGAGCCTTACAGTGTGGATGCCTGACATCACATTACAAAGATCACCCACTAGGCTGACAATATTTATCAGAATATGTGCACAGCTTTATAGAAGGCTCTGAAACAGATGACTTGTCATGCCGCTTTATTGTGTATCTTGTAAGCAGGAAAGATAAAATATAGACCACCAACAGGGTGAGTAACCCTATGGGAAACCGCAGTACATCTGCTTCCCTCACATCCACCCTCCTGTTCATACACCAAGGACGCGTTTCCTAGAAGCAGCTGGTGCCCGCACTTCTACAGAGGACATGATATAAGAAATATGTTTCCCACAGGGGATAATCCTGTCCATAAAATAAATATGTCTTTCAGGTGTAAGCTGGTGTTTAAGATGACAAGACACATGGCCACAAGAAAAACACAAAGCTGAATTTCAGTGTGATCTGTGGGGATAGTCGGGTTGAACTCATAAGGCATATCAATGAAAATCTGACTGTAAAAAATATGAAATAATATCAATTAAAAAAATATTGTTTCTTATACTATTAATAGTATCCAACCATAGCCACTGCTTATAAAGCACTTTATACTACATGTTGTGATATTTTTTACTTAAAACACATCACACAGTATACATTACTTTCATAAATTGGAGATTAATAATAACCAGGTTACCACAAGAAACATAACACTATCTCCATGCAATTGAAAAATGATCTGTCCTGACCAAAGGTTGCAGAGCTAACCTTCCATCCACTATGCCGCACGATAAGACAAGACATCTTGTATTTTGTTTGGCACATGTAATGTATTAATTAAGAAACCCCTCTTTTATTCTTTATTCAGCTTCATATAAGGACATGATTGGAAGTCTGTAGTTTGCTCTTGGCATTACAACTTGCAATTCTGCCATTTTCTGCATTCTCTCCCTAAACATGTTTGCTTTCATATACTTATCTCAACTTTTGAAGAGATATGTTAAGGTATAGCTAGGAGACTCCTTACTACAACTCACCCTTTGCATTATGGTGTAACTCCTGTGCTCTCCTTTATTCAAAAATTATAAAGAGACCTAAATCTTAAGCCCTGTACACATGGCCCAGATTCTCGTCAAGAAAAAAATGCTGTTTTTCCTGACAAGATTCCTGGCAAGATTCTCTTGCCGGCCGAGTGTACACACACACCATTCAAAAGAACCGTCGTTTTTTTGAATGACACTAATGCGGTGACGTCATCGACTATGACGAGCACGCGCTTGTCACATTCGATGCCCTCGCCGCCATCTTTCTTCACCCTATCTATGCATGGAAGCTACCGCAAATGCGTCAAAGTCATTTCGAGCATGCACAGATTTCCATGGAGAGGTAAGTATACATACGCTCAGGTTTCTCGGCAGGAAAACACTGCCGGGAATCTCACAACGAGAAAATAGAGAGCAGGTTCTCTATTTTTCTCATCGAAATTCTGGGCAGTTTTCTTGACGAGAAACCTCAAAGCCTCTTACACACACATGGTTTACTTGGCAAGAAAGCCCTACCAGCAGTTTTCTTGCCGAGAAAACCATGCGTGTGTACGAGACTTGACTTTCTCGGAGGAACAAGCAACAGAATACTTTTGTTTACACAACAAACCTTGAACAGTTACACATACTATTACATAAATTGCAAGCTAATGGTACAAGTTTTCAAGAAGATCTCACCACAGGTAGATGATACCTGTTTTTGTGGCCACAGGGCCAAAAAGGGTCTGTCCCTTTTTGGCGGCCAGTTACAACAATCATACATGACTTATGAATGTTTCCCTGACAAATAACCCAAAAGTGCTTCTTCTTCATCTTACTCCTCCATGAGAAAGTACAGAAAGTCTTTATTCATACATCTGCTCAATGCAGCAAAAGTGTGCATTTCCTAATAACTGGAAACACTCCAAACCATGGTTTGCCAAGGCAGATGAGCATATGACCATGGAAAATGTTTTCTCCCACCTTAGAGATATGACTAAAAAGTTTATAAAATACTGTTCTACTTGGTCCAAAAGAGAAAAGAAAAATAAGGAAAGGATGGGGGGGTCATATGTCCTGCATTGGTAGCCAGTTTAGCTCTGAAGCACATCTGACTAACATTGCCAACAGGGTGACTGAATGGAAATCTTTATTGCCTTGCTTCACTGCAATAATGTTGCATACCATATTTGCTTTTTCCTCATGAAGCTTCAGTTCCATTTAGACACTAAGAAAAGTTGTCCCTAAGGCTGCATTCACGCCTGAGCGACAAGTAACGCTGCATACGCGGCATTTCTTGCCGCGAATTCGATTAATTTTTTTTTTTTCAAATCATCCCCATTGATGTCTATGGCCAAACGCCAATGTCGCCTGAAAAAAGGGTCCGGGACTTTTTTTCAGGCGACAGGCGTTCAGCGTTTCAGAGATGTGAACCATCTCTATAGACATGAATGAGGATTCGCCCCTCCAGCGGCACGAGCATCGGGCGACAGGCGATTTGTCGCTCAGATGTGAATGCAGCCTGATTTGTACATGTGCTTGATGAAGGGGGTTTCACTGTACCAAAGGGTGCTGTATTAATTGAGTCCAGCATAATATGTGAATTCTATAATAATATGGAAAAGTCAAAGTAAAGATAAATATATTTATATAGCACTATGTCCTAATGATACAAGACATTGCTAGGGCATTTTCAAGCAACCAGTTCATCTCAACACGTCATAAAACCATTGATACATTGATGAGTGCTAGAAGCCCCTTCAGATATCTGGATTACCTCGCTGAGATATTTTCTTTCTTTATTTAAAATAAAGTTCTGTTTTCTAATATAAACAGCATACAACATGAATACAATAAAAATTAACATAGTAGCGCACAGAAGATCGGACATTCCGACAACAAAACCGTGGATTTTTTCCCGATGGATGTTGGCTCAAATTTGTCTTGCATACACACGGTCACACAAATGTTGTCGGAAATTGTGAACGTCAAGAACGCAGTGATGTACAACACGTACGACAAGTTGGGAAAAATAAAGTTCTGCTTGATTCCGAGCATGCGTGGAATTTTGTGCGTTGGAATTGTGTATACACACTCAGAATTTCAGTTTTGTTGTCGGAAAATTTGAGAACCAGATCTCAAATTTTTGTTGTCGGAACCATCGAACATTTGTTCTGACTGTGTGTACGCGGCATTAGTCCACATAAGGGGAAATTAACCTTCACTATTGATTTGACATGAACCAAAAGTAATAAAAAATTGGTAAACAACAGTCCTTATAGTCTAGTCATACTGCTTATTAGCACACCTTATGCACCAATGCCCTTCTGTCTCCTGTCTCTCCCTTATCCTCCAGCTGTTTCACAGCAATGGATCAATGCAGGGAAACTATAGAAGAACTGAAACTGCATTAATGTTACCGAACAAGTGAAGAAGAGAGACTTCAACAAGTCAAGAATCATCAATAAACAAAACATTCTAAGACCTTTAAGGCATAGGGAAATGTGGTTTACTGGTATTTTTTAACTCTTCTTGTTCATTTGCATAGTTGGTCCTTTAGGTTCCATTTTTATGAATGTGGTACTTTGGTACCCATGGCAATTGACATTGTTGCAATGCATCACTTGGGTCCTGAGTTTATTTCTGAACTTGTCCCTATATGCGTGACTTGAGCCTGCTGCTTATGTGAGTTTCTTCAGAGTGTTCAAGATAGACCGATGATATACATTTGTACCCTCCCTTCCCCCTATTTTATAATTGCATATTCCTGTTAGTAGCCCCCAAGGAATGGTTTAGATAATACTGTCTGCAATAGTGTATATGATTCAGTTACAGCCCCTGTCTAAGACAATTATATAGAAAAGGCACTAAAAAGGCCAATACAGGGCCATACGTGGCAATGAAAGCTAGACATGGCAATATTATATACACTTCTTTTATGTCTTATTTACAGATTTTATGAAGGGATAGGTAGAAATAGGATTTTATCCTAGAAATAAATAGGGTTGTTTTTCACTTTATTGATCTACAAAAAATCAATAAAATATATTGACACCGAGCTGACAAACTAACTGTATTTCTGCACTTATGATTGGGAATACCAAATCTATGCAGGGATATATTTAAAAATAATTCAGTAACATCTATGACTCACTGAAAACTGACTCTAAAACTGTCAACAATCAGTTGGGATTCCCATTAGTTTTAATTTGTCACATTAACACATTTTAGGGCCTACCTAAACAATCAATTTAGGTTGTATCCAATCAGGTAACCCTTCACATTACAAAGCTGCTGGGAGATCGTGTTGATCTAATCAATCAAATTCAAAGCAAAATCAGACTTTGTGTGGCGCACACAGGGGAAACCCACCCACTTTTGCTGTGTTGGTGAGATATGAAAACTCCTTTAACTCCCTATTATACATTTCTAAAACAACTAAGGTGAATACAATCAGTTCTAAAACTCTCTTTAACTGTCCCCTGCCACTGGTCAGAGATTAAGTCCTCTCTCTGAAAGCAGCAGTCTTCAGTTATCGGACCTACCCCTAAACTGTCAGAACTACTTTTCTCCATTCTACTGGAAACATGGGATCCCCTGATTAAAGAGTAGTTCCGACTGTGCAGTGCGTGGGTAGGCACTGCAAAAAGCACTCAATGCAATCCTTCGGGTGACTAAGGCATTTGATAGAGCAGATACCCTAGTGTTGAAATTAGTGCTCAAATAATAGCAATGAACAACAAATAGTATTGTTTGGATACTGAAAGAACAATAACTCACTGAATAGGTCACCTCTGTGCTCTCCCATACAATCAGCAAGATTAATTTGCTAGATTTACAACACTAAAACCCTGATTGGTTTACAGGGTTCTCCCTTGCTCTTCCAAATTGGATGCTGATATACAGGACATTAAGGGAGAGCTAAGGCAGGGGAATCTTAAGCATTGGAGGGTAATCGTAGCTGAGAATGTGGCACTAACAACTACCAGCATCAAGCTGTCATCATTAAGAACTTATGCTCCAAAGCAGGAGTCTCCAAACTACGGCCCTCCAGGTGTTCAGGAACTACATTTCCCATCATGCCTAGTCATGTCTACGAATGTCAGAGTTTTACAAGGCCTCATGGGAAGTGTAGTTCCACAGCATCTGGAGGGCCGTAGTTTGGAGATCCCTGCTCCAAAGCATGCAAAAAAACACATTTCAATGGTGCTTCTCTCAGTGAGAAGGAGGCCAATTATTAAGGAGCTTGTACCTATATAATCAGATATTCATTGACCTGCAAGACATATTCATTAATTGAGGGACTACATTGATACATGTAAACACCACCAGTATATCTCGCACAAAATCTGAAGTGGTACACGACCATCAATGTGGGTGGTCAAATCTGCTAAAGATCAGGTCTCCTGCTTTCAGGAAACATTAAAGCGGTATTTCACCCTAAACATAAGATCTCCCATGCGATCCAGCATACTGGCGTCAGCGCCAGTATGCTGTTTTTTTTTTTTTTTAATAGCACACTTACTGTATTATTGTGGAATTCCTTTTCTGTCCCCCGTGGTGGACGGCGCCAGTATAGCGCGTCACATCTTCCTAAAATACCCGATATGGACTCGGGTAATCTCGGCGAAAATGCGGCGCCTGCGCACAGACCTAGGAGCTGACTGCGCAGGCGCCGTATTTCTCCGAGTCCTACGGCTATGGCGCGTCACGCCCTCCGAAATAGGACTCGGAGAAATACGGCGCCTGCGCAGTCAGCTCCTAGGTCTGTGCGCAGGCGCCGCATTTTCGCCGAGATTACCCGAGTCCATATCAGGGTATTTTAGGAAGATGTGACGCGCTATACTACAGCCGTCCACCGCGGGGGAAAAAAAAGGAATTCCACAATAATACAGTAAGTGTGCTATTAAAAAAAAAAAAACAGCATACTGGCGCTGACGCCAGTATGCTGGATCGCATGGGAGATCTTATATTTAGGGTGAACCTCCGCTTTAAGCCTTGGGTGACCTAGAACTAACAGCCTGAGAGTATGAATGAATTCTTACTTTCATTGGCTGTATTTTGCTGCCCCCAGCCACTACAGGTGTCCAGGTGTGTGAATACCTGCCCTTCCTGCCACATGCTGTAGTTTCTCCTACTATTTTGTGCATCACAATAGGATGCAGGAGCTGGTGGGAGTAACCATTGCTTGTGGGAGGGGAGGGGTGGGGGCAAGAATTCAAAGCATCGGACTAGTGGAGAGCATTGAAGCAGCAGTCCTTTTTTTATATAGTTGGTCTTTTTCTGTAAGTGGCACTATAGTGACAGAGTCAATTCTTTAGTTATTTGAAACCATTAATAGACTTGAGGGCCTAAAATCAAAGTTTTGTAATTGTTTAAAAAGGTGATTTTTGGATCATAATTCATTTTCGCTAATGTAATTGTTTATTTATATTTTTATGTAATCACATTTGATTTTTTTTCCATGTGATTTTAATTACCGTATTTATAGGCGTATAACACTTCTTTAGGAGAGAAGTTTCAGGAAAAAAACTTTCCACAGCCCACTGCGTATAACACACAGGCACGGTTTACCCTCTATTTTCAGGGTAAAAAGGTGAAAAAAAGGTGAGTGTTCTACGCCAATAAATACAATACCTCTCATCTATTCACAGAAAAAAAAACATGTTTCCTCATACAATTTACAGCCATATTCGATCATTACATATGCAGGCCCTGCTTCATTCATGTGTTGCACATTGTTTTGTCATGCCGATCTGCTCTTCTACCTGCAAATCTACCAGGTAGGTTCTGTCTAACTAAAAACAAGACACCCACAACACTCCTGGTATTCAGGGTTCAGAGACTCTATGAACTTTTACTTATGCCTTAGATCACATGAGACAGCTTGAGAGTAGAAGTTTTTATTTTATGAATGGCAAGATATAGGTATGTTTGTACTCAGAGATAATAAGGTCCTTTTGAAAGTATACAAGTATACAGTGTATTGTTTATTTTATTGAAATGTAGGGTTTTCCATGCTGGATATCATTCATTATAGTGAAATGTATGGTCTTCCATTTTGGATATTGTTCATTATAATGAAAAGTATGGTTTTCTATGTTGGATGTCGTTCATTACAGTGCGATGTATGGTTTTCCACGGTAGATATCGTTCATTATAGTATAATGTATGGTTTCCATGTTGGATATCGCCCATTCCAATGAATTTTATGGTTTTCCATGTTAGATAAATCCAGTCCCCTATGTGTCTCTGTATATATATCTATATAGATATATATATATATATTTATATATTTATATACATCTAGATAGATAGATCTATTTTAAAATAGATGCTCCCAATGACTGTATGTCACAGAAATATACCAGAGCAGGGAGTGTTATATATGATGAAATGTGGGTAAGGTGCTATAGGCTTCAGTATTATTTGAATTCAGTTTGCTTTTTAGCTAGAGTGGCATGTCTTTTTTTTAAGGGGTTACGTTTTATACTTATGTTAAATGTTCATCTGATTGTTGTAGTTGCTGTCTACTGTGGATGTATCAATGGAGATCTGCACAGTATTTGCATCAATGTTTGTATCACTGTTTTCCTGAACATGTCCTGAGGTTACAGGAAATTAGATGGCAAGATTACAGACTGGCAGCTACAAAAGACAATGGCACCAGTAACCCTTACTTTGCCATTACCTTGCATGATACTGTTTTTTGTTTTAGCTTCACACACCAGATGCCTGTTTATTCTTATATTTCATCAATGAAATGTATAACAAGAAGTTCCCTACATTAATCACAAAAGCATCATTAATCAGCTTCCAGATGAGGCAGCATCAGGTTATACAGCAACATCACAACTGCATGCTGGAGGCCTTTAATATGCTGTAAACAGATGTTTTATTGAATTATAACACTTGTCTCCACACATTTGTTCATCGGTAAATGTGATAAGCCCTTCCAGAGTACCTATGCCCACATTGAATATTTAATAAGGAACATGCATGAGTAAGTATAAAACAGAAATAGTGATTAATATACTGGCCTGTATATTCATATATCAGCTGTAATAGCTAGCGCCTTAAATTTCTATATGTATTAAGGATATAAATTAGATAGGTAAAAGAATTATATTCTGGTCTTTAAGGGTCACCAAACCAGTGAAAGTAGAATTTATATTTGATTGGTTCTTATTACGGGGTACAGAGATTTTTAAAGGCATAGTCATAGGTTATATTTAGACAAGATTGCTGCTTTTTTTTTTTCATTTTACTTAATCAGTAGTATAATAAATACAAAGTACTTTGAATACCCAATCATATGTGAGGAAATGTTTTTAAAAAGTGGATTTGTGCTTGCACATGATTGATTGATTGATGACTTATCGTATTTACTAAGCTGAATCAACACCCACTTTGCTAAGTGATCAGCCTCTACTGCTTTAGTAAATAAGTCCCAGTGGGTTGGCAATTGGCACAGATGGATCTTTTCTACAAAGTTCAGTAATTATAGTCAAAGCATATTTTTGGCAAGTTTGAGTACTTTTGCCAACATGTATGGCATACCACTCATCAACTGCTGGACTTAATCGCTTCGACAACTTTTACTGGGAAAATACTGTAAGCATCCAGCACATGGTGAAAGGTTGCGTAAGTTGGGATTCACAGTAGGCATCTCTCTAATTGCTCAACTGGTCCACAAGACACAAAGACACTGGCTGCTTCTGGGATTCTCTCACAGACAGTTTAATTGCCTTTCAGATAAGCATCACTAGACTGGCAGTGCCCTCACCCCCACTGATATGAGTCTTCTGCTACTGTTTACAGCCAGCCACATTCACAGTGCCTATCAATAATACACAAAACCTCCCTCCATATCCACTTCAATGGCATCTTATGGCAAAGTGTCGTAAACCATAGCAACTATTTAAAATCAATAAAAAAAGATTTAAACCAAGAGTTGTACATGGATAAAAAAATAAATAAAGTAAACCATAGCAACCGACCAACATTATTTTTTTTATGGCTCTTACTGTAACAGTACGGATTACTGCTCTTTTCATTTATGCTCTGAAGCAAGCTCAGCAATGTTTAATGTAAAGTCAGGCTTGTGTGATACAGAACAAATACATAGGATGGGACATTTAATAATAATATGTATTCAACTAATATGAGTATTCAGTCAGTAATAATACTCTATTGTAATACAGAAATAACGTAGGCAACTGAATGACATGCACCATACCCCAAGTGGATAGCTTGCGAAAATGTGCTTTTATTGGTAAAAATGATTTGCAACCACATTCACATGACTCTTATCCCCTAGCCTGATTCAATAATGATAGTATGTAACACACCAATGTGAACAGACAGAACCTCCATAAAATTCTAATACACATTGACTGACTTTCCTTATCCTTGTTCAATACACAAGATAAAGCTGACATATACTAATAAATCACCTAGAGCTAATATTCTGGGAATTTTTGGGAACCCCCGAATATTAGCCACTGTAGCGTACCCTACTGGGACTACCTGCTTTACAGGACTACCTGCTGCATAAAACTGATTTTCTAAAATGTGCATCTTGAAACCCCTATTTTATGTTGTTGCATCGGTGAAATCAATCCTGATATATTTATTTGATTGGGATAACAGGAGAAACATGCACCACACTTAGTCTACCAACTCAACCCTATATCATTTTATTGGAAAAATAAATGTTAAAACTTTATCAATTTCTTTTCTAAGATAATGTGCACAGTACACGTGCTGCTTACAAGTCTACTGTACCATTGTACACGATACACATGGCTATGGAGTATTTAGGCATTAGCAGCACAATCTTGCTATACTTTTATAGTAAACTATCTATCGTTTCATGGGTGAGAAGTACACAGCTTGATAAACATTTTGGATAATAGCATTGTATCAAAGGAAGTTTTAAAGGTTAGAAATAAGTAAATAGATAGATAGATAGATAGATAGATAGATAGATAGATAGATAGATAGATGGCTGACAGAAACATGGATGAATAAGATGCAGGTGTGCAGTCAATCTTACATCCACAAACTGGTACCCAGTTTAGATAAGGTGTGTTAGAGCTCCCCTACCTTCATTGGATGGGTACGTCCTCAGAGCCTGGCAATAAAAGAGGGTGCAGAAAGTGAGGAAAGCAGGATAAATCCACCAGAAAGACATATCGAGGCTCTGTGTACAACCAGCAAAGTTACAGAGCTATAGAGAGAGCAAGCTAGAGCGAGAGAGAGAGAGGCAGAGAGGGTGAGGGAGGAGGCATGAGATACAGAGCAGTAAGGAGGGCAGGCTTCAAAGCACACAGCTTGGATGGGAATTCTGCTCCCCTAACCCCTCCCTGTGTCTTATTCTCCTATTGTATAAAGGCTGCTTGTATTTTACAGCTGAGCAGAGAGGGTGCCTGCATGAAGAATCCTTCAATGAAGCTTATATATGGTGCCTTGTTACAAGCAAATCTCTACTAATTGCTATATACAATATCTGGAGCTGAACCAGAATACCTGGTTTTACACAACTTACCAGCAGATGGCTACCACATACTATGGAATTGCACAATTGAAATACAGTTACTTGTACATTTCACATTGCTTTATCATCATGCAGCATGTGTGGGATGACTGAAATGTGTGGGGTGATTTTAAAGCTGCAATACCTTTAGAGCACGGAGAACCCTGGCTTAACTATAGCACTGATATGTGCATGGAGAATGAACTCTACTACTGAAATGTGAATGCAGTTTGCAGTAACGCTGCATTGATGTAAAGCACTGTGCATAAATTGCAGCTTTACTATTGCACAGTCAGAATTAACTTCTAATATAACACTGGGATGTAAATGCAGAATAGAAGCTTTAAAATAGCACTAAAGAGTAGCACCGTTTACTACGGCATGTGTTAATAGGCAATTGCAGCTTTACTATAGCACTGATGCGTAATTCCGCGTACACACGACCGTTTTTCATGATGAGAAAAATGCAATTTTTTTAATTGGTCATGAAAAATGGTTGTGTGCATGCTCCAGAGCATTTTTCTCGATGACAAAAATGGGCGTTAAAAATTTAGAACCTGCTCTATTGTACGCTTTAACGAGGGGGGAAAAAACATGCATGCTCAGAAGCAAATTATGAGATGGGGAAATTAGCATAATTAGCCTAAAGAGTGGTGCCATTTGAATGAAACTTCTCCTTTATAGTGCCGTCGTATGTGTTGTACGTCACCACGCTTTGCTCAAGCATTTTTTTCACTAACGTGTGTATGCAAGGCAGGCTTTAGAGGAATCACGTTGAGAAAAACGTTGTTTTTTCCATGACATGAATAACGGTATTGTGTACGTAGTATAAGTATATGATCCTGGCTCTGTACCAGAGTGGAGACTCACAATTAATATCAGCCATTATTGCTCTTGTACATACTCCTAATGTGCTCTCTGAAGACCAAACATCTTTTTTTTTGTCCCATCTTGAACATTTGCAATAGGGAAATATTAAAGTACCTTATGCTATCTTCCAAACAGTCATTACTATTCAGTTTTTGGCTGGATTAGGAGACATTCTAATGTTTATTGCGCACCCAAATGTACACCACAAGCCGAAGTTCATCAGGGGGAGAAATTTTGTGAACCTCCCTTAGACTAAACACGAAGGGATCCGCAATTTGTGTTGAGGGACCCAACAGCCAGAGAGAAGGCTTGAGGGAGGTCAGATAATGCTTGCACATACAACCACTCTATGATGTGTATGTCAGCTTTAGTTAAAGGTTGATCCTTCTCAATCTGATCTTTCATCTCTATAATCAACACGCAGAATTGAGTAAATGTTTAAAAGTCTGCTCTTGTTCAGCTTGCAGGCATACAAATTTCTTCTCTGCAATGTGTGGACCTAAGGAGAATGTAAAGTGTGCAGCTTACAAGGAAAGGAAGAGTAAAATACAGCCAGTGAACTGGTAACAAGCAAATATTTAATCTGTTCTAAATTTGTCTTTCAAGTCATACATCTATAGAACACAGATCCTCCATAAGTGCTCATGGAGGATTTACAATAGCTTAGTGACACAAGTAGCTTAGCTGTAAACTTGTAATGGCTACGTCAAGTGTGGGGAATTTCCTACGCCGAAGCCTAAATCTGGTGAACTCCACATAAACTAAAATTGAACAAACTGACTTGAGGGCTCACACTCTACAACTTTGTCATTGCCTTGTATTGTTTTATCAAGGCCCATGCACTAGTACTTTCTCATTGTCTAAAAAATTTTTAGGTAGTGGAAATATATACAGTAAAACCTTGGATTGCAAGCATAATTTGTTCCAGAAACATGCTTGTAATCCAAAGCACTCATATATCAAAGCGAATTACCAGTGAAATCCAGCAGGAGCTACAGAGTATAAAAGAGAAGAGAGGCGCCTCTAAGTGTAGCAATATGGTTACATTCAATGAAGGTACAACATTTAGCAACTCACATGGTTGATGATTAAAAGAGGCACATCTAAGGCCGCGTACACACGATTAGTTAAACTGATGAAAACAGTCTATCAGACCGTTCTGATCGGATGGACTGATCTTGTGTACGCGGCATAAGTATGCAGGCATTTGGGGTAAAGCTGTCCACATAGACCATCACCGCTGTCAGTCTGCAATCATCACCAGAAATACTACCATGCAGTTAAGCGATCTGAAAGCGAGCGCAGCGAGGAAGGGGTGACGTCAATGGTGGTGAGGAGAATGGTCTGTGTGAACAGCTTTACCCCGGATGCCTGCATACTTAGATGTGCCTGTTTTGATCATCAACCATGTGAGTTGCTAAATATTGTACCTTCATTAAATCGTAGAACCACCCTGAAGAGAAACTTCCGCTTATTGGATTCCCCCCCCTCCGGTCGAAGACAGGACCTCCTCTTTAAATGTAACCATATTGCTACACTTAGAGGCACATGTCTTCTCTTTTATAATGAGTTGTGACGTGACGATGCGTGTCGTTTATCAAGTCAAAATTTATAAAAAACACGTGCTTGTCTTGCAAGCACTTTCACACCAAGTTAGGCTTCATTTCCACTGGCGTTTTTACAGCCACTTTTCTGAGCGTTTTTTACAGCTTAAAAATGACTGTCCAAGTTTATTTTTGAAAAAAAAAATGTTTCTGCGCGTTTTTGCGCGTTTTTTTAATGTCTGGCGTTTTTACAGCTCTATTGCTGGAGCTTCAGAACGCACTGGTCCCACGTTTTTTTTTGCAGCTTAAAAACGTCTCAGCCATCTACAGCTCAAAAACTTCATGGTGGGCATGAGGCCATAGACTAACATGGACAGGCGTTTTTAAGCTGCAAAAAACGCTCAGAAAAGTGGCTGTAAAAACGCCAGTAGAAATGAGCCCTTACTCTAAATTCACGGTTTTACTGTACTGATAACTGCAAAAAATAAGTACTCCCGTGAAACATTCATTGGAAAAAAAAAAAAATGTTACACCTTTTGTTTCTCAAATACTTTAAAATAGGCTATCATCCAAAACATACCAGAGAAATTGTCCTTCTAAAACTCACTATAGACTTACTAACTGCTAAAACCAATGGCCAATACTCCACAATCACACTATTAGACCTTTCCATTGGCTTTGATGCAATTGACTTCCACTCCACCTCAAATAACTTCGCTCTGTCTGCCTTTGCTCTTCTCTGGTTCTCCTTCTACCTACCTTAGTGCTCCTACAACTCCATCTCCTCTATACTTCTTCTTGTTTACATAGGGGTTCCTCAAAGCACAGCCCCCCTCTCTTCACTATATTCAAGTCTTCTATTAGTCAGTTGTTACCCTGCCATAGCTTCCAATATCATGTCTGTGTCTGACACCTAAATCTTTCTCATGCCTCTTCATCTCACCCCTTCAGTCTCCCCATAGTTTACTAATTGACTGACATATTAGTATGGATGTCACACAACTTTCTACAACTCAATCTTTCCTAAACTGAGCACATAATATAATATTCCCATGCACCTCAACCCACCTCCCCTCCCCCTTACCCTTACCCTTACCCCTATTTGATCTCTCCTTCTAGCCCCATATCCAACCACTGTCCAAATCTTCTTGATAACCTTGTAACATTTCCAAAATGCATCCCTTCTTAACCAATGACACCACAAAGCTACTAATTCACATCCTTGCTATCTCTCACCTTGATTATTGCAAGTCCGTCCTCATTGGCCTATATTTATACAGACACTCCCCCTTCAGTCTATTAGGAATGCAGCTGCCAGTGTCAACCACCTTTACCCAACATGTAGTGTCTGCTGTCCTAATTTGCTAATCCCTTCGGTTCAAAATACTACATACAACATACCAATCCATCCACAACTTCTCCACAGCTACAACCTTGTCTCAGAATATCACACAAAACATCCTATTTAATCCTGCTAAGACCCCCTGCTGCCTTGTAAGTGCCCCATTGTTCCTGGAGATCATTGTGACGTGCTATGGACCTTATAACAGAAGGAATCCTAACTCAATCTGTAAAGTACATTTCGAGCTTGGTTGCACAGCAATTTTCCAGCTCTGACATTGTAACTCCATGACATTTCAGGAAGAAAAGTGCGAACACTAGTCCTCCTATCAACTCTTTCTGATACAAACATGTCTTTGTACACTTTGTCCTATGGCAAGGACAGAAGCCAAACGTACTTTATACACTTGGCCTTACTATCTAATAGTTACAAGTCTTTGGGACTAGTCCTGTGGCACAGCTGAGGCTTGAATTACAGTAGCCCAATATATATATATATATATATATATATATATATATATATATGGCGCTGGAGAAGTATAGGATATCCTATAAGGGGGTACCAGTATAAGTAGTATAAAGACCACCTATATTTATTAAAAAGTCAATAAGCAACTCACATACAGTATGTACTGAACAAACATCTGACAATCTATGGCAGGGTGTTAGAAGTCTCCCATGGGGGCCCTGATGCGCTCCACAGTGTGCTCGCGAGATGGCAGAGGATGGCGTCCGTAAGCCTCTGTAAACAGCATACCACTTATATGATAGGGATTCAAAGTCTATCTTTTCACCCACAAAGTGGGAATTACATGGTCCAGTAATAACTTCTCCTTAAGTCACTCCTTCCCATTCGTCTCCAGCATTACCTACATTATATCACAGCAGCATTGGGCATGGAGAGAACTGAAGCTACTCAGGAAGGGAAGACTCAGAAAATACCATTATAACACAGAACAGATTGTAGACCTGCTTACACTCTAACTCCCTTGTCACTTCCTCCCATGATCATCTTCCCCCATCCTCCAAAACTCCTTACCCCAATTTCTGAGCTTCTACTCATCCCCTCACAGTTTCCATTTGCCTCTCCCATTTACATTTTAAGCTCTGATGAGCAAGGCTCTCCTAGACCTCTTTTCTGGAATTGCATTATAACAGAACTGTTTCCCTTTATTTTGTAAAGTCATGTGAAAACTGTTGCCGCTATATAAATCCTGTATAATAAAAATAATAACATGACTTTTGCCAATTTCATTACATCTTTTGGCACAGTGATGTACTTTTAAAGCCTGAGCTTATCGTGTCACAGAAAATCAATACAAAGAAATAACACTTGAAAAACAACATAGTGCCCAAAAACTATCCTTGGCATTAGTCGTTTCTTTCACAGCCCAGGAATAGTATGAACTGACCATTTACTCTGTCTGCCATATATAATTATGTGCCGCCCACCTGCCAGGAGTCAAGATGTGCTCTAATGTCTGCGGATGGTTCCCCCTGGGCTCATATTCATGCAGCAATACATCTGCTCCATCCCAAGATCAGCTTAGAAAGATGCTGAAAAAAAACACATCAACTGTAATCCAGCCAAAGCTCTAGTACTGTATATTACAAAGTAAAAAGAGGAAAAATGATTCTATACAAATGCCTTGTTTATGCTGGGAGCTTCCCTTTATGCTTTTAAATAACAGAACAATAAAATAAAATGTAGTCATATAGTATAAAAACCACAGTGAAAACAACATGGAATTGAAAAAATAGAGGAATACAGGATGGCAATATTTATCCAACACAAATAATTTATTCATTGTCAAAAAGTTTATTATTATATTAATATTAAGTTCCTTCAAGCAACACGTCCCTCCTTTTTTTTTTGGAATGTTTGAAACCACATATAATTTTCCTTTGTTTACTGTGCAATTTTCTCACTTTGTAAAATGCTGCAGAGTACGTTGGCACTATTCAAATGAATACGTACAGTATATAAATAAATAACTTACTGTATTTATTGGCGTATAACACTTTTTACCCTGAAAACAGAGGATAAACTGTGCCTGCGTGTTATATGCAGGGGGCTGTGGAATGTTTTCTTCCTGAAACTTCCCTCTTAAAGTTAGGGTTATACGCCTGTGCGTGTTATACGCCGATAATCAATTTTAATCAAATTAAAATTAATTTATTAACAATTTTATAAAAATAGAACAAGCCTATAGGAGAACTTTCCTTGTAACCCATTTGTGCCTAAGGGTAAAACAAATTTAAATGCCTAAGCACCATTTTGCAACTTTGGCAAGTGTTAGTAAAACCGTATATATCATCACAACTACCTTGTTTTTTTTTTTTTTCAAGGACAAAATGGGTTTTAATTTGGTGATAAATGGTAATGGATATCTCCTGATTTCCTTTTATTTTCAAAAGAAAACTAACCCAAAATAAAAAAAATATTATTTTTATTTAGCTGTTTATTTCTTGGTACTACCATATCCTTCTACCAATGAACAACCCAAAATATATTTTTTCTGCTTTTTATCCTGTCCAAAATAAATGATACTAACCCTGACCTTGACCTTTGTCCCTGACTTTGACCCAGACACTAACCCTGGCATTGACCTAGAACAATCCTTGATCTAAGTATTTATTTTTTATTTATTTTTTTACACACACGTTTTTTTTTATCTGCAAGGAGAGGAAGAGTGATATGATACATCGCTCTCCTCCATTCACAGAGAAAGAAAACATGAGGGCGGGCTTTGCTTCACAGTAACTGATCACTGCGATAGCCAATCAGAGTCTATCACAGTGATCAGGTGACCTGGAATTGGGATTTCCAGGTCCCGATCATTTATACGGGGCCCAGGGTTCATGGTTAGACCCCTGTCTCTGTGCTGGGAGCGTGTCATGTGGCGCACTCCCAGCACAAAGGGAGATACGCAAATAACGGAAAAAAGCCTTGCACTAGGTTGACATGAAGGGGTTAAAATACATTAGCACTTCTAATATACACAGGGTAAGCATGCCAACTTTGTATAATTAGACTCTTGATTTAGGCTTTTTTCCCTCTGTCTATAAAACCAAAAGAAAGTGCTGCAACCCCCAAATCCCATAAGGATAAATAGGATCAGATCAAGACATCTGTGCCCGGATTCAAGTAGTACTAAATTTTCAAAATCCAATAGAGAGAGTAAAAATCAGGCACCAGGATGCCTTGGCATAAAAAAAATGTATATCTTTATTTAATCCATCCAACCATAAAAATAAATCAATTCCTTAAGATTGACGCGTTTCAGCCGCCTACATAGGCTTTAGTCATCTATGATTTTTTTTTTAATTCTCAGCAACCATTACAATAATAACTGGGGACACTGCTATTAAAGTAAATGTTCAGGAACTTCCTGTTATGGGTTATGATGTTCTCACCTTGTCGTCCTCTTTCTAGGAAGAAAGTAAAGGGAGACTGAATACCTAGCAGACCACTGAAAGAGAAATGAGTGGCAAGTACAGCAGCTGGTAGACTTGCTGTAGTTTATTCTAAAGCCCCATACACGCGGGTCAAATTTATCTGTCAAAATGAGCCGGTATCGTTGAAACTGTCCAGCGTTTGGCCAGTGTGTACCAGTTCTTGTTTGACAGAAGCCAATCTCACGACCGTATGCTGAAAAACCAGCAGCTGACTGGCGTCCATTCAGCGCTCTCAGCCTATGGCAGCGGGTGCTGACCGATGTGTTTTGGCGGGGGGAGCCCTCCTGTCAGAACACAATAGAACAGTGGGTAGGTCTCTGTACTAACAAAACATAGTTAGTACATCAAGCTTTTCACAAGCTCCTCAGTTTTTTTTTCCATCCCACTGGGTTGAACACAAAGAGAAAAACTAATAGTGTGTAGCAGGCTTTAATTATTGTAGATCAGACCAGATTGGACTAAAATTGCAATGATTCTTCTGTGTACTGTCTATCAAGTCACAATTATGGGGAGAGTTAGGCTGGCCATACACTATACAATTTTATTGTTAAATTTTCTTTAGATTTACCTTCATCTACGTAATGCAAGGGCCTGTCTGACTGCATACACATTGAAAGTGTTTAGGTGTGACCTCATATTATATGATTTTGGTAAATCTAAAGGAAAATGTAATAAGAGAATTATATAATGTATGGCCAGCCTTTCTAAAACCGGTGCACATAGAATCTGGTACAGCTGTGCATAAAAAAACAATCAGCGTCAAGGTTTTATTGGCAAAGCTTAACTGAAAAAGCTGAAGTTAGAAACGGATTGGTTACTATGCAGAGGTGCACCAGATTCTGTGAGCTCCAGTTTTGAAAAATCTACCCCTAAAGCCTCATACATACTACATTTTTTTTCCGTGCAACCCGTTGGGTTGAAAAACTTTCGGCTCTACTAACCATGCAAGGTTAGTCCAGCGATCTCCCCCCGCTGAGCTGTTGTGTTCTCACAGGGGGACGCCCCCGCCCCCCAACCAGAACACTCCAATCAGAGCCTTCTGCCATTGGCTGAGAGCACTGATCGGCATGCGGTCAGCTGCTGGTTTTACAGCATGCACGTCCGACAGAAGCCAAGCAAACGGCTGACTTCTGACAGACAGACCTACACACAAACATGGGCAGAATGTAGGCCATTACTTTTTTAACCAGGAAATGTCTCCCGACATTCTGCCCATGTGTACTTGGCTTTAGTGTCAGATCATTTTATTTAGGGGCTCATTTACAAAGGGGCAGTATGACTCTACCAGGGCGGCAAAACTGCATAGGAGTGCTTTTCCTTTAACCAGATATGTGCTTGTTACAAGAAACTATAAGGGGGAGATAAATACAACCATACTATGCATTTTATGTGACATAGAGGTTGATTTACTAAAACTAGAGAGTGCAAAATCTGATGCAGTCCTGAATAGAAACCTTATTGAACAAGCTGAAGTTGAAGGTGATTGACTACCATGTACAGCTGCACCAAATTCTGCATTCTCCAGTTTTAGTAAATCAAACCTACAGTACAGGGGGTCCCCGACTTACGAACGGGTCAGGGACTTTAGGTTTGTTCTGAAATCGTAAATGTATGTAAATCGGACCTGCATGCGCAAAACGGCAAATACGTAATTTTCTGACATTTTCCAGTGTTTCCGATGTTCCGTCGAGTGGCCTTGCATGTGCAGAACGGGAGATATGTCGCCTTCCACTATTTTCTGATGTTCTGTCGAATGTGCCCGCCGTTGGAAATTACCAAAAATGGCCGTGCATGCGCAGAACGGCATATACGGTCCCGATCGTAAGTAGGATTGTTCTGAAGTTGGGGTTCATAAGTCGGGGACCCCTATATAGAGTAAATAATGAAATTTCCTGTAGTAGGTGTAAAGAAATATCGATTGATTGTTATAAATATCCCACATAGAAAAGATGCATTCTACCAAGACCAAGTGTACTGGAATAAATATCCCATTTACATATTTGCTTCTGAGCCATTGAATAAACATTGGATGGACATTGTTACTACTACAATATATAACTAAAACCCCAAACAACCAAATATTTTACCAGTGTAACACACAGCGTAGGTACAATGTTGTTGCACACACAATATTGCTCAGTTTCATCCAGAGTTCCAGACATTCAGTCTCTTTAGGTCTGTATTTGGCTTGGCCACATTAGAAAAAAAACGTTAGGCTCTCATTCTGAAGGTCAGATACCTGGAAGACACATTGATCTGCACACAGATCAGTTAGACCATGGGATTATAAGACCTGAGCAGTATCCATCTGTGAGATTCAATAGCTATTTACTTAAGGCTGTTCTGCCAAAGCAAACAGCAATAAACTGAACTAAAGCTGTGCCCATAATAGAAGTCACAGCACATCATTTATTTGTAATACCATTATCAGCTATAGGAGGTTAGGAGAACTCTAAAGCCCCGTACACACAAACGGATTTTCCGATGGAAAAAGTCTGACTGACTTTTTCCATCGGAAATTCCGACCGTGTTTGCCCCATCACAGTAATTCCGATGAATTCCTTCGTAGTTTAGATAGAGAACATGTTCTTTTTTTAATCTGATTGATTTCCGTCAGAATTTTGATGTGAGTTTGGTCGGACAAAGGTCCGATCGTGTGTACGGAGCTTAACATGCCTCATTTTTTCCAAGCACCCAACTGTGGAGGGAGATTTGACATTATATTTATTTAGGGCTGTGGAAATTTAAGATTAATTCCTCGATTAATTGTTAATTTTTTTGTTTGATCAAAATTCTTTTGATCGGTGTTAGTGGTGCAACAGATCGTAAATGATCCGTGATCCAAACAGGTCACCATATGCGGATCGGCACACCACGTGATCCGTGGAGCTCTGCTGCTGCCTCAGTCATAGGAAAGGCAGCGGCTTCGGCCGGAGTGGCGGCCATCTTGGTCCACCCGGCAGCGGCCTAGGTAAGCCTAGAGTGGCACGCTGACATCATCACCCGGCCTCAACTGCTCGTGTTCGGCCGGCTTCTCTGGTAAGACTAAGCAAGCACTAATCTTCTTATAAAGTGGGGGAGTTGTGGACCATATTACAGTGGGGAGATGTCTGTGGATTACAGTGGGGAGATATCTGTAGATTAAAGTGGGGAGAAGTCTGTGGATTACAGTGGGAAGATGTCTGTGGATATTACAGTGGGGGAGATGTGGATATTACAGTGGCAATGATTGTGGATATTACAGTGGGGAAAATGTCTGTGGATATTACAGTGGGGGTGATTGTGGATATTACAATGGGGGTGAGTGTGGATATAACAGTGGGGGAGATTGTGGACAGCATAGCGGGGAGATGTCTGTGGATATTACAGTGGGGGAGATGTCTGTGGATATTACAGTGGGGGAGATGTCTGTGGATATTACAGTGGGGAGATGTCTGTGGATGGGTCACCATATGCGGATTGCACACCGCGTGACCCTTGGAGCTCCGCTACTGCCTCGGCCATAGGAAAGGCCAAAGGAAACATTTAATCAGTAACAGCCTTGATATTATTTCATGTCTTCTGAATTTAGTAGAGTTCATAAAAAAATGTAATCATAAAACTATTACTGAAAACATGGTATTTGTGCCTAAACAGCACCTTGAAAAATGTATGTTTGTTACTTAAAGCAGAGCCCCACCCAAAAGGAGAACTTGCACTTGTCTGCCTCCTCCCCCTCTGCTTCCACATTTGGCACCTTTTTGGGGGAGGGGGAGCAGGAACCTGACCCCCCTCTTCATTCCCCTGTTGCCAGCCCAATCAGAGAGCACAGCGTGCTTCATGCATGCGTAGTAGGGAACCGTCTGTGAAGCCTTCACTGTCAGCTTTCCCCAGCGGAGATGGTGTTGACAGCAGCACCTGATGGCCGATTGGAAAATCGATTCAGGTGAAGACACCGTTGGATTCATGGACAGGTAAGTGTCCGAATAATAAAAGTCAGCAGTTACGGTATTTGTAGCTGCTGACTTATAATTTTCTCTGCAGGAGCCTGGAGCACCGCTTTAAGTCCTTCTCAAAACAGTGAGCTTCCTGGAACATAAAGCTGCTTAGGCACTCCTGAACCTACAGCCTTAAAGCTATGTACCTGCAGTAAGATCATCTAAGACTGGGTACACATGGGCCGGAGATTGGGCAAAAACTGTCGGTTCGGCCAGAACTGGCCGACCTCCTGCCCGTGTGTACAGCTGAGCTCCCTGTCCGACAGAAGCCACTCTCATGACTGGCTTCTGTTGAACAGGCATGTTGGAAAACTAGCATCCAATTATCAGCATCAGTGTCTTATGGCGGGGTGGGCAGTCACACCCACATCAGCTCTAAGACTGAGAACTGAGTGACCACTAATCTCCCGGTTCTCAGTCTGCTCTGAGCAGAGAACAGTGACTGTCACTCATTCCTCCACACTCTGCTCCTCCAGTGCTCTCTGGAGCACTGGGCTGCAGAGGGGACAGGAGTGGCTGGCCCCTCTTCTCTGCTGCAAGATAAACGGCAAAGCCAGCAGTCAATTTAGGCAGATAGGTGGATCCCAAAAATGTTTTTTTCTTTCCAGTGTTTGAAGCAACTCATCAGCTGATAGCGAGCAATAGGTCACAGGAGAGCAAAAGTAAGTATACTCCTGTGACCTACAAAAAAATCTTTGGCCATGCTTCTCTTTTAAGACAGACCAGATCAATATGGATTCTGATTGGTTGTTATGTGTTACTGCTCTTAATTTCAACTTGTTATTGAAAAATGATCAAATCGACCCATATCTATCTCTCTTTGCTGCCCAGTGCAAAAGAAAGCCTTTGGAGAACATACCTGTGTCTTCCTATGTATAAGGATTTTTATTAGTAGCTAGTGAAGCCTTTGGAAACGATTAATTTAACTACAATTGCAAGGTTACTACTATTATTATGCTATGGCAATAGCAAGCACAGCATCATTAATAATGTTTTTGGCATAACAGTAGGTTATATAACATTAACCCACATTCAGATCCCCTTCTAATGGTTTGCAATAGGCTTTTCTTCTGCATAGCCAACAGAAGGTTAAACTGACACCATGCCATCGATCCTGACCCTGGGAAGGCCGGTTCAGCTAATTACAGACTTTGTCACTGTCATCAGAATTGAAATCAATGGCTTATTCACAAACAGTCAGCGTCCTGCATCACTGGGACAGTTCTGCATGCAGTGTGTTTTCTCAGAAAAGATTGCTTTCAGAGCTGCTGCTACCACAGTGTACATGTATACAATAAATGGATGTATGCATTAAATAGGATCTACCAGGGGTGTGCAGACAATTCTTCAGGGGAAGGTGTTTATAAGAAAAAAAAATGTCTCTACAATAATGTATGTGTGTCATATCTCTGCACAAGACCATTATAAAACACAAGCAATAACTAAGTTATTTTAGAACAGGAATATAAGCCAGTCGGAAACAAGCAATTTGTATGGAAGGAAGACTGTAGAGATATTGTTTGCTAAAACAGGGCTACAGTAGCTTTTCATCATAATAACAGTTTCCTAGTTAAAACCTTTCTTTTCCCATAAGTTATTTTTTTTTTGCTAAGGGTTTGTAGAGAACATTCTACATGAGTAGGGATGAGCCGAACAACCCCCCCCCCCCCCGTTCGGTTCGCACCAGAACCTTCAAACGGACCGAACGTTCACTCGAACATTTAGAACCCCATTGGCATCCATGGGACTCGAACGTTTGAATTCAAAAGTGCAAATTTTAAAGCCTAATATGCAAGTTAATGTCGTAAAACATCTTTGAGAACCCAGGTCTTGCCCCAGGGAACAATTATCAATGAAAAAAAGTTTTAAAAATGGTCGTTTTTTTCAGAACTTTCAGATATACATTGCCTCGGGCAAGACCCGGGTTCTCAAAGACGTTTTCACAGGCAAACTATAGACACCCAGCAGGTACAATATTTAAAGGAATTTTTCCTTTTTCTTAATTCAAGCATCATTAAAATCACTGCTCCTGAATCAGGAGCAGTGATTTTAATGATGCTTAAATAAAAATAAATAAATAAATAAATATTGTACCTGCTCGGTGTCTATAGTATGCCTGTGAAAATCTCTTTAAATAGCACAATCACCTGCCTGCCAGTAAATTAGGAAGAACTAATCTAGCTAAACTATACAGTGTATAAATATATGTACAACACCTGGGATGTATATATATCCTCTACACACTGTAACATTAACTGACTAGCCTGCTGGCTCTATCTACCTGCAAAAAAAAAACACTCTCTCTGTCCCTCTTTGTTCTCTCTAACCACCGCCGCAACACACTACATAAGGCCGACCTGCAGGCGGCCTTTTATAGTGTGGGGCGTGTACTAAACCCCCTGAACCATAATTGGCCAAAGCCACCCTGGCTTTGGCCAATTATGGCTCTCCGTTTTTTGAGCGCTGTGATTGGCCAAGCATGCGGGTCATAGTGCATGCTTGGCCAATCATCAGCCAGCGAAGCCGCAGCGAATTATGGTCTGTGAAACGTAACTCGAATTTGGCGTGAACGACCCGTTTTGTTCGAGTCGAACATGAGTCTGACTCAAATACGAAGCTCATCCCTATACATGTGTATGGTGCCTTGCTTACCTATGGTGCTGGCACTGTACTATAGCTTTATTAATAGTCCACCCAGGCACAGGGGTAACTACGTGTCATGGGACCCCTAATTAGGGGAAGCTCTACTTAAAGTAATGGAAGGTGTGTACTGACTACTATTTAACCGCTTAAGCCCTGGACCATTTTGGTGGTTAAAGACCGGGCCACTTTTTGCGATTCAGCACTGCGTTGCTTTAACTGACAATTGCGTGCCCGTGCGACGTGGCTCCCAAACAAAATTGCCGTCCTTTTTGATCACCTCTGTGATTTTAATTTTTTGCGCTATTAACAAAAAAATGCGTCAATTTTGAAAAAATATATATTTTTTACTTGTTGCTATAATAAATATTCCAAAAAAATATATACAAAAAACATATTTTTTCCACAGTTTAGGCCGATACATATTTTTCTACACATATTTTCTTCGCATATAAGCGTTTATTGATTGCTTTGTGCAAAAGTTATAGCTTCTACAAAATAGGGGACTGTTTTATGGCATTTTTATTAATAATTATTTTCTACTAGTTATGGCGCCAATCAGCGATTTTTATTGTGACTGCGACATTATGGCGGACACATCGGACACGTTTGACATCATTTTGGGACCATTGTCATTTTTACAGCGAACAGTGCTATAAAAATGCACTGGTTACTGTAAAAATGACACTGGCAGTGAAGGGGTTAACCACTAGGTGGCGGTGCAGCTGTTCCCTAGGAAGTGATTATTACTGTTAGGGGGCGTGACTACACGCTACACATCACTGATGACCGTTCTTGATCACGGGGAACAGTCATCAGTGACAGTGTCACTAGGCAGAATAGGGTTATTTACAAAGGCATTCCCCTGTTCTGCTCTTGATGACTGCAATCGCACACACACTGGGCGGCAGATTTAAATGGACGTACCTGTACGCCAATCTGCCTTCCCGTGCCATTCTGTCTACGTAAATAGTAATGCGGCGGCCAGCAAGTGGTTAAGATCAGTGTGAGTGTGAGGGCTGTACCTAAAGTAACACAAAAATGTACATGCCTTTCTTTTATTAACTTGCATAGATCCTTCAAATTTTAAATGTTGGTAAAGTAACTCTCCCTCTGGAGTAACTCCTCCTCTTTTTTTCTCATTGAAGGTAAATAGTGGATCCCAAGCAGAAGCCACGTGCCACCATTGAGATCTTGACAATGGAGTGATACTGGTTGTCTGACACTGATGGCCTCCCACTGTGTGGTTTGTCTTCAGTGCTGGTTTCTCCTTCCTTAACCACTTGCCGGCCACCACACAAGTTTTTACATCGACAGAATGCGTGGTCGCGCCTGCGCCGCGAGCTCCGTGACGGTGCCTGCGAGACCAGCGGACTCGATGTCTGCCGGTGTCACACGATCGGGTCACAGAGCTGAAGAACGGGGGAGATGTCAGTGTAAACATAACATCTCCCCATTCTTCCTAGTGACATATCACTGATTGTCTGTTCCCTCTCATCGGGAACAGCGATCAGTGACGTGTCACTCGTAGCCACGCCCCCTAACAGTTAGAATCGCTCCCTAGGACACACTTAACCCCTTCAGCGCCAGTGGCGTGCTCGCAACCCTGTCGCAAGCTCTGTGACCGTGTCCACGGGACTCGATGTCTGCCGATGTGCCCGCAATCGGGTCACATAGCTAAAGAACGGGGAGATGTCAGTGTAAACACAACATCTCCCTGTTCTTTCTAGAGACATGTCACTGATCGTCTGTTCCCTCTCATCGGGAACAGTAATCAGTGACGTGTCACTTGTAGCCACGACCCCTAACAGTTAGAATCATTCCCTTTGACACACTTAACCCCCTTAGTGCCCCTTAAGGTGAACCTCTTTACTGCCAGTGTATTTTTTACAGTAATCAGTGCATTTTTATACCACTGATCACTGTAAAAATGACAATGGTCCCAAAATTATGTCAAAAGTGTCTTATGTGTGAACCATAATGTCGCAGTCACGATAAAAATCGCTGATTACCGCCATTACTAGTAAAAAAAAATATTAACTAAAATGCCATAAAACTATCCCCTATTTTGTAGACGCTATAACTTTTGCGAAAACCAATCAATAAACGCTTATTGTGATTTTTGGGGTATATTTACTATAGCAAAAAGTAAAAATTATTGAATTTTTTTCAAAATTGTCGCTCTATTTTTGTTTATAGTGCAAACAATAAAAACCACAGAGGTGATCAAATACCACCAAAAGAAAGCTCTATTTCTGGGAAAAAGTCATGTGAGCCATGTCGCATGACTGCGCAATTGTCAGTTAAAGCAACGCAGTGCCAAATCCCAAAAAGTGGCCTGGTCTTTGGCCAGCCAAATGGTCCAGGGCTTAAGTGGTAAACTTCTTCATCCATCTGTGCCCATTGCTCTCAATGTGTCATCTCCGAAAACATTCTGTAGCATTCTGTGGATGTCAGATAGCCTGCACCCCTTCTTTGTCAAGAACTCAACGACAGCAAATTTCTTCTGTTTAGAATCCAATTGTTAGGGCATCTCCTATGCATAGCCCTATTCATAACCCCCCACAGATTGGATTCAGGTCTAGTCTTTGGCTGGGCCATACCAAAACATTGATCTTCTTCTGGTAAAGCTATTCTTTTGTTGATTTGACGTTATGCTTTGGGTAATTGTCATGCTGAACGATGAAATTCATCTTCAGCTTTTCAGCAGAGGAATGAAGGTTTTGTGCCAAAATGTACTTATGTTTAGAAACTGTCAATTAGTCCCTCCACGTTGACTAAACCCCATGTCATACTGAAAAAAAGAGCCCCATAGTATAATACTGCCACCACCATGCTTCACTGTGGGTAGTTTTTTTTTTGGTGATACAAAGTGTTGGTTTTGGTCAAAACATACTTTTTGGAAGTATGTCCAGATAGTTCAACCATGATCTCATCAGGCCACAACACATTTACCCACATGCTTTTGGCAGACTTGATGTAGGTTTTTGAAAAAAAGTGCCAGGCTTGAATGTTTTTCTTATAAAAAAGGCAACTCTATCCCACAGCCCAGACATTTGAAGAATACGGGAGATTGGTGTCATGTGTAGAACAAATAGAATTGCTCCCCTATGGTGGGACTTTAATAGACCAAACATTGATGTATGTAAAAAATGGAAATATGAAATTGTACACACGGTTACAAATGTATAAAACATGCATCAAACACACAGTGTGCATGTGTATGACATATATACATAAACAGTACAACAAACAACAACATATATAACACAATATATAACAAAACAAAACTCTCCTAAAAAGATGGTTTCCAAGTACCCGACGCGTTTCTGGTATTTTTTTTTTGTTTCACTATTTTTATTAAAGAAAAGGAAAAGGATAGTAACAAGCATTATAGCATAACAATTAGTGTACAGTGCCTCAGTAGGTAAACAAGACATTAAACATTAGAAATCAAGTTATGATATAGGCATGGTACATGTTACAAGGAACATAGTCAGTGACAATCCGGGTGGAATACCAAGACTATGAGCATAGAAAAGAACAGAAACGTAAAAACAAAATGGCATAAACAGAATACAAATAAAAGGTTTAACACAAAAAAAGAATTGAGAATATAGTATGTGGCGTAACAGAAAATTCAGCGCGTTTCTGGTATTTGACCATCATCAGGGGTCACAGATAGGGAGCAGTGTGACCGTGGTTCTATTTAGCTCAATCCGAGTGATCTCATAAGTACAGTCTTACGAGTACAAAGTGTCTAAAAAAGGTGGGGTTGCATCTGAGCTTTGGTCCACCCCAAAATAGGCGCAGCGTGTGAAAGGCTAAAGAGACTGAGACCTTCAATAAGGTCAATGCCGAAGGGTGTCTTGCCCAGGAATAATTCCTTAAATCCCTACTAGGGTCAAAATAAACCGGCCGTATTTCTGTGTGCAGTTCCTTTCAATAACGTGGCGTTTTCCCTTGATTAGAGGTGGCTGGCGTCATGTGTAGTACGCAACCATTGCGTGCCTGAAATGTTGGCGGCTCCTTAAACTTTTCAACCCCCCGGAACAGTTTTTTTTATATCTATTTTGGAGGAAAGTCCTGTTCTAGCTAATCATCTAAACATATTCGCCAGCACACCAAGGATCGTTTTTTAAAAGAACGTCCAAAAAATTTTAATGCAAAGAAACGATCACACACAAAGGCAACGTTTCGAGGCCACGCAGGGTCTCTTCGTCAGGCAAGTGATGTTTAGATGATTGCCTTTCCAGTTCCCTGCTGGTGATCGTTTCAGCACCCGTTTTTTCTTTTTTGGCTGTTGTCCAGGAAGGTGTGCAATTGGAATATTTTGTGACTGTTCTAGCTAATGTCGCCATTGTGCCATATTTTCTGAAAAACTTCTTCACTATGTCCCAGGTATATCTAATGCCTTGGAAATTTCCTGTACCCTCTCCTTACTAATACCTTCCAACAATGAGATCCCTTTGATGATTTGTAAGCTCTTTTTTGACCATGGCTTTTTTTGTAAGGGGCAACTGTCAAAAAAATTCTACTACAACAGTCAAACTTTGTATGGGCTTAATCATTGGTTATTTCTGAGCACAGCCACATCCCTGTTCTAGTGGTGCACCCTGTGCACTGCAAGAGCATTCCCGTGGGTCCAGCTGACTCGATGTCTGCCGGTGGCCCTTGTCATGGACCGTGAAATACTGAAGTGTTTCTACTTGAAATCCTAATTCATGTATTGCAGAAGATGAGACATTGTGGATAGTACATGTTGCAAGAGATACTGCACATGGCTTAATTTGTCGTGACTAGGTCACTAGGACAATGACCCTTCAATGCTTAGCTTTGTGAAATGCTAAGTGAAGCCGGGCTTGTGAGAGACTTTTTATTGTCCAGTGTGTAGAGGTGTTAATTCAGGTCGGCTCCTAGACCTTTCTATTATGTGATAAAACTGTTTAAAGTCTCCTGTCAGGAGTATTGGATTAGCATGTCAATATCTAAAAGGTTAATTGAATTCTATTGATAACGGAATGTGATGTGTCAAGCTTTGCGGTGCCGAAATGTCTCTGTATGGAAACCCCAGTGTGTGGAAAAGGGGGTGGAGATTTCATTGTTTTTTGATTGATGAAAGCTTGTAACCTGTATATAACCAGCAGAGTATTTAAATAAAGTTGAGTCCTGTTTGAACATACATACAACTTGCTTGGTGTGTGTTCTTGATGAGTCCGATCGGCACCGAGCTGTAGGTCGGATCCCGGAACCTTGGATGACTGGACCATCAGATGTTGCCATCTGCAATCTGATCGAATAGAAGCAGAGGAGTGTCGGGAGAGCAGGACCTGGGCGAGCAAAGGTCTCGTCACAGCCCTCAATTGTGCCGAGGAGAGGCAGAACAGGGAAATGTAAACAAGGCATTTCCTCGTTCTGCCTAGAGACATGTCAGAGATCCACTGCTCCGTCATCGGGAGCAGTGATCTCTGTCATGTCCTAGGTAGCCCATCCCCCCTACCTTTAGAACACGCTGAGAGAACACACTTAACCCCTCGATCGCCCCCTAGTGTTTAACCCCTTCCCTGCCAGTGACATTTATACAGTAACCAGTGGCTATTTTTTCATCTGGTCGCTGTATAAATGTCAATGGTTCTGAAATACTGTCCACCACAATGTCGCAGTGCCAATAAAAATCGCAGATTGCCGCCATTACTGATTAAAAACAACTTATAATAAAAATGACATAAATCTATCCCCTATGTTTTAGGCACAATCCAATCAATATACACTTATTGCAATTTTTTTCCCCCAAAAAATATGTAGAAAATACGTATCAGCTTAAACTGAGGAAGACATTGTGTTATAAATTTTGATTGGGTACATCGTCCCACGACGTCCAATTGTTAGTTAAAGCAACCCAGTGCGGTATCACAAAAAACGAGGGACCAACACACTTTTTTTTTTAACTATCCCTGACTTATTTGCTGAGGATTCCAGCCCATGTAAGTGAATGTGGATGTAGAGGGTGAGGGCACTGGTTGTTAAGGGCTCAGCAGTGCCTGCATCCGCCAGCATCTTTAACAGCCATTGACAATGGGAAACTGTAATGTATAATCGTGGTTCTACTACAGTCATAATATATGACCTTCACTATGCCCTGAACAGGTAAAAGTTCAGGTGTTTATCTGAAGGCCAAACAGCCAAAGTTCAGATAGCCAAACTCATCACTAATCTGGAGGGCAAGAGAGAGTACTTTCCCCTCACTAATCTAATTCCACTCTGTATAGCCTTCACCATCAATGGTTTCTTTAAAGCGGTATTAAACCCAAAGCCAAAACGTAAGATAATGCAGCCCACCAATCCTTAAATGTGGTGGCTGCATTCGTTTTCTATCCTTAGGCTTTCTACTCTATTTTCTCCTTGTGATTCGGCCAGTAACACGCTTCCTGAAAGAGCTACATAGACACATTTGGACAGTGCATTGTCATTCTAGACAGGAGGGTAGTATTAGATTTACTATCAGATTTTGATACATAAAGCGCACCCCCTAAAGAGTTGCTAGAAATGTTGGTCCTATTTTCCCCTCAGAGCACACACAGCCAGGCACACAGCATTTCCTGCATTCTTCCACTGTATCCAAAAAACAGTCTTTGTCTTTTTTTTTTCAATTTTTATTGGGAACGGTGTACTGGGATAGGGAGGGGGAGCAAGGGATACTCAGAAAACTGTAGAACTGGATATCTTGAGGACTCATCAAATTCTGGCTGCACTGCGCAAATGCTGAAAGTCCCACATGATCTCTGTGCTGATGGTGACATGTACTCCTTCCATAGTGTAAAGCCTACACACAGTCACTAACTCCTCAGCAATAGCATTGCTCACTCACTTAACCACAGGATCATCGGTTGCCTCTTGCCAAAATCTACCGGGCTCTTCCTAGTGAGGGAGATGTAGACTCACACCACCATAGGACAGCTGGATTCTTTTTTGCCAATGTTTTCCTGGCTCTCCCCAGTGAGTTTCTCAAGATCCCTCTTGATCGATGGCTCTCAGCTTGCGAATAGGCCCCCCCAGAACTGGACCAAGGGAACTCTCCTGCTCTGTCTCAGGCCCCCAAATATGTATGGGCCATTCCACCACCTTCTGGGCACCCCCTAACCCCCAGGAATTGACTGAAGACCAGTAATTATTCAGTCTGCCTATTCTACCCTTCTTCCCACTATAATTCTAGGGTCCTCTAGAATACAGGGGGAAGTAATTAGAGCAGCAGCCTGTGAGACAATGAGCAGACCTAAGCAATCAACCCCTGCTCCACTGATGACTAAATTTACCTAGCAGCCTACTCTATACTAGGAGGATGCTGCCTACATTCACTTAACAAATTGAAGCCAGACTCCAGCTAATACTTTTTTTAAGCAGTTACATCATTGGTTTTGTACCTTTTGAGGGAAAGGTTTTACATGAATAAAAGCTAGATGTTGTAGCACCCATGTTAGTGTTAAATGGTTTGTTTCAACCTTCTAACTGCTACAACTGCAGGATAGCGTGTTTTGCTGAAAAACAACAAACCTACTGTCTAAAAAAGAAGGCTAATGCTAAACAGCACACCCAAGTATTGGTAAGCTGCAATATAATAAATGTTTGCTTTTGGGTTTAGTGCTACTTTAATACTGGTTCCAAAAAGGGACTAGTCTTCTCTAAGCACTGGTAATCTGTGTTAGGGTAATAATGGTGTTTGTTGCGTTGAACCTAATACCGCTGTTGGTTTACAGAGGACTGTTTCTTATAGGTAAAGGGAGAGGCTGAATCTAAAGTGTTTACATTGGTCAATTTATAAAAAAACATTAGCTGGAAACCATTTAACTTACCTGTAAAGCACATTCATTGCAAATGTAAGGGGTGATAAAACAATCTCTGACAACCCAACATTATTTAACTGTACTGACTGTAACCATCTATTCTGATATGCTTTTGATTAAATATAGAGCGGTGAAAAACAAATTCTATGATATTCGCCAACATTTGTTCTTTGGCAGGAAAGATTGGTTACTCTAACATTTGCCCTAAGAAAGAACTTAATAGATTTGCAACACATTGCTCAGTTTCCTATATTTTATCCTATCAGGCTGAAATGACAAATCATTACACTGTACTGTATAATGAAGATGCAGTTATTATCTATGGAGATAATACACACCACCACCACCATCTCTATCAGTGCAGTACATACAGTACTAGTAGCGAAGAGAAAAGGAGAATAGATAACAGTAAATAGAGAAAAAAATGGTTACACCCCTGACTGTACTGGTGACACCGAGAGCTTTGGCACTCTTATGCCCCGTACACACGATCGGAATTTCCGATGAAAAAAGTCAGATGGAGCATGTTCAAAATTTTTAATGCCCATTTTTTACATTGTGAAAAATGCTCTGGAGCCCACACACGATCGTTTTTAATGACATTAAAAAAAAACAGATTTTTTTACAACCCGAAAAACGGTTGTGCATTACAGTGCTTCCAGAAACATTTATTCTTTTGAATACAGTACTGCTTTTTTTTCAAAATTCAGTTTGATTCCAAAAAGCTATTAATGGGTTAAGATAATCATTTCCTTTCCTTAGATTGGGACTTTGGGATTGTCATTTATCGATTTTTTTATGTTTTTAAAGCTGAAAATAGGTAAGTACAAAGTTTAACCACTTGATACCCGCACGCCGTCAAATGATGGTGGGCGGGATACTGTATTGTCTTGACAGGACGTCATATGATCTTTGTTTTTGTCATATGACGTCCTGTCATTTAAAGCTGCTAGGGGCGCGCGCGCCGCCGCCGGCGCGCGCACGCACCCATCGCGTCACTGAGAACACCGATGTCTGCCGGGCACACGCGATTGCCGACAATTGAGCTGGGACGTGGAGCTCTGTGTGTAAACAAAGAGCTCCACGTCCCTGTCAGGGAGAGAGGAGACCGATCTGTGTCCCTTGTACATAGGGACACAATCGGTCACCTCCCCCAGTCACCCCCCCTCCCCCCACAGTTAGAACACAATCTAGGACATTTAATCCCTTCCCCGCCCCCTAGTGGTTAACCCCTTCCCTGCCAGTTACATTTATACAGTTATCAATGCATATTTATAGCATTGTTCACTGTATAAATGTAAATGGTCCCAAAAATGTGTCAAAAGTGTCCGATGTGTCGGCTATAATGTCCCAGTCCCGAAAAAATATTGCAGATCGCCGCCATTCCTAGTAAAAAATAAATTAAAAATAAAATCATAATTATGTCCCCTATTCTGTAGGCAATATAACTTTTGCGCAAACCAGTCACTATACGGTTATTGGGATTTTTTTATTTTTTATTTTTTTACCAAAAATATGTAGAAGAATACGTATAAACTGAGATAAAAAATGTTTTTTTTTTTTTTTTTTAAATGGGATAATTAATATAGCAAAAAGCAAAAAATATTGTGTATTTTTTCAAAATTGTCGCTCTTTTTTTGTTTATAGCGCAAAAAATAAAAACCGCACAGGCGATCAAATACCACCAAAATAAAGCTCTATTTGTGGGGGAAAAAAAGGACGTCAATTTTGTTTGGGAGCCACGTCGCATGACCGCGCAATTGTCAGTTGAAGCGACGCTGTGCTGGAAACTAAGGGGTAGATTCACATACACTTAATATTCCGCTGCGTAATCGAAATACTCTACGCAGCCGTATTTCACCAGGCTCTACACCGAATCCTGGTAGATTTTTGCCTGTACGCTACGGCGGCGTAGTCTATTTCTCGCCGCGTAATCGAAATACGCGATTGGGGGGCGTGAAGCATTTAAATTAAGCGCTTTCCCGCGGCGATCGAACTGCGCATGCTCCGTTCTGAAATTTCCCGCCGTGCATTGCGCGAAATCACGTCGTTACGTCATTCGTTGTTTGAGTAGCGGCATTTACGAACATTCCTATTCCCGGACGACTTACGTTAAAAATAATAAAAGACGTCGGAAAACGTAGAAATTCGACGCGGGAACGACGGCCATACTTAACATGGGCTGTCTAATATTAGAGCAGCAAAAAGCTGGTATAGTGTTACGCAAATAAAAGATAACTAAAGGTGGCGTAAGAGATTGCGATTGAAGATCGTAATTTCGGGGATCGTCGGCAAAAGCTCATTTGCAAACCCCGACGCTGAAAACGACGGGAAGTCCACCCAGTGGCCGCAATTTTATTGCAGCGTAGATCCGAAGGCGTACAAACACTTAATCCAGTCGAATTGAAGCCCGCAGCCATCTATTCATGGTTTGAGGTTTTCGACTAGCTAGAAAACGCGCGTAATTTGAAATTACTCCAGTCTAACACCAGTTAGACAGGCGTAATGGCTCTCTGAATCTGGCCCTTAAATTTTATCTGGGCAGGAAGGGGGTGTAGGTGCACAGTAAGCAAGTGGTTAAATACATAAAATATTTTTTATTTTATTTTTTTACCTGACCAATGATTTGAAATAATGTTCAGCCACTCTCTTGTCCAATGTCCAACCAAACAGTACAGCCAGACTGATCTACTGTAGTAAATCAATACACCATGATATACCCTCGTCGATCCACTAGATGGAACCAAAGTCATTATACTGGTTACTAGTTTGTAAAAGTTATTTATATATGTTATGTTGCGTACGCCAATGGGTTTTTGAGATGGAATTCCACTTAAGCTGTCTTGCAAACACACGGACACATCAAATTCCGACTGTCAAAAACGCGGTGACATACAACACTATGACAAGCCTAGAAAAATTAAGTGCAATGCTTCCGAGCATGAGTCAAATTGTTTTTCGAGCATGCATTTTTTTCCCCCGTCAGAATTCCATACAGACCAACGGAATTTCCGATAGAATTTTTTTCCGTCGGGAAAGAAAGAGAACATGTTCTCTTTCTAATGCTGCATACACACTGTCAGAATTTTTTCATCGGATATTCCGACCGTGTGTATGCCCCATTTGACTATTTCCGTCGGAAATTCCGACAGACTTAGAAAGAAAACATGTTCTTTTTTTTCAGAAAATTCGGAAATTCCATTCGTCTGTATAGAATTCCAACGGAGAAAAATACACGCATGCTCAGAAACAATTTGGCGCATGCTTGGAAGCATTGAACTTCATTTTTCTAGGCACGTCATAGTGTTGTACATCACCGCGTTTTTGACGGTCGGAGTGTCCGTCTGTATGCAAGACAGCTTGAGCGGAATTCCGTCGGAAAAAACGGTCTGAGTTTATTCAGACGGAAAAACGGTCGGAATTTCCGACAGAAAAAGTCTGATGGGGCATACACCTGGTCAGAATATCCGAAAAAATTTCGTCTGACTTTTTTCATCTAGAATTCCGACCGTTTGTCCGCGGCATTAGAAATCTACCTTCCACCTCTCCATTCATTTATTTCCCTTCAACTCCCTTCCAACTTGTCTGGTCCAGAACCTTCACATTTATTTTTACTCACATCATGCAATTAAGTGATGGCCAAACTCTACCTGAAAATTTACATCCACAAGTAAAAATTACGTAAAAATTAAATGCACATTGTTTTGCAGGTAAAAAAATTGCATTTATTTATTTATTTATTGGAGCCTAAAGCATTGCACTAGCGATCAGAAGATCAGAAGATCACTGGTGCCATGCAGATCTCCTGCAGACCTGTCAGTGAATTTGAGTGTTTTTTTTTCACAATTATTTTTATTTACATACTGTCACCAGTGCAGTACAGGATCATCATATGACTGGTGTGGCTGTGATCAGGGATACTAACTAGTAACTAGGGATGAGCCGAACATACCCGCGTTCGGTTCGCACCAGAACGTTTGAACAGACCGCGGGTTCGCGCAAACATTTAGAACCCCATTGAAGTCTATGGGACTCGAACGTTCGAATTCAAAAACAATTATTTTAAAGACCAATATTCAATTTAATGTTGGAAAACGTCTTTGAGAATCCGGGTCTTGCCCCAGGGAACATGTATCAATGGAAAAAAAAGTTTTAAAAACTGTCGTTTTTTCTGGAGCAGCGATTTTAATGATGCCTAAAGTGAAAAAAAAATTTGAAAAATTCCTTTAAATATTACACCTGCTGGGTGTCTATAGTAGTGGCACATGTTCAGGGCTGGTGCAAGGATTTTTGACACCCTAGGCGAAACCTTATTTTGCCGCCCCCCTTGGCTCCTCCCCTGACCCCACCCCCTTTGTGCTTGCCCTGACCTTTTTAATGGCTGCTCAAAATAAAAATAAAAATACCTTCAAAGTTGCTGCTTTCTCCACAAACCAAACTTCTCCAGCAATCCTCACTTCCAGCACCCTCCCATTCCTGCTCCCAGCAATCCTCACTTCCAGCACCCTGCCATCCTGCTCCCAGCAATCCTCACTTCCAGCACCATGCCATCCTGCTCCCAGCAATCCTCACTTCCAGCACCCTGCCATTCCTGCTCCCAGCAATCCTCACTTCCAGCACCATGCCATCCTTCTCCCAGCAATCCTCACTTCCAGCACCATGCCATCCTGCTCCCAGCAATCCTCACTTCCAGCACCCTGCCATTCCTGCTCCCAGCAATCCTCACTTCCAGCACCCTGCCATTCCTGCTCCCAGCAATCCTCACTTCCAGCACCCTGCCATTCAGGCTCCCAGCAATCCTCACTTCCAGCTCCATACCATCCTGCTCCCAGCAATCCTCACTTCCAGCACCATGCCATTCTGCTCCCAGCAATCCTCACTTCCAGCACCCTGCCATTCCTGCTCCCAGCAATCCTCACTTCCAGCACCCTGCCATTCCTGCTCCCAGCAATCCTCACTTTCAGCACCCTGCCATTCCTGCTCACAGCAATCCTCACTCCCAGGACCCTGCCATCCCACCTCCCAATATCCTGCCATCACTTAGCCCAGCCTGCCACCTTTGTGACATTTGACAGCTAATGCGTTTAGGTGCTATTAAACAGCACACGCGCAGTTACAGCGACTGCGTTTATGTGCAATTAAATAGCCCACGCGCATTAACATCGACTGCATTTAGGTGCAAATAAATAGCACACGTGCAGTTACAGCAAATGCATTTAGTTGCTATTAAACAGCACAGTTACAGCGACTGCGTTTATGTGCAATTAAATAGCCCACGCGCATTAACAGCGACTGCGTTTAGGTGCAAATAAATAGCGTGCAGTAACAGCTATGCAGTAAACACTATGCAGGCAATACAACACGTTAGAGCACTGCATCAAGCACAATCTCCTGCCTGACAAATACTAATAGCAGATCTAGCTAAGCTATACAGTGTATAAATATATGTACAACTCCTAGGGATGTCAATATATTCTCTACACACTGTAAATTTAACTAAACTGACTAGCCTTCCTGCTCTATCTATCCATCTATCTATTTTTCTATCTATCTGGTAGAAAAGACACTGTGCCTCTATCTATCTCTCTCTCTCTAACTGTCTGACTGATCTCTTTAACAAAGCCGGAACACACTACACGAGGCCGCCTTTCAGGCTGCCTTTTATAGTGTGGGGCGTGTACTAAACCCCCTGAGCCATAATTGGCCAAAGCCACCCAGTCTTTGGCCAATTATTGTTCTTCGTTTTTTGCGCGTTGTGATTGGCCAAGCATGCAGGGTCATGGTGCATGCTTGACCAATCGTCAGCGCGCAATGCCCCAGTGAATTATAGGTTGTTTTGTTTCACTCAAACTTTGCCGTGAACGATCGTTTTTGTTCTAATTCGTCGAACGCGCGAACGGACGATGTTCGAGTCGAACATATGTTAGTTTCGAACGCGAAGCTCATCCCGACTAGTAACAGTATGTAAAAAAAAAATTAAACATTTTTTTTATTTTTTTATTAATTTTTTAACCACTTCAATACCAGACATTTTTACCCCCTTCCTGCCCAGGCCAATTTTCAGCTTTCAGCACTGTCACGCTTTGAATGGCAATTGCGCGGTCATGCAACGTGGCTCCCAAACAAAATTGGTGTCCTTTTTTTCCCACAAATAGAGCTTTATTTTGGTGTTATTTGATCATCTCTGTGGGTTTTTATTTTTTGCGCTATAAACAAAAAAATATTTTTTACTTTTTGCTATAATAAATATCACAATAAAAAAAATTGCAATAAGAGTATGTTGATTGGTTTGCGCAAAAGTTATAGCGTTTACAAAATAGGGGATAGATTTATGAAATTTTTTTTATTTATTTTTTTACTAGTAAGGACAGCGATATTGTGGCGGACAGATTGGACACTTTTGACACTATTTTGGGAATTTCACATTTATACAGCGAACAATGCTATATATATGCACAGATTACTGTATAAATGTGACTGGCAGGGAAGGGGTTAAAACTATGGGGAGATCAAGGGGTTAATGTGTTTCCTAGGGAGTGATTCTTACTGTGGGGGGAGGGGACTGACTGGGGGAGGTGACCGATCGTGTCCTTATGTACAAGGGACACACCATGGGTCTCCTCTCCCTGATAGGACGTAGATCTCTGTGCGTCCCTGGCTCTGTAACTGCCATTCACAGGTACCTGGCGGACATCCCGGCCAACAGGCGCGCAAATCGGCACTGCGCGCCCCCTAGTGAACGGGAGTCCCGAGGACGTCATATGATGTCCACCCAGGATGGCAGAGCCACCTTGTGGATGTCATTTGACAATACAGCAGTATTGAAGTGGTTAAACAATGTTTTTATTTTTTTAACATTTTTTTAAATTAGTTTTATTTATTTTTACATACTCTCATTGCCATAGTGACACTGTACTACTCTTGGGGGGGGGGGGACATTTTTTTAAACTTTTTTTTTACACTGTAATTGCTTGTTACTGTAAAGATCACTGTAACAGCAATCATTTGAACTGCCATGGATGGCTTTCATTCATGACTCATTGTTTACTATTGTGATGCTGTGATTGCCCACAGCTATCACATGGTACAAGGTGCTGCGATTGGCCCAGGTACCATGTGATCACTGTTGATCAATCACAGATCTCACACAGTAGTAAACAATGATTTAATGAATGGATTTTTGACTCATATACCACGGGCTGCAATAGGCAGGCTCCTGAAGGTCTTAACAACTTGCAAGCAACTGCTGATATTCTGCAGAGCACCTTGCAATGCAAAGAGCAACTAGCTTCTCTAGATGTGAGGCAAAAAAAGGCTTTTGAGGTTATTCTCCAAATGAAGGAAGGCAGGAATGAAGTGCATGCACTTAGAGTTGCCTGCACATGCCTGCAGGCACCTTCAAACTTCCCTGGTATAACTGCATTTCCATCTGGCCAAAAGCTTACCTGCTCCTACAAATTCCTATTGGCTAGGGAGGCTGCTTATCTTAGTAATAAATCAATAGGAACAGGTCAGATGCACTTTTTATAAAAAAATAAAAATAAATTCTGAGCTATTTATCCTGTGAAACTGCATTAATACAGAATAGAGTTAATCGTGAAAACACTTCAAGAAGACCTCTAGATGGAGCTGATAATCATAGCGAATAAAACGGAGTTAAAAAAAATAAAAGTCAGCATCTACAAATACTGCAGCTGCTGACTTTTAATACATGGACGCTTACCTGTCCAGGGCGCCCGTGTTGTTGGCACCCGAAGCCGATCTGTCCCTTGGCTCTAGGATGGAGGCGCCGCCATCTTCGGTAAGGGAATGAGGAAGTAAAGCCTCGCGCCTTTACTTTTTGGTTACTACTGCGCATGCGCGATCCCACTGGTCCCTGCTGTTTTCTGGGACCTGTGTATCTCCCAGAGGACAGTGAGGGGTGGAAGAAGCGCCGGATGTGGCGTAGGTTACCGCGACGACCTGTACCCGAAAGTGGGAGCAAATACCTGGATTACACAGGTTTCTGCTCCCTCCTCCCTCCTGAAAGGTGCCAAATGTGACACCGGAGTTTAATTTTTGGATGGAACTCCGCTTTAAATACTGATTTACTGTGATCATCAGCTCCATCTAGGGGCCATTATGCAGCATTTGATTCACTCAATAAAGAACATTTGACCTAGGGAGACTGTAGCTTAATAATATTTGATTTTGCCCCAATTGCACAGAACAAATGCACATGCAGTTTTATAGAACGAATAGCTCTGCAATTTTTTATCTTTTATAAACATACCCCTAGGAGTGCCACATTCCCTACGTTTGTATTTGTCATTATGCAACTTACTAATGCCAAAATATACTATGAGATGTAGATATAATAGTTAACATATAATCAGTCAGGGTTATTTTAGAGCAAAAACACTTTAAGAAAGAGACTGTTCTAAAGGGATAGAAGTTTGTACTTCTATATCTAGTTCTTTTAGTATGTTGCATTACCAGCTTATCCATGTCGATATTTGTTTCTATTTATTAAAAAGTATTTTTATAATGTTAAACACTTCAAATAATTGGTAGAAATAAGCTAAATATAGTTGCAGTGACATCCAAGGTAGTAATTAATGTGACAGATTGGATATATGCAAGTCTTCATATGAAGAAATTGTTGATGAAGGGATTTTTTCCTGGAAAAAAAGTTATTTTTCATTAGTATTTCTGCATCACGCATGAACAATTATTTTTATGTTGATTGTTTTATTTTACACTGTGCTGTAAAAGGATATACCAACATAGGAGTACCTTATAATCGCATATAACATAAATCGGTATACTCTGCTTCCCTGACAGCTATTGTAGGTGTGATATTAGAAAAATTGTTGAAGGATTAAATGTTACACTTGTGTTCAATAATACATACTATAATACAGTGTTCACACAAGGGGATTTTACTGGCTGTCAGCTGCCATCTACTGTCTGTCTTGTAAATTGCAAGGCCCCGGAGAAGTCTTGGCTTGCCTCAAAGAGGATCTTCACCCTAGAAACCAAAAATGAATACTGTAGCTGCTGACTTTTAATAAAAGGACACGTAAAGGGTTTGTAAACACTCCTTTTTTATTTATTTTTAAATAACAAACATGTCATACTTACCTCCACTGTGCAGGTGGTTTTGCACAGAGTGGTCCCTATCATCCTCTTCTGGGGTCCCTCAGCGGCGCTGGTGGCTCCTCCCCGCATCGGGCGTTCACCTCAAAGAAGCGCTCTCCTTGGTGGACCCCGTGCGGGCGCGCTCCTGATTCTTGCTTCTGTGTGTGTATTCACATAGATAGTGGAACTTGGCCCCTGCCCCCCAGCGCCTGCATCATTGGATTTGATTGACAGCAGCAGGAGCCAATGGATGTGCTGCTATCAATCTATCCAATCAAGTGCCAGGATCCTGTGCAGAGAGGGAGAGTGTGTTTATGTCGAGAGAATGAAGAGGCTCAGGTAAGTAAAATGGCGGGCTGGGGGGCCGGTCACTGCCAGAAATGTTTTAACCTTAATGCATAGGACCAGGGCTTTTTTTCACAGAGAAAAGGTGCAGGAACTCCTCCCTTCTTGACTCCACCCCCTACCCACCTCCGAGCACCGTTCCTTGGTTCCACCCCTTACCCACCTCCTGGTACCACCCCCTTTAGAGATAACAGAGCCAAGTATCATTTTGTGGTGCTAAGTGTTTTGTATGGATTTTGTTAATGACAACAAGAAAGGCAGTAAAATAGATCTAGCAACAATGGACACCCCAGCAACAATAGATCCACCCCAGCAACAATGGACTACCAACAGCCAGCATCAATAGACCCTTCAGCAGCCAGCAACAGTAGTCCCCCGTCACTCAACAGTAGATCCCTCCCAGCAACGATTGACACCATGCAACAAAAGACCCAGCCCCCAAAACAATAGATCCTCCCCAGCAACAATAGATTCCCCAGTAGCCAGCATCATTAGACCCCTCCCTCAACAGTACATCCCTTCCAGCGACGACCCATCTCCCAGCAACATAACACCCACCCCAGCAACAATAGACCCCTCATGAGCAAAATAAAGAACTCCCTAGCAACAATAGACTCCCTTCCTTCACAAAAATAGATTCCCTCCAGCAACAATAGAATCCCCAGCAGCCAGCATCAATAGACCCTCCAACACACCACAGCATCCCTTACCTTTACATACATTCAGTTCTGGTGGTGCCGGACCTGCTTTCCCCACGTTCCCGCTGAAAAAAAGCCCTGCATAGGACACATTAGGGTGAAAAAAACACTACGGTTTGCAACCCCTTTAATCTTCCAAGGATCCAGTGCCATCCTCACCTCAGCTGGTTCTTTACCAGTCTTTCGGTCTCCGGCGTCGGCTTTCTTTAGTGTGGTAAGCTGTCTTCACAGCAGGCCTCCTATTGTGCATGTGCGAGACAAAAAATGTTTTTGTTTTCGGATTTATTTTTATTTATTTTACCAATTTTTAACACTGAAATAAAAAAATAAAAAATTATCACTTTTATTCCTATTACAAGGAATTTAAACATCCCTTGTAATAGAAAAAAGCATGACAGGTCCTCTTAAATATGAGATCTGGGTTCAAAAAGACCTCAGATCTCATATTTAGGCTTAAATGCAAAAAAATTATAAAAAATTTAAATGTCATTTTTTAAAATGACCAAAAAAAAATGTCTCTTTAAGACGATGGGCGGGACTGAGGTTTTTTGACGTCACTTCCGCCCAGCAGAGCTATGGGGACGGGTGAGGGACATTTTTCCCCCTCTCGCACCCCCACTGAGCACGGGAGAGGACACGATCGCCTCCGCCGCTACCGACGGCTCCGGTAAGCGGCGGAGGGCGCGGGAGCGCGGCGGGAGGGGGGGCCCTCTCCCGCCACCGATAACGGCGATCTCGCGGCGAATCCGCTGCGGAGACCGCCGTTATCGTTTGACTGACCGCCCACTGAAGAGATGGATATCTCGGTTGTGGCAGCAGCTGCTGCCGTTACCGAGATATCCATCTTTAAAGTGCCGACGTAGAATGATGGTGGGCGGTCGGCAAGTAGTTAAATGTAACCATATTGCTACACTTAGAGGCTCCTCCTTCTTTTTTATACTCAGTTGTGACATGAGGCTACTCTTATATCAAGACATCACTTGTATATCAAGGCAAAAGGTATTTAAACATTTTGGTTGTCTTGCAAAATGCTCTCAAACCAAGTTACTCTCAAACCAAGGTTTTACTGTACTCGCTTCTCAAAAAAAAAGTGTCTAAAGTTGATGAGGGGGAGGTGAAAAAGTGGAACTTCCCCTTCTGGGGGAAGTTTTGCTTTAAAGTTAGGTTCTCCCGATTGCGGCTACAATTTAAATTGATTTTCTGTGTCATAATGTATTGCGACATGTTTTTTTTTTTTACTTTTTACTTATAAGATATGAAACACGTTTCCATTAAACTTACATTTTTCTGTCCAAACTGAGACTGTGGAAGTATCCCAGTCCTCACAATAGATGCAGGGCCGTATTTAATATTGATTGGACGCTGGGAAAAAAAATTCTTGCCCCCCATGCAGTTTCACTCTCCACCTGCTCTGAAACATACTTGTAGCATATCATTACCACATACTGCTGGTTGCTAGAGGTTACAGCACACATTACGGCTCACTGATTAGTTGGTAGAGGTTACAGCACATGATTTCTGCTTGTTAATTGGTTGCTAGAGATTACTGCACACTGATTGGTTGCTAGAGGTTACAGGACATCATCTCCTCACTGCAGAGGGGCATGATATACATAGGAATGCCGCCTATATATGCAAATCAATGCCGGCACCCTCCGCTATTTACATATGAATGCTGATGCTATTTACATATGTATGCTCCTTCTATTTACATATGAATGACTGTTATTTACATGTAAACACAGGGTCTGCAGGTGAGTCATCTGTACACAACAATAGGGCAGAGCTGGGCAGCGTTAGTAGCACTTCACACTGAGATACACAGCACAGGGCTAAAACTTCAAGGGATTTAACCTGGGATAGTTGGCAAGTATGAGGCAGCTGCTTTGGGCCCCACAACATTGACAGGGCCCAGGGGAGGTGCCTCTTTTTCCCTGCCTTAAACATGGCCCTGAGTAGTTGTTGGCAATGTCAAGCCCAGCTCTGTTCCGCATGCAGTTTTCCTTGTAGATTGGGTCCCTGGTGCCATATAGCTATGAGCGTTGGCACACAAGGCGTATAATAATCTCATTGTACACACCTCTACCCTCCATCTTTCTACAACCTGATAAGATCACTTAGTAGTTAGAGGGGTGAAGCACTGAAAACACGTCAAAAACACAGCAGAAACACATCAAATCACATGTAGATGCATTTTTCGTGCATTTATATTGAGTTTTAAGGGGCCACATTTGCATCAGAATCACAGCAAAGTAACATAGGAGCCTTTTGCAAAATTACGCAGTGTTGTGCTGCATTTATGTGAATAGACACCATTGGAAACCCTGTGATATCCATAGTCATGTGAATCTATGTGACATAAGTCACATCTAAAATTACACTAGTGTGAACCAGGTCTGAAGCCTCGTACGCACGCTCAGTTTTCTCGGCAAGAACCAGCAAGAAAACTGCTGGCAGAGCTTTCTTGCAGAGTAAACCGACCGTGTGTACGAGGCTTTCAGGTTTCTCGTCTGGAAATCTGCCCAGAACCTCGATGAGAAAAATAGAGATCCTGCTCTCTATTTTCTTGTCGGCCTGTTTCCCGACGAGAAACCCGAGCGTATGTATACTTACATGTCGCCGTGGAAACCTGTGCATGCTTGAAATGACTTTGACGCATGCGCTGTGGCTTCCATGGCATAGGTAAGGTGAAGCAAGATGGCATCGAATGTGACGAGCGCATGCTCGTCGTACGCGATGATGTCACTGCGTTCTTGCCTTTCAAAAGAACTGTGGTTCTTTAGAAAGGAGTGTGTGTACACTCGGGCAGCAAGAGATTCTTGCCAAGAATCTCGTCAGGAAAAACAATGTTTTTTTTTTCCTGGCGAGATTCTGGCCTGTTTGTACGAGGCTTAAAAGTTGACTATAAAAATTGCACCAAAAAGCCTGGGCTCTAGGGATTTTACATACAAAAATAATACTGCGCATGTGAAAAGAATATTCAGTGTAAAAAAAGCAGCGCCACAAATGTGAGGCGGCGTACACACGACCGAGGTTTTTGCTGGAAACCAGCGAGAACCTCGCTGGAAGCTGCATTCCAGCGAGGACCTCGGCCGTGTGTACGCTCTCGGCGAGCTTCCCGTCGGGAAGCCCGTCGAGCAGAAATAGAGAGCACGCTCTCTATTTGCTCGACGGCCCGCCTGGATGAATGGCTGGTTGCCATTCCCGACGGGCGGGTCGCCGATTTCGACGGCCGGCAGAGAACCTCGACGGGCGGAACGATGTGTTCTGCCCGTCGAGGTTCTCTGCCGTGTGTACACGGCCTGAGATGTTACCACAAAAAAAACAAGAAACAAAATAAAGGTGTGATTGATTTTAATAATGCTGAAATTAAAAAAGAATTATATTAAATGAACAGTCCATTATTCAACTCTGGATAAGGTTTTCCAATCCCTTCACCAAGTGAACACGCCACCACTCTATCCCACTGAACTCTATAGAATGTACATTTTGATAAAAGTGCATCAAAGATGCAGCAAACGGGAATTAAAGGGTGACTAAAGGAATTTTTCTTTTAGCTAAATAGCTTCCTTTACCTTACTGCAATCCTGGTTTCATGTCCTGATTGTTTGTTTTTGCTTTGAAGTTGCTGTAATCTTTCTCTGATCTCCACACTTCCTGCTTGTCTGTTTCCTTATGAAAAAACTCATGGGAGCTTTTCACTGTGGTTCATGATCAAGGAGGTGTGATTACTGTGTGTCTAAAACTCAGTTTCATTTTAAAAACAAACACTGCCCTGTGTTTGTTTGTTTTTGTTCTATGTGTCTCTGTACTTCACAGAAACATGAAACTAGTTTAAAAAACAAAACTAAACTGCAGGCACATTATATGATTGTTTTTTATCTATTTTTAATCATTTTTAAAAGGAATCAGTTAACTATTATGTTTCCATACCCTGTAAACAGTAATTTCAGCAAAAAATGTTTTCCTTTACAATTCCTTTAATCATCAAAGCACGTGTTCTAATAACGATCAAAGGTAGCGTGGTTAGAAAGACATGTTTATACATGCCTTGTTTATACATTCGCATAATAGGCCACCAGTATCAATATTTAACAAATCAACAAATTTATAAAGTAGATACATTGTATGAACAGACGATCCGTTATTTCTCCCACTGACATAACAAATTTATAAAGTAGATATTAAAGTGGTTGTAAACCGAAAATGTCACCTTTCTTTGTCTATTAGTAGCCTAATATCGCCAATTCGTATCTGTTTTTCTTTTTTGTTCTTACCTGCTTCCTTCTCGAGATATGCCCTATATTTCGAGTTGTGACGTCACTCCGCGCATGCGCCGTCCGTTCGTTAGTCCGGCCAGCCGATGCAATGCCGGTCAATAGCGCTGTTTATGTCGGGGCTGCGTCATTTCCTGCTGTTGACGTCAGCCCTGACAATCGCGCGATATTTTACATTCCCCCTCCCCCAAGAGGCTCATGATTCTTTACCATGTGACGAGTCACATGGTATGAAGGAGGAAGACGGCGCTACATACACCAGCAAGCATCTTCACATAGCAGTGGGAATAATGTTATTACATTTCTTGCAGATTAGCTGCAGCGTCCTCCGGAAGCTCTGATAACAGCTTCCGGGTGTATACTGTGCAGAGCTTCTATTCGTTTCCACAGTAAACAGAAACGAAGAAGAGGCTTGAATGTTTGCTGTAGTGCGCACGCGCGGGATTACAGCACTCGTCATGAACTTTGGGCGGAAGTTTGAACAGCAACAGATGCGGAAGACCAATAGAGGAATGGCGCTGGCTTAGTACAGGGAATCGCAATGACAAAGGTAAGGATTTAACATTAATTATGATAATTGCAATCATCAGATAACGATCATTGGATACAGCGGGACACTGTCATAAGGAATATATTAATATTTTGCAGAGTAGATGGGGGTTTACAACCGCTTTAACTACTTGACCGACCAGCCGCCGCAGTTATACGGCGGCAGGTCGGCTCGGCTGCACGAGATCACGTAGCTATACGTCATCTCGCGTTTCAGTCAATAGGGGCACCCGCCCCCGCTTGCCCCGGGTGCCGACGCACGTGCCCGGCGGTGATCGCGCCCGCCGGGCACGTGCGTCGGCACCCGGGGCAAGCGGGGGCGCGCGCGCGTGCCTCTTGCGCCGCGCAAGCCCCTATTGACTGAAACGCGAGATGACGTACAGCTATGTGATCTCGTGCATCCGAGCCGACCTGCTGCCGTATAACTGCGGTGGCTGGTCGGCAAGTAGTTAATATCTACTTTATAAATTTGTTATGTCAGGGGGAGAAATAACGGATCGTCTGTTCATACAATGTATGAACATCGATTTGTCATTTCCCGTCAGTCCCACCCCCCCTTCAGTTAGAACACACATAGGGAACATACTTAACCCCTTCCTCGCCCCCTAGTGTTAACCCCTTCCCTGCCAGTGGATTTTTTTTTTAGTACTCAATGCATTTTTATAGCAATGATCGCTATAAAAATGCCAATGGTCCCAAAAATGTGTCAAAAGTGTCCGTAGTGTCCGCCATAAGGTCGCAGTACCAATAAAAATCGCCATTACTAGTAAAAAAAATATTAATACAAATGCCATAAAACAGTCCCCTATTTTGTAAACGCTATAACTTTTGCGCAAACCAATCAATAAACGCTTACTGAGATTTTTTTTATGAAAAATATGTAGAAGAATACGTATTGGCCTAAACTGAGGAAGAAGATAGTTTTTTTATGTATTTTTTGGGATATTTATTATAGCAAAAAGTAAAAAATATTCATTTTTTTTTTAAATCGACGCTTTATTTTTGTTCATAGCGCAAAAAAAAAAACTGCAGAGGTGATCAAATACCACCAAAAGAAAGCTCTAATTGTGGGAAAAAAAGGACACCAATTTTGTTTGGGAGCCGCCTCGCACGACCGCGCAATTGTCAGTTAAATCGACGCAGTGCCGAATCGCAAAAAGGGGCCCAGTCATTGACCAGCAATATGGTCCGGGGCTGAAGTGGTTAATATTAATTATGTAGCAATATACAGTGCTTTATTAAAGAGGAGTTCCACCCAAATTTGGAACTTCCTCTTATCCCACTCCACACCCCCTTACATGCCACATTTGGCATGTAATTTTTTTGGGGGGGGAGTGGGGGCTTCAGTAGGAGTGGGACTTCCTGTCCCACTTCCTGCTTCCGCCGAGGGGCTGAATAGGCGAGAGGCGTAATCGCCTTTTTTCAGCCCCTCCCTGGAGGCGATGGCCTAGGACACTGACAGGTCCTAGGCAATCGCCTCTCCAATCAGCGGCGAGCCGCGCCGCGCGCGCATGCGCAGTGCGGCTCGCGCATGCGCAGTGGGTGCCCGGCCGTGAAGCCGAAGGCTGTCACGGCTGGGTGCCCACAGTCGGGATGGAGACGCTGGCCAGGGAGGGGGGGAGAGGAGCGGAGCCCCGGTCGGCGCGTCGCTGGAACGCAGGAGCAGGTAAGTCAGTGTTTATTAAAAGCCAGCAGCTACACTTTTTGTAGCTGCTGACTTTTAATAAACACATTTTTGGGCTGGAACACCCCTTTAATTAATAGTTCATTTATGTATACATAATCTGTACATCAGAACAAAAAGAGGGGCGTCTGTAAAGGAAAGAGACAGAATGCCTTGGATCCCATAGAGTGCCTGTTTCAGATGGAAGCTTTGGCGATGGATAAAAGCTTCCTGTACTTTTTCAACTCCTGAATGGAGCCATCTACAGCTCTTTCTTTATGTGAAATCTATCTTATTTGTATTGACCCAATCTCCTGAGTTAATTGATCAAAATCAATTTCCCTTCACAGGCCCTCGGATACAAAGTACATCACAGACAGGAGGTCACCGAAGCATCCAGCCAATATTTGGAGGTGAGCATCTGTTGGGGTGACTCAGCTCTTCATCGACATCTAAAGATTTCCTGTGGCAGCCAAGCAGAGCTGGGAGCAGACAAGAACTGACAGGTGGAAGGTTGGAACCTAACTAGGCCAACAGTCAGGGTACTCACCATTGACCGGAAAATGATTCGAGTTTTCGTGAAGAATAACCAGCCAACAGAATATGTGTTTTAATGCCTAGTGTCACCTAACTGACTGTATACTATAAGGCAGGGCAAAGGAAATAAAAAATATGCTAGAATCCTTATCTTCAACATACTTGTACAGGATCTTTATTTATTATATCTTATTGAAAAAGTTTAGTTATTTTCATTAGTGATGATTAGTCCTTCTAACATCTGCTTTAGATGCCAGAGTCCCAGTGCCGTCTATTATCTATCTGTCTATCTATCTATCTATCTATCTATCTATCTATCTATCTATCTATCTATCTATCTATCTATCTATCTATCTATCTATCTATCTATCTATCTATATATCTATCTATCTATCTATCTATCTATCTATCTATCTATCTATCTATCTATCTATCTATCTATTTATCTATCTATCTGTCTGTCTGTCTGTCTATCTATCTATCTATAATTTTTTTTATCTAATGTAGATAATTAAAAAAATTCCCTTAAAGCGGAGTTCCACCCTTAAAACCACTTTCTTTCATCCCATCCAGCATACTGGCGTCAGCGCCAGTATGCTGTTTTTTTTTTTTAAATCCATGTACTTACTTTATAATAGATCATTTAATTTTGGGCGCACCGCGGTGTATGTCGCCGCTATAAGGCGTCACGCCTTCCGGAAACAGCCGACTAGCATTCGGCTCTTCTCAGGGCCTACGCACAGACCAGGAAGCTGACTGCGCAGGAGCCGTATATAGCCGCGTCACGCCCTCCGAAAAAAGCCGAACTAGGACCGGCTATTTACGGCGCCTGCACAGTCAGCTCCTGGGTCTGTGCGCAGGCGCCGAGAAGAGCCGAACGCTAGTCGGCTGTGTCCGGAAGGCGTGACGCCTTATAGCGGTGACATACACCGCGGTGCGCCCAAAATTAAATGATCTATTATAAAGTAAGTACATGGATTAAAAAAAAAAAAAAAAAAAAAACAGCATACTGGCGCTGACGCCAGTATGCTGGATGGGATGAAAGAAAGTGGTTTTAAGGGTGGAACTCTGCTTTAATTTAGTGGTCAATAGGAAGAATGTCACAATTATAGACAGCTTAAAACTTCATTAGTGTCACATGATGTTGGCTCTGCCAAGTGACGTTGGCCCCGGGAACTAAGTTACTGTAACACCATCAAATGAGAGCTCAATCAGCCACAATCCAAGGAACCCCTAACAATCACTGAAGGAACCCTAGGTTTCCACAGGAACCTAGTGTAGATAAATATAGGCTGGTCTGTCTGTCTGTCTGTCTGTCTGTCTGTCTATCTATCTATCTATCCATACTTTATTCGACATGTTTCAAAATAGATAACAGCTGTTTTTATGCAAGTGTATCTAAAATTTGTCTGGAAGATTTAGAAATCTGTTATTCGATACATGTGTATTTATTCCAACTGCACATTGTAAGTAACGACCAACTCAGTACACATCTGCCCACAGAGGAACGCATTGTATGTATTTTTGGTCATACAGAGCCACCTGCTGGACAACACACAGATTACAGACTGAATGCTGCAACTTGGTTAAAGTGTAACTAAAGGCAACACTTTTTGTTTTAGTTTTGGATAGAGTGGAGACTCTGCCTTTTTTTATTGAGCCCATGTTAATGAGATTCACCCTCTATATTTGTCCTTTTTTACCATTATCATTGAGCCAGGGTTCACAATTGTGTGGTGCCGATCGCATGCGATGTCTGTGTGTGGCTGATCTGATTCCTGTGCGAGATCATGTGAACTGATCTGGGGATGTCATTAACATTGTTTTGAAGTGTGAACCCAGACTAAAAGTGAAAGTAAATGAAAATGAAAATCACAAACTTTTGGGCTGTCCCCAGAAAAGTAATCTTCCAAAAAAGAAATAAAATCCCATATTGTGTATAAGGGATTGTATTTATTTTTTTGTTTTTATTGAACTGGATGTGTCTCATTTTTCAACCTGACTAACTATGTTATCCATAGGTCCCAACTGTCCCTGATTTTGAGGGACTGTCCCTGATTTGGAGCAAGGTCCCTCTGTCCCTCATTCCTCCTCATTTGTCGCTCATTTTGGTCTGATCTATATAGTTGTATATAAAATGCCCTTTTTATTTTTCAAAAAGTGTTAAACCTTTCATCCAATTTCTAAATTGCGGCATTTGTAAATTTTAAAAGGCAATATAAAGGAATAGGAGTGGTAAAAAAAAGTCCTTTGTGGGTTTAAGTAAAATTTTTATTGGTTAATTCTCCTTTCGGGGGTGTGGCAGGATGTGTGTCCTATGCCTACCTACAGTTGCTAGTGGGTGTCCCTCATTCCCATCTAAAAATGTTGGGAGTTATGTGTTATCCTATACCCACAGTTGATCCAGAGGAAGGAAAAAAAAACAGCAAAGCATGCTCCAATTTGCTACAGCAGGGAAAAAAAAATTCCTTCCTGATCCCCCGAGAGGCAATCAGATTTTCCCTGGATCAACTTTACCTATGAATGTTAGTACCCGGTTATATTATGTACATTTAGGAAAGAATCCAGGCCTTTCTTAAAGAAATCTACTGAGCTGGCCAGAACCACCTCTAGAGGGAATCTATTCCACATTTTCACAGCTCTTACTGTGAAGAAACCTTTCCGTATTTGGATATTAAATCTTTTTTCCTCTAGATATAAAGAGTGCCCCTTGCCCTCTGTGATTACTTTAAAGTGAATGACTCAACATCAAGTTCACTATATGGACCACTTATATATTATTAAATGTTGATCATATCCCCCCTTAATCTCCTCGTCTCAAGAGAGTATAAATTCTGTTCCTCTAATCTTTCCTCATAGCTGAGCTCCTCCATGCCTCTTATCAGTTTGGTTGCCCGTTTTGAGAACTGGTGCCCAATACTGAACTGCATATTCCAGATGAGGTCTTACTAATGATTTCTACAGGGGCAAAATGATATCTTTCTCTCAGGAAAGAGTCTTTTATTACAAGAAAGAACTTTGCTCGCTTTGGAAACCACAGCTTGGCAATGCATGCCATTACTATTATTATTATTATTATTATACAGGATTTATATAGCGTCAACAGTTTGCACAGCACTTTACATCAGGAGAGACAGTACAGTCACCACCACCCCTCCATTTTTTACTGTCTTTCTGAAAGAGAACATAGCCAGGAATATTAATAGCCCAGTCGTGAGAAGAATGAAGCCAAGATTCAGCAATACAAATTAGTTCTACTCGTGCACCAGAGGTTCCAACTCACCTATTTTGCTTGGCAGACTTCTGGCATTGGTGAACAAACACTTTAATTTATTGTCACCTTTTAAAAACGTATGTTGCATGTCTTTTATTTTAGTACAAATAGTACCATTTGCACTTTCCTGTCTGCCGCATTAGAATTTAATTCACCCTCCCATCAATCCTAGTTTAAATACTCCTCCAGCATCCCATAAACCTCTCCCCCAGCACAGCAGACACCCTTTCAGTTAGGTGCAAACGAACTTAAGCATATATGTAGCACCCCAGGGCACTAAAAATCCTCCTCTTTATACTATTCATTCAGCTCTCTAATCACCCCCTGCCTTTCATGTGTTGCACATGGCACAGGCAATATTTCAGAGAGTATCACCTTGGAGGTCCTTCTTTTCAACTTGCAGCCTAGTTCTTTAAATTTGTTCTTAAGGATCCTCCACCTTCTATATATTTTGTCATTGGTTCCAACGTGGACCAAGACAGCTGGGTCATGCCCAGATCCTCCCAGTAGTTTATCAACCCGCATACACAACCGGGGAATCAGGGAGACAGCAACCATTCAATTGAGGTGATCCTGTAGACTAATTATCCTATCAGTCCTTCTGATTATAAAATCCCCTATTACCACCAACTGTCTAAGTCTACCTGCACTACCCTCACACCACTCCTACTAGGTGGGCTTCTCTCCAGGCTGTTAGAGGGAGCAGTGACATCTAGGGCTGCCACCTCTGAGGTTGATCACCCCACTTCTTCACCCAACTTGACAAACCTTCCCTTTTCAATCTGCAGCTCTGTAAAATGCAATGCAATATGGCTATTTGGAGATGTTCTGTACACAGTATGTGTACAGAACGCCCCCCAGAAACATAATTTCCCTGTGTAATTAGTATAAGTTAGTATAAGTCTACACTAAAATGCAAGTCAGATATCAGGCATCCCCTGCAACAAAAATGTAATTTTTGAGGAGATACTCTCTTTAGGAAATCATATCTAAAGGAATGCACACCCTGCAATTTTTCTCATTAGAGCCCTACAGGTGCAGCAGCTGGTTGATAATTACGAAACCACTCCCATTAGACTCACGTCGCACATAGGCACAGACTAACACACAGGGAATTCTTCAGAATAACAAAAGGTAGGAATCTGCAACAAAGTTTGTCAAAATCATTGTAATGTACATAGATCACCCAGAAGGGAATATTACTCTTTAAGCCTAATATTGAGGGCCTAATTACACCTATGTGTAATGTGTTTATGTGTTAGGACTGTGCTGAGCAATGTTGCCCAACACAGTCCAATGGGGCTGGCATGAAGGAGCCCTGAAACTATTACATCATTTTATTTTTCAAGCTAATTCCATGCATCAGCATGCCATTTCTGGAAAATCTATTTCCTAACTCTTCCGCAAAACAACTGTTTAATCAGCAGACTGTTTTGTAAAATATATTTTTCACTTTTCTGTGATGTCCACCAAAGTGTATAAAGTAACATTATTGGTAAAATGAAAATCCAAGAGAAGCTGAGGCCTTGTAAACATTCTAGGAATATAGACCAGTGTCCCCCCAGGCACAAAAGAAGGGAGCTGAACACAAGAACAAGTGCTTTAGCAATAGTGTTTTTTTTTTTTTAATGGGTACTTTGGTGAACATGTCAGATTCACTTAATCCTGTTCCTGTATAGCAATCTGTCCCTCACTAAGCTGTAAGAAAAAAATGGTTTCTCCTGCGTATTCCAGTATTCCCCTGTGTGTGCTGACCACGATAATCATGGCTGCTAATCCATGATACCATGGTCAGGTTATGTGCCTCCATCATTCCACTGCTCTCCTCCACCCCCCTCCCTGTCTGTCAGCTCCTGTGTGTGTGAACTGTCTCTGCCCCGATATCGGGACTGAGGCTTCTTGTAATTGGTTCCTCCCCCTGTCACTCACAATTGGCCACTGGGTAAATACTGCCAAGCAGCGTGACTGGTTAAGCTTCCTGATGACGTAAAATTATGAAACGTACGTCGAGGCGCATACCAGTCACGCACCCCTACGCCACTTCCGGGTCCGCTGGCTCATGGCGGTGGAACGCACGCCAGACTAACAGCGCCATTACAGTGACGGATGTCCAGCTTTCCCTCTACCTCACACGCTAACAAGCCTCAGTGCCAGGATCGGGGCACTGCACAAAGTAAGCAGCCATTTGGCTTGTGTTTTTAACTGTTCATCTTTTAGGCCTTGTACACACGATCAAATCTGTCTGCTGGAAACGGTCTGCTAGACTGTCCCAGCAGACAGATTTGATCGTGTGTACGGCCGAGCCGACGGATTTGGCCACCCGACAGATTTCAAAGCATGCTTTGAAATCTATCGGGTGGGAATCCGTCCGCCCGACATGTCTGCTGGTTAGTACACTTACCAGCAGACATGTCGTCCCGCACCGCAGCCGAATGGATTCGGCGCATGCGCGGAAGTGTTTTACTTCCTGGTGCGGTGACGTGGCGGCGTCAATGTCACCGCCACGTCACCGACACGTCAGCGCGCCGTCTGCTGGCGGGGATTTTGGTTTGCTCGTGTGTACACGCGAGCAAACCAAAATCCTATCAGACAGATTTGTTCAAATCGGTCGGTCCGACCGATTTGAACAAATCTATTGCCTCGTGTGTACGAGGCCTTAAATAAACAATATTACGCTATGATGATTTTCTCGTCCTGGCTTTTATGACCATTGGGCAATCTCCTGGAATAACCCTGATCGCTGGGAAACATATTCTGACTAGGCACTGCAAGACTTCTTTTTTAATTAAAAGAGTCCATTCATGTCGGTAAGGAGCCATTTCATTTGATCACTTCGGGTGCAAATAAATATTTTCCAGGTGGTGGTTTCACATCTACAACCTATATTATATACAGCAGGGGTGTCAAACAGGCGGCCCTCCAGCTGTTGCAAAACTACAAGTCCCATGAGGCATTGCAAGGCTAACAGTTACAAGCATGACTCCCACAGGCAGAGGCATGATGGGACTTGTAGTTTCGGAACAGCTGGAGGGCCGCCAGTTTGACACCCCTGATATACAGCAATTGAAGTTTACATCTGCTGGCTGTTTAGCATCCAGCATACACTGTTGGAACTTGTTTTGCACAGTTTGCACTTAATTGCATGGACATTTTACTCAGTGGGATTAAGTATCATATAACCATTGTTTGTTGGAATTCCATTTATCTTTTATTTATGAATTTATATTATTGTTTATCATTAATGATTATTCACATGTATAGATATGATCATGAGTTGTAGTCTATCTTACATCTAATAGCATAATTTAGTGCCCCCCACCACCCCCATTCCAAGGATCAGATATAGCAGTCCAGTAATTTCTCCACAGAACAGTATCTAGATGAAACACCTCCACCCAAAATGCAACGTGCACAAATGAAATGAGTGTGCTAGCAGCTCACCTCACGGCTTTGTGTCCAAACAGGACAAATGTCTCTGGATGTGTGGGCTGATAAAACATCTCCTCCTGACTCCTAAGACAGCTCTCAGCGGCCAATGTGTCATGGAAAAGAGAAAATATATGCAATGCATATAGCGTGACACTGTGAGGGTACCTCGAACAGGTAAAGATTTGAGAAAATGCACTCACATGAATATATGGACAGCGGGCATAAATCCACAAGTGCCGAACTCGTATCACCCTCAGAGTGTCAGCTGTACAGGTGAGAGTGTGATCTGATCCTCATACGTCCTATGGCAAGGCTCAATGTATCATAGGAGCATTAAGAAGAGCGAAAAAGACTCCATATAATGGATACATTTTATAAAAAAACAGATAAAAAAAACTCACATTTAGGTAGTGAAGTAGAATAAAACATCCATGAGCGCCGAACTCGTATTAAAACTTCAGACTCTGTCTGTACCCGGTGATCCAATCCCACTTTAGGGGCCATGCACTGTGGGCTTAAAAATCGCTGCTTCTAGATGAATTTAGCCTTTTGCCTGTAGAAGCAGCTAATGTTATCTTATGTGTCAATACCCATAAACCTCTAAATACTTAAATTAACGCCGCTCTTTCTGGCTGCTCTCCTCCTCCCGCTCTGCCTCCTCCTTGAGTGTAGCTTTTGATTAGAGGAGAGTGGTCATGTGAATTTGATTCGGTAGTTGCTTATACACTTGGCTAATTGGCTTTATGGGAGTAATGCATGGTTTATTTCATAGGGCCATGCAAAGGACAATAATAAAATGCAAACTCCAGTGACTCCAACCAATTCATTACATATATATTTTCTATAGCCAAAGAATAATCAGTTCTGATTGGCTGATCTTGTAGTCAGGGATAAGGTCTATTTTAATTGCAACTCCTCCTGAAGAGAGTTAATCTGGGGCGTTTGTGTGCTCTACTCTGAGGGGAAGGAGCTATAAACAAATCAATGGCCCCTGCTCCCATCTATAACTGGCCTTCACAGCAAAGAGCACATGGAAGGGCAACGCATGCAAGACAATACCAGGAGGGGCTATAAAGAATTTTAGCACTTAGACCTCACCTTAAGAGCCTGAAAAATGACTTTTTTGTCACATAAAGCCCCGTACACACGATTGAAATTTCCGATTGAAAAAATCCGGCTGACTTTTTCCATCGGAAATTCCGACCGTGTGAAAGCCCCGTCGGAGTAGTTCCATCGGAAATGCTGATGAATTCCATCAGAGTTTAGATAGAGAACATGTTCTCTTTTACTCCGATGGATGATTTTGGTCAGACAAATGTCCGATCGTGTGTGCGGGGCTTTAGTGAGCACCACAATGCTCTCCCTTCCATAATCAATGATGTGAATGTTTATTGTCATTGTCTGGAAAGTTTACCGCCATTGAAATGGTATGTTCATTACATATCTGAAAAGTAAAGTAGAAGTAGATTTTGCAACCAAATGCCTCTGTGTGATGTGCTACTGAGAATGGTGTGTTAGGTACAGCCAATACATGGGGTGAAGAGTTATATGATTTACTGGTGCAAACCTGGTTGGCACAGGAGTGGGTGGTAATAGAGGAAATCTAGTCCTCCACCTGGTGTGAGAGAAAACCCCCTTGTGTATAATGCATCATATGGCCAGGATGTCTTGTTGGCCTCAGGAAGTGTAGGACTTACATCTATGCACATGACAGTGAGTGGGTTTGGTCTGAGAGTGCACATTATGCCCTGATGACCCTGTATGAAGGTGGGCCCCAGCTGCACGTGATGGCAAAATCTAACCTGACACACTGGTATCTGTCTGTACTGTAGAAATTGGTCCTTGCTTTACTGATTTGGACTGTTTGTGTTCTTGCTTTAAACATGCATGTGTCAATGGTAAAGGCGCTCCCACCACAGGATTATCTCATATTTCATTACTTCCAGTCACGAGAAGTTACATTTCCCTTTTTTCTTCCAGTGTACAGCTTGTTTTTATCTTATCCTGTTTCACATGAAAGATAGATTTTTAATGTATTTTATGATCTGCTCTTACTTTATTAGCTTTGTTGTGATGGTTTATTAGTTTTCGTATTTTTCTTTCTATTTATTAACCTACAGTGTAAATAGAACAAGTAATTGAATAGGCAAAAATCACTTGTTCAGCTTTGCGCCAGAAGACACATAGAACATAAAATACAATTATACAAAAAATTCAATACATCAAAAACTGAATAAACCACATAAGAAATGCAGAAGGATCAAACGTGTAAAATGGAAAAATATTTGAATAAAGTCCATAACAGTCACATGAATAGTGCAAAAAGATTCCAGAAAAGTGTAAGCGATCCTCCAAAGAGTGTTGATATTCTTCACACAACACCAGGAGTATCACAAGCACCTCTCCCCATCAGTATTGAACTCATCCTCAACGCCACTCAGCGTTGTGAGGATTTAACCCCCTTATTTGGGGTAAAGGCTCTGTTGCCAAACACGCGAGTGTGAGGCAACTACCTGGGGTGAGTTCAATAGTGACGGGACAAGGTGCTTGTGACACTCACAGTGTTGTGTGAAGATTTCAACACTCTTTGGAGGATCGCTTACACTTTTCTGGAATCTTTTTGCACTATATTCATGTGACTGTTTTATGGACTTTTATTTTTATTTTTGTTTCTAATTTGCATGTTTTATCCTTCTGCACATTTTATGTGGTTAATTCAGCGCTGCTGTTCACTTTTAGGATTTCTAGTGATTTTCAATATCAACCTACAGCATTTGTAACAGTCACCCCTCAAAAAGCTGCTGGATTTACCAGCACCCCCCCCCCGATCTTTATAGCAGGGATCTGACCTATATCAAAATGTATTGGCATAGGGCCAGATTCAGGTAGATCAGAGCATCTTTGCTCTGGAGTAACGCTTCTCATTTACGTTACTCTGCCGAAATTTTAGGAGCAAGTGGTGTTATTCATGAAGCACTTGCTCCTAAAGTTGCGGCAGCGCATCGCAAATGAGCCGGTGGAATTCAAATTGGCCTGGTACGGGGCGTGTAGTATTCAAACTAAGTGCGATCCCGCGGCGAACGTACTGCGCATGCGTCGAGTGTCAATGCATCCCAGTGCGCATGCTCCAAATTCTGTCAGTGAACGTCAATGACGTCACATCCCCATTCATGAATGTTTTACGCAAGCGACGCGATTTGTTTTTTTTCCGACGCGATGAAGACGCCTATACTTAACATAGGATACTCCACTAGGGGGCTGCTTTATCTATACGCCGCGTATCGTTTTCGGAAACGTCGTAAAGTCACTGCGTCGCGCCCGAAAAAGATCGTGAATTGCCGATTCCCGCTCATTAAATCGGCAGGAACGCCCCCGGCGCCATTTTTAAGTTGAAGTAACGATGCGATGGCGAAATTCAATTGCGTCGATCGCATCGGAACTTCAACCCGGCGTTTCTTGTTTTCTGGTTACAGAAAACAAAAATGCCGGCTTAAAGTGACAGTTAGGCTGGCGGATCCATTGATCCGCCAGCCTAACTCTACCTGAATCTGGCCCATAGTGTCCAATGGAAGAGAGGGATACGTGTACAGGATACGCAATAACTGAGAAGCATGAACTACACCTCTCTGGAGATATAGAGCCAGATTTAGATCCATTTTCGTATCTTTCCGGCGGCGTAGCGTATCTCATTTACACTACATTGGACTTTTAAAGCACTTTGCACTTTTTATGCATTTTTCATATACTTGATATTTAATCCTATTTTTTTTTTTTTTTCTTTTTTCTTTTTTTTTTTTTTTTTTCTGCCTTATTATTTTCCTTTTTTTTTTTACTTTTCTTTGTTTTATTTTTGTTGAGAATTGTTACATATATATATTCCTCCCCTCCCCCCCCTCCATCTCGTCGTTTCCACAGTCTCCCCCCCTGGGGTTCCCTTTCTCTCTCTTCTTTTATATCACTCTTAAGTTTTCAGCAAAGCTCCAGGTTTTTTTAAATTCCTTCCAGGTACCCCATTTATCTCTTGAATCCCCATTATCTTCCACCCCTCCAATTCTCAACTTCTCCCTCCTGTGGGTTTCCTCTACTGTGTCGATCCACTCCCACACCTGGGGGCTTTCCTTTTCCCTCCATTTTTTAGGTATTAACCTTTTTGCCGCATTTAAAAGGTGTGGGGTCAAGGATTTTTTATATTCCTTTATAGGAACGGCTCCCCCATGAAAGAGGATAACCCAAGGGTCTTCCACAATCTCTTTTTTTGTTATTTCCTTAATCAGGGTTAATATTTTTTTCCAATAGTTTTTGATCTTAGGGCAGTTCCACCATATATGGGCCATTGTCCCCCTAGATGAACAGCCTCTCCAGCAGTCGGCTGACTCCCCTCCTCTATATTTATTAATTTTGTCTGGGGTGGCATACCATCCTGTAATTAGTTTATAGTTCATCTCGGCCGTTCTAACGTCTATTGCTGATGAATGGGTTAAGTTTATAATTCTTTCTACAGTCGTCTTTCTCCTAGTGCTTTCCAATTCTCTTTCCCATTTTTTAATGTACCTGGGAACCCCCATCTCCTCCGCCTTCATCAGGAATTTGTATAGTTTTGAAATATTCCCTTTTGAATTTTCAGCTAAGCAAAGCTGTTCCAGGGGCGTATACTCCTTCTGTTCCCTTATTGGGCCCGGGAGGCTCCTGATGAAAGAGGATAGCTGTCGGTATCTCCATTCATTACACCCTGTGAGTTCTGACTTACTTTTAATCTCTTGGAGTGACATAATTTTACCCTTTTGAGTGATGTCTTTTACCTGAATTCTATTTTTAATCCAGTTCCCACCTTCCACTTTCAATCCTGGTGTAAAAAATTTGTTATCTTTTAAATCTATTAATGGTGAATTATATTTTGATCCTAGCTGTTTGTGAATTCTGTCCCATATCCTTAGTGCTGTCCGAGTGATTTCATGTGCATTTGTTCCCCCGCTTCTGAGGTGTGGCGGGTTCCACATTATTCTACCTAATTGTGTCCCTGCTAGTGTGCATTCCATCTTTACCCATCTTTTATCGTGATTTTCTTTAGCCCATTCTATTATGCGCGAGATTACCGAGGCGTTGTAATATTTTCTTATCTCCGGGGCTGCTAGTCCACCCTGTTTTTTTTTCTTGTTTTAGAACATGAAAAGAGATTCTATGTTTCTTATTGTTCCATATATAATTCGCTAACAAGGAGTTAAGTATTTTGAAGTAGGCTTGTGGTACAGCTACGGGGAGCATCTGAAATCTATACAAGATTTTTGGCAATAATATCATCTTTACTATATTTATCCTTCCGAACCAGGAGATCGGCCGGTTCTTTATTTTCTTAATTTCGTCTTTAATTTCGTCTAATAGGGGGATATAATTTGATCTATATATTTTTTTTAGTGATTTTGTTAATTTTATTCCCAAGTACTTTATCTCTTTGCGCCAGGTGAAGTTATACGCTTTTTTAATAAATCTTTCTTCAGGCTCCTCAGTGTTGATATTTAACATTTCTGTTTTGGACACATTCATTTTAAAGTTTGAGATCTCTCCATATTGTTTGATATTAGCCATTAAGTGAGGTAATGTAGATCTTGGGTTCCTCACAAAGAATAGCACATCGTCCGCAAAAGCGGCTAACTTGTGCTCTTCTTCTCCCATTCTTATCCCCTTGATGTTGTGGTCATTACGTATCATTGCTAGCAGGGGCTCTAGAGATAGCACAAAAAGGAGTGGAGACAGGGGGCACCCTTGCCTGGTCCCATTCCTCATTTTAAATGGTGTTGATAGGGATCCATTGATTTTCACTCTGGCCTGGGGGTGGTGGTACAGAGTTTGGATCTTATTCCTCATCCCTGGGCCTATCCCTACCTCTTCTAATATTTGCATCATGAGCCCCCAGTCTACTCTGTCAAACGCTTTTTCCGCATCAACTGACAGGAGTAGACGGGGGGCCCCGTTTTCTTTGATCTGCCCAAGTATCAAGAGGGCCCTCACCCCATTGTCTTTCCCCTCCCTCCCTGGTATGAATCCCACCTGGTCTGGATGGACCAGGCCCTTCATTGTCTCCTTCATACGCTCTGCCAGGATCTTGGCATAGATCTTTATGTCTACATTCAATAGTGAGATTGGCCTAAATCCCGAACAGAGCGTAATATCTTTCCCCTCCTTTTCTATAACCGTGATGTTTGCTGTCGAAGCCTCCCTACTTAGATCATATTCAGACCCTAGTCCATTAAAATACTGACATAATCTTGGGATCAAAATAGTTCCAAACCTTTGCAGGTATCTGGTTGTAAAGCTGTCAGGCCCGGGGCTTTTCCCTTTAGCAGAGTTTTTAACAATTCTCCTTATTTCCTCTTCCGTAATTGGCCTGTCTAGGTTTTCCGCTACTTCTTTGTCTATTCTAGGGAGGTTGGCTCTCCTTAATACTTCCTCTATATTTGCCTCTTTTTCTCCAGGGTTCCAGTTCTTTTGTTTCACATTATATAGACCCTCATAGTAATTTTTAAACTCTTCGGCTATATCCTTTGTGTTGTATACCAGGTCCCCGTTCTTTTTTCTAATTTTTTCTATATAGTTTCTGCCTTTCTTTTTCTGTACCATTCTGGCCAGGGATTTACTGGGTTTGTCCCCCCAAATATATCTTTCTCTTTCAATGCTATTTAGATCTTTCTTAACTTCCTGATCTGTGAGTGCTCTATATTCCTCTCTTTTGAGTATTAATTTATGCCATATTTCTCTTTTTTGGCTTCTTTTTTTATGTTCCTGTTCCAGTTTTAAGATTTCTTTCGCCGTTTCCCTTAACATCCTTATTTTTTCTTTCTTTTTCCTGGCTCCCTCCCTTATGAATATTCCCCTAATATAAGCTTTATGGGCTTCCCAGAGTGTGGCCCTAGATATCCCCTCTGTGTCGTTCTCGAGGAAGTACATTTCTAATTCCTCCTGCACTCTTTTGACTATATCTTCATCCCCCATTAAACTCTCGTCTAATCTCCACTCTGGTGGAGTTGTTCTTCGGTCGGATACAATCAGTTTCATGGTTAAGGGTGCGTGGTCAGATAACGTCGTAGCTTCTATGCCCGTTTCCACAACCCTCTCCAGTAGTCTGTGCTCCACAAGTATATAGTCTATCCTCGAGTACGTTCCGTGCACAGGGGAGAAAAATGTAAAGTCCCTAGTTTTGGGATGTTGGATTCGCCATACATCAACCAACTGGTCCTGGTGCATTCTTTGCTTCAGTGTTTTTAACTGGCTTTCCTTTGTCCCCTGTGCACGGACGTACTATCTAACTCGGGTTCCATACATAAGTTAAAATCCCCCATTAGCATCACATATCCTGCCTCAAAGTTTTTTAATTTTACTAGGATTTTTTTCACATAACCTGCGGAATCAGTATTAGGAGCATATATATTGGCTAGCGTATATTCTATTCCTCCCAGTTTTCCTTTCAGAAATATATACCTTCCTTCGGGATCTGTCACTCTGTCTTCCAACTCAAAGCGTGTCCCTCTTGCTATCCCAATTGCTACTCCTCTCGCCCGCTTGTTTATTGTATCCCCGTAGTACCATATCGGATGGCTATGTGAGTATAATCTCATGTTAGATTCCAGAGTCAAGTGGGTCTCCTGCAAGAAGGCTATATCCGCTTTGTAGTGCTGTATTTCCCTTAAAATTTTATGTCTCTTGACAGGTGAGTTTAAACCCTTCACATTGTATGACAAGAATTTAATCTCTGTCATCTAAGTATATTATTTGTTCTTTTTCTTTCTTTTTTGTTACCTTTCTACCTCCCTTAAGGGCATCCTTGGGGTTAGGTAAACTAGACAATGTGGGTACGACGAGATGGCCCCCCTCCCCCCTTCCCCCCCCCTGCCCCCCACCCCCCCTCCCCCGCTTCCCCCCCCCCTACCCCCCATCCCTCCCCCCCCTCTCCCCTCCTGGCCTATTACAGGCCTGGGAACCGCTCTAGGTTTCCTCCACTCCTTCACCTTCGGCTCCTCTCCATGAGGTGGTGCTCCAGGGCTGCCTTGTGACTGCCACTAACACCCCCCACCCCCCCCTCCCCCCCCCCTGGGCAACATTCTTTTGGTGCTAAGCCATCCAGTCTGGTAATTCGGGAGCTATTATGTCCAGTTTCTGGCAGAACCTCTCTAGATCTTCTGGAAATACTAAACGTGCAGTGACTCCCTCTTTAAAGCCTATAAGACACGCAGGGAAACCCCACTGGTACTTTATATTCTTCATCCGCATCAGGTCTAACAGCGGTTTCAAATGTCAGCCGGTTTGTCCAACAGAGGGTTGAAAATTATATTCATAATAGCTCTTAGGTCCTCTCCCTTCTCTTCCACTATCGCACGTATTCTTAGGTTCTGGCGCCTATTGCGATTTTCTTGGTCTTCTAACCGGTAAGCTAGAGTTCTTTGGTTGACTGTCATTACTTGGACTTGTGTTTTTAACTTGTTCAATTCTTGGTCTTGTACTTCTATTCTTTTTTCCGTTTCTTCTATTCTTTCCAGTAATCCCCCCAAATCTGTTCTTAATTTATTGATTTCTGTTTTTATCAGATTTTCCATCCTCAGCAGCATCTCATTCATCTCTGCTTAATCCTATTTTTGATTCTAGATCATTTATTTATTGTATTTATTATTGTTCACCAGATTGCACATTATATACATTTTTATTACGGAGAGGTAATAAGTATTTAGATTTCATATTATCACATCCCCATTGTATGATTAGTAAGCGCCACCACAACCCCCCATTATCCTCATTAACACTACGCCACCGTAACTGAGAGTGGCAGGTCCCATATTCAGAAGGAACTTGTGCTCTAAGTTACGGCGGCATAGTGTAAATGGGCCGGCGTAACCACGCGTAATTTAAAATAGGCAGGTAGGGGGCGTGTTGTATGTTAATGACTCGTGACTCCGCGTAAATGATGCGCCGAACGAACGGCGTAGCAAATAGTCAATGCTTTCGACGTGAACGTAAGTTACGCACAGCCCTATTCGCGAACGACTTACGCAAACAAAGTAAACGACGGAAAATTCGACGCTGTCCCGACGTCCATACTTAACATTCTGTACGCCTCATATAGCAGGGGTAACTTTACGCCGGAAAAAGCCTTACGCAAACGATGTAAAAAAATGCGCCGGGCGCATGTACGTCTCTGAATCGGCGTATCTAGCTCATTACCATATTCGACGCGTAAATCAATGGAAGCGCCACCTAGCGGTCAGCGTAAATATGCAACTTAGATACGACGGCGTAAAAGACTTACGCTGCTCGTATCTTAGCAAAATTCCGACGTATCTTGCTTTCTGAAAACAGAAAAAAGATACGCCCGCGCATCCTAGAACTTAAGAACTTACGCGGCGTATCAACAGATATGCCGACGTAAGTTCTTTCTGAATCCGGCCCATAAACTCCCCAAGCAGCAGGCCTTAAAAGCAAGTCAATTCTTACAAGTTTTACCTGGGGAGCAGAGGTCTGAGAGACTAGACTGAACCCTCTGTAACTACATCATCCCCAGGCAGCAACCATGGGAGGCAAAGGACAAGTGTCCTTCACACTGATATCCTTTCTGGACAAAGTCTTGGAGAGAAGGATCTTCTAGACCACTGGGCCCTTTACTCCCATTGTGGGACCCTTTATTACAGTCCTAAAGTGGGCCGCCTTCCTTTTTTTTTTACACTTTTATTTCTTATTATTTTTTAGGATACCCACTGGGGGGCTTTGGTGAAATATCAGGGATTTAAACAGATGTCTGAGGCCCGTACACACGAGCAAATAGATTTGTTCAAATCGGTCGGACAGACCGATTTGAACAAATCTGTCTGCTGGGATGTATAGGTTTGGTCGTGTACACATGATCAAACCAAAATCCCCGCCATCAGACAGGGCGCTGACGTGTTGGATTATGTGGCGGTGACGTTGACGACGCCACGTCACTGCACCAGGAAGTAAAACACTTCCGCGCATGCGTCAAATCCATTCGACGCATGTTACGAGCAGATATGTCTGCTGGTTAGCGTACTAACCAGCATACATGTCGGGCGGACGGATTTCCAGCAGACAGATTTTAAAGCATGCTTTAAAATTTGTCGGCTGGCCCGTACACACGATCGAATCTGTCTGCTGAGACGGTCTGGCAGACCGTTTTCAGCAGACAGATTTGATCGTGTGTACGCGGCCTAAAGGGATCTAAACAGACCCCTAATGACTGTCTTTTGAGACAGAGAAAGGGACCAAGGACAGATTCATCAGTTCCCTTTTCTGCAGCCTCAGCTGCACAGAGGGAATGAACAAGAATAGCTCTGTACAAAGATTCCAGTTCATTCATAAACTGAGGCATAGTAAACATAGATTTAAAGGAAAACAATGAGCAGCACAGTAGTGGCATCACCAAATTTCGGTCCTAATTTCATGGCACTAGCTCTCAGGAGCAGCAGTACCTTGTAACATCTGCAAATATACAACTCTTAGGGCCCTTTCAGACGTGTGGACCGTATGTCCGCTTTTTCATCCATCCGTTTGCAGATGAAAAAGGGACATACGGTCCACACGTCTGAAAGGGCCCTAAGAGTTGTATATTTGCAGATGTTACAAGGTACTGCTGCTCCTGAGACATCCGCTGACACCCGTAATCACCCACCTCCGCAAAGATTTGATTTTGCAGACGGAAGAATGTCCTATTTTTTCTTCCGTCTGCGGATTGGATGAACATGGACACAAGGTCCGTGTTCATCCGCTCCCCCATAGGGGAGAGCAGAGAAAAGACAGCGCAGTCCCTGTCATCCGACGGCTCAGCGGGGATCTACGGAGCGATCCCCGCTGAGCTTACGGACACGTGGAGGCGGATCATTACTGATCCACCCCGTGTGAAAGGGCCCTTAAGCCCCATACACATGATCGGATCTTTGTCCGACCAAAATCACATCGGAATTCCGACAGAATTCCATTGGAGTAAAAGAGAACATGTTCTCTATCTAATATTCAATGGAATTCCTCGGAATTTCCAATGGAAATGATCCGATGGGGCATACGCACGGTCTAAGTTTCTGATGGAAAAATTCTGATCGTGTGTACGGGGCATAAAGCTATAAGTACAGCGATGCCTAGGCAGAAAGTGCTCAGTAAATTTCAGAAGTTATCCAAGACAAAAAGGTACTACTTTAGGGTACTACTTTAATCATTTACAATTGTCATTTCTAATGCCGCGTACACACGGTCGTTTTTTGCGATGAAAAAAAAACGACGTTTTCTGTGAAGTAAAAAACTACGTTTTTGAAACGTCACTTTTCAAAGACAATTTTGCATACACACCATCGTTTTTTCACAAAAAGCAAGGTTACGTTCACCACCCTTTTCCATTGAAGCTCGCTTCTTAACTAGCTTCTGGGCATGCGCGGGTTGAAAAACGTCGTTTTGAACGACGTTTTTGCTACACACGGTGACTTTTTGTGAAACAAAAAACGACGTTTTGAAAAACGACACAAAAAATTCATGCATGTTGGAATTTTTTTTTGGTCGTTTTTTTGAAGACAAAAAACGACGTTTTGCCCACACACGATCAATTTAAATGACGTTTTAAAAAACGTCGTTTTTTTTTCATCGCAAAAAACGACCGTGTGTACGCGGCATTAGGGCCCTATGTGACATCAATAAAGAAAGGTCCATAATTAAAAAAGTGAATTAAACTTCAATATTGAGAGAAAAAAAAAGCCTTGTTGATCCAATCAAGCAATCTCCCTGGTGTGTAAGCCACCACCGATACAGAGGTTTAAATGCGTTTACCAGATTGTGTGGACTGTTAACATTGAGTCAGATAGGCATCAGGAGAATAAGCTCTCCCACACTAAATGCTGTATGGCAGGTCCAACATCCAATTTCACACCAATCATGGTGAAGTTTCTCTCTTGGTAAGTCAGTCATCATGAAAGCAAAAAAAAATTCTCCACATAATGTAAAACCATTTAAGTAATATGTATTTAAAATTAATAATTCACGTTTATCAAGCAGGAATTAAGCAAGCATATCATCATAATATCCAGTAGAACTAGTTAGATGAGTGGGTGGGTTTAGTTATTGATGTGGAATTGGATGTTGGACCTGCCATACAGCATTTAGTGTGGGAGAGCGTATTCTCCTGATGCCTATATGACTCAGTGTTAATAGCATTTGAGTCCACACAATCTGGTAAGCACATTTAAACCTCTATATCGGTGGTGGCTTACACACCAGGGTATTTTCTTGGTTGGATCAACAAGGCTTTTCTACAAGGCTTTTCTTCTATCAATATTAAAGATTAATTCAGTTCTTATATTTATGAACAATTCTTTATTGTTTCTAACCTACCAGATTGAAATTTACTGGCACGACACCCGAAATTTACTGGCGCAGCTACGTTTTTACTAAACTAAATTTTTAGGTGCACATTTCAGTATATAGGCTACAAACAAGTAGGCTAGGCAAATAGCAATGTGATTTAAGGTAGATATTAAGGTAAAAAAACATTTTTGTTATTTTCGATATACTAAGGGCAAATTATTTAGTCACATCACCCCCTGCCTCCACCCCCCTCTGCCACTAACACCCCCTGCCTTCACCCCCCTCTGCGGTGCCATAATCTCCCCCTGTCTTCAATATCCCTCTGCCTCCAATCACCCCCAGGCCCCCTGCCTCCAATCACCCCTGCCTTCACCCACCTCTGCGGTGCCACAATCTCCCCCTGACTTCAATCTCCCCCCTAACCACAAAAAGCAAGGTTACGTTCACCACCCTTTTCCATTGAAGCTCGCTTCTTAACTAGCTTCTGGGCATGCGCGGGTTGAAAAACGTCGTTTTGAACGACGTTTTTGCTACACACGGTGACTTTTTGTGAAACAAAAAACGACGTTTTGAAAAACGACACAAAAAATTCATGCATGTTGGAATTTTTTTTTGGTCGTTTTTTTGAAGACAAAAAACGACGTTTTGCCCACACACGATCAATTTAAATGACGTTTTAAAAAACGTCGTTTTTTTTTCATCGCAAAAAAACGACCGTGTGTACGCGGCATTAGGGCCCTATGTGACATCAATAAAGAAAGGTCCATAATTAAAAAAGTGAATTAAACTTCAATATTGAGAGAAAAAAAAAGCCTTGTTGATCCAATCAAGCAATCTCCCTGGTGTGTAAGCCACCACCGATACAGAGGTTTAAATGCGTTTACCAGATTGTGTGGACTGTTAACATTGAGTCAGATAGGCATCAGGAGAATAAGCTCTCCCACACTAAATGCTGTATGGCAGGTCCAACATCCAATTTCACACCAATCATGGTGAAGTTTCTCTCTTGGTAAGTCAGTCATCATGAAAGCAAAAAAAAATTCTCCACATAATGTAAAACCATTTAAGTAATATGTATTTAAAATTAATAATTCACGTTTATCAAGCAGGAATTAAGCAAGCATATCATCATAATATCCAGTAGAACTAGTTAGATGAGTGGGTGGGTTTAGTTATTGATGTGGAATTGGATGTTGGACCTGCCATACAGCATTTAGTGTGGGAGAGCGTATTCTCCTGATGCCTATATGACTCAGTGTTAATAGCATTTGAGTCCACACAATCTGGTAAGCACATTTAAACCTCTATATCGGTGGTGGCTTACACACCAGGGTATTTTCTTGGTTGGATCAACAAGGCTTTTCTACAAGGCTTTTCTTCTATCAATATTAAAGATTAATTCAGTTCTTATATTTATGAACAATTCTTTATTGTTTCTAACCTACCAGATTGAAATTTACTGGCACGACACCCGAAATTTACTGGCGCAGCTACGTTTTTACTAAACTAAATTTTTAGGTGCACATTTCAGTATATAGGCTACAAACAAGTAGGCTAGGCAAATAGCAATGTGATTTAAGGTAGATATTAAGGTAAAAAAACATTTTTGTTATTTTCGATATACTAAGGGCAAATTATTTAGTCACATCACCCCTGCCTCCACCCCCCTCTGCCACTAACACCCCCTGCCTTCACCCCCCTCTGCGGTGCCATAATCTCCCCCTGTCTTCAATATCCCTCTGCCTCCAATCACCCCCAGGCCCCCTGCCTCCAATCACCCCCTGCCTTCACCCACCTCTGCGGTGCCACAATCTCCCCCTGACTTCAATCTCCCTCTGCCTCCAATCACCCCCAGGCCCCCTGCCTCCAATCACCCCCTGCCTCCATCCCCCTCTGCCACCAACACCCCCTGCCTTCACCCCTCTCTGCAGTGCCACAATCTCCCCCTGTCTCCAATCACCCCCTGCCTGATGCCTCCATCCCCCTCTGCCACCAACACCTCCTACCTTCACCCCCCTCTGCGGTGCCACAATCTCCCCCTGCCCCCAATCATCCCCAGGCCCCCTGCCTCCAATCACCCCCTGCCTCCATCGTCCCCTGCCTTCATCCCCCTTTGCAGTGCCACCAACAACCCCTGTCTCCATCCCCACCCTCTGCGATGCCACCCTCCCCCTCTACGGTGCCACCAATACCCCCTGCCTCCAATCTCCCCCAGGCCCCCTGCCCCTATCATTCCCTGCCTCCATACCCCTCTGCGGTGCCACCAACAACTCCTGTCTCCATCCTCCACCCTCTGCGGTGCCACCATCCACCTCTACGGTGCCACTAACACCCCCTGCCACCAATCAAACCCTGCCACTAACACCCTCTGCCTCCAATCTCCCTCTGCCTCTATTGCCCCCTGCCTCCATCCCCCTCTGTGGTGCCACCTCAGCCATCATCACCCCCTGCCTCTAATCTCCATACGCAGTTCCAAGCTGAACCGATCTCGGCTATTTTTACTGGCACATTCCCAATCAAACCCTGCCACTAACACCCCCTGCCTCCAATCTCCCTCTGCCTCTATTGCCCCCTGCCTCCATCCCCCTCTGTGGTGCCACCTCAGCCATCATCACCCCCTGCCTCTAATCTCCATACGCAGTTCCAAGCTGAACCGATCTCGGCTATTTTTACTGGCACATTCCCGCAACCACGGATTGTCCGTAAAAATGCGGACGGTTGGCAACACTGATGTCACATATGGACTTGCTTCACTTTGTTAACTCATATACACTGTACAGGTGGTAATATTTTATCAAGTCTATTTTGATTCTTTTGATATGATATAATATTTGTTTGATACATTTTTTCCATTATTGCAATTTTGATACAATGTCACTTTATATTACTGTTTATATATAGCGCAGCTCTTGGTAATTTCTTGTTGCTATGGCACAACGATAGTTCGAGTTGTGGTGCTTGCAGCTGCTTAACATAGAGGATAATAGCGCAGTATACTACTAGAGACTATTATTTCTAAAGGCCCATTCACATTAGGAACTGCCTGTGTGAATCACTAGCAATGAAAAACATTGCTGGCTGGTGTTTGCAGCGTTGTGGGCTTAGGGAACTCCCACATAAGATGAGGGGCACATTCCCTGGATGCCCAGCGCCACTGACACCTCTGCTTACATTGCTTGTTTTAAAAAAATACTTGCAATGGTGTTTTAATTAATACTTAAGGCCACGTACACGCGACTAAACAAATCCGATCAAAAGTTTTGATCGGGTTTGTCTCCTGGGATATGTTGGTTTGATCGTGTACACACGATCAAAACAAAATCCCCGCCGGCAGACAGCGCGGTGACGTGGCGGTGACGTTGACGCCACCACGTCACCGAACCAGGAAGTAAAATACTTCCACGCATGCGTCGAATCCATTTGACGCATGTGCGGACAGATATGTCTGCTGGTTAGTGTACTAACCAGCGGACATGTCGGACGAATGGGTTTCCAGCAGACAGATTTTAAAGCATGCTTTAAAATTTGTCTGCTGGAAAAACCTGTCTGCTCGCCCGTACACACAATCGAATTTGGCTGCTGAAACGGTCCATCGGACCGGTTTCAGCAGATAAATTCAATCGTGTATACGCGGCCTTACAGTAGGCCCTGTATATCTGCCTGGAATTCAGCTGTAATCACTATAAGCTGGGGGGGGGGGGCTAAATAGGAATCTTAACTTATAGCCATGCTGTTGATTTATGAATTTAAGTTGTTTCTTATATATATATATACATATATATATATATATATATATATATATATATATATATATATATACACTGAAAGAGGAATTAATATTGGTTCCTATATAAAATGGAGTTGGATTGAACATTAATGTTACTTCTTGCCTACTTGGCTGGCCAGATGAGGAACAACATACACCCCATACCTATAAAGCCATTCTCAGGGTGCTATTTGTAGCTAGAAAACGTATTGCCAGAAAATGTCTCTCAGTATTACCTCCTACACACATGTGTACGCGGCCGAAAAGAGGCCAACCTCATCAAATCAGTCTCCCATCCGATCCCTGACAGATGTGCTAAGAAAAATAAAGTTCAATGCTTCCGAGCATGCGTCGACTTGATTCTGAGAATGCATGGATTTTTAATCGATCGATGGGCCCACAGACGATCGTTTTTTTTTTTCTATCGGTTAGTTAACCATCAGATAATTTTAAAACAAGTTCCTAGTTTTTTAACGATGGATAAAAAAACATTGGGGCCCACACATGATCTGTGGTCCATCAGACCGTTTTCGTCAGACAAACCGATCGTGTGTACGTGGCATTATAAGGGAGCATCTGACCTACAAACATCAAGTTAGCGCAAGGAAGTTTAAAAGCATCTGGCATGCTTGGTTTGAAGTTCCTGGCCTGGCTCCCTTACACCTGGTTCAAAATAAAATTCTAGGGGGTAGGTCAACAACATCGTACACTCAACCATAGATATTGTTATTCCGATGGATGCTGTGTGTGACCGAAAGAAAAGGTGCGATGGCACTCCATGTATAAGTGACACTGAAGGGATATACGGAATATCTTGGTATTCGGATCTACAGTGGTTGAATTCATTGTTTTGTTGTACCCAACAGTTAATATATATGAATACTGTAAACCACCCCACCCCCCGCTGTTTAGGGGTGAGTGGCACCCTTGCCCGCTCGCTGACCCTGATAAGGGTTGGGAACTGAGCTGAGAGATAGGATGCAATGTGGAAATACACAAGATACAAAATGACCTATCTACAGAATTGGATATACTTGTTTTTTTCTATACAATACACCTGTTACATCTTATACAGTGTAAACACATACAGTATGTAGCCGGCTGGCCAACAAAAATGGATAAATCTGTGTCCTCTCGGTTATGAGATATGTTTGTTGTAAAATGATAATGTTACTTTTTGTTTTTAATTAAAAAAATATATATATCCTATTTACAATAGGAAAATAATGAATTGGACGTGTTGTTTTCTATACACAATAAATTACTTGGACATACAGTATATAATAAAGGACTTGGCTGTTCTATATTCTCCAACTTCTTTTGGGGGGGAGCCTGCTACTTCTTTTTTTTTTTTCTTTTTTTAGTTGGCTCCTTAATGATATGATGACACATCTAAATCTTGCACATGCACAAATGAAGAGCATTTTCCCAAATACATGGTATATTCAACTGTCATTTATGCAGTAGCAAACTATGAAAATGTTTTTGGAATTAGGGAAAACAGCCTTCTGGGATCCCAGGAATCTGTACATCAACCCTGCTTAAGCGAAAAAACAGGAAGTGGTTGGCCAGAAATCGAATAACGAAAAATGGTATCTCCATTTAATAAAATTCTAATCTTGTAAGAAAGACCAGGCAGAAGAAACATAAGAACTTTTTGAATTTATGATGAAAAATCAGCTTTAGTTAAATACATTATACACTGTATTTAATGCATTAATAGTTATCAAGGTTTTAGTTTGTTGGGGTTTATTTGATGTGTAACTGTAAGAATTTTAGGCAAGAGTCATAATTCATTAGCCAATTTAATTATGGCACATTTCCCATGTAGTCATGCTATTCAGATCTCTAAAATAATCACTACAGTTTAATTAATTTGTTTTCATTGCTTTGCTCCATCAAGTTCATGCAGAATCCACTTTGGCAAAATGGCATATTTTGTTTTTGTTTTTTGCCTCAATATTCTCAAGGGTGGGCAACCAGGGCCGATCATTGGGTCACAGGCGCCTGGGTGCAGAAATATTTCTGGCGCCCCCACAAAGGGGGCGTGGTCATCTTACCAACTCCTCCCCGTTACAAATGTTTCTATGGCAATGACTCAAACACAGAGATGCTCCTCTAAAAAGTCTTTGTTGCCCTGGGATCCTCCCATGATCTTTTAACAATAAAGAAAATACTGAAAGAGCGTACACTAATGAGACCTGGAGGGGAACCTCTCTGATACTGTTAGAAAGTGCCCCAAAACATAGTACATGAGATGGTCAGAGACTGTAGACATGATACAAGAGATGTAAATGATAAAGTCTATTGCGCTACTGCGAGTAACGAAATTTTGACAAAGTTAAAAAATGATTATATGTACTAAAGCAGCTCTATCTGAAAGGGTACACAAAACCACTATACAAGTGAATGAAATATAAAAGTGATAAGCGCTAAAGTAAAGGGTGAAATCAACATATAGCTAAATTAGAGCCACAAACTCTGTGCACATGTCAGTGATAAAACAAACCAACAAATTGCAATTGGAGATGCAGACGTAAGACGGCGTTGCTATCGCCACGTCCTGTCACTCTGTTATATGCTGTTTTAAGTACCCTTTCTGTAAGAGTCCATTTTTATATTAAACTATCACCACCTCCCCTTGTCTTACGGGCTTCACTATTTTGGCACTTCTTTTGCCCCACGTCTGGCTCTTTATGATGAGCTTGTAGATCTCAGGATTACCTACCCTATCACCATAAGACAGTGGAAGGATACACCACTGAAGAGCGGCGTGGACACAGCAGGAGAAGGAGCCGTTTGCCCTACATGCCCATACACCACCAATTGAAGGTAAGGGCAATATGACACCGGTATTGGATTTGTTCATCATTTCCAGAAGACCCATCTGTTCCACTTTTCTATCTATCTAGTATTGCACATTTATTTGTCAATTGTGGGGAGTGCATTTCCAATTGCAATTTTTTAGTTTGTTTTATCACTGACATGTGCACAGAGTTTGTGGCTCTAATTTAGCTATATGTTGATTTCACCCTTTACTTTAGCGCTTATCACTTTTATATTTCATTCACTTGTATAGTGGTTTTGTGTACCCTGTGTCAGTGAAACCCCCCCATTAGTACTGATCCCCCAGGATAAACCCCCCATTAGTGCATATCCCCAGGACAAGCCTCCCCCCCATTAGTACAGACTCCCCCCATTAGTACAGACCCCTGAGGGCAAACCACCCCATTAGTGCAGACCCCCCAGGACAAACCCCCCCATTAGTACAGACTCCCCCCATTAGTACAGACCCCCCCAGGACAAACCACCCCATTAGTGCAGACCCACCCAGGACAAACCCCCTCTATTAGTACAAACTCCCCCCATTAGTACAGACCCCCCAGGACAACCCCCCCCCCCATTAGTGCAGACCCTCTTGACAAACCCCCCCATTAGTACAGACTCCCCCCAGGAAAAAAAATGCCCCCTACATTACTACAGACCCCCTCCAGGACAAACCCCCCCTCCACAGTACAATACATAAAACACACGGTCCATCATGCCTGACACATATTCTGCTCCTCTCTGTGTCATAAAAGGACTCCTGTCTGCGGCGATCTGTGATCCACCCGGGCGGCGCGGCTGCACACTGTCCCCTCCTCTGCAGCTGCGGAGCTGCCGCCCGGGTGGATCTCAGTTCGCCGCAGACAGGAGTTTTTTTATGACACAGAGAGGAGCAGAATATGTGTCAGGCATGATGGACCGCCCCCTCAGCGACGTCACTGAGCAGCTAGCGTCTCCCCACACAGAGACAGCCGCTCCGATCTCCAGATTCTTCACTCCCCTCTCTAACAGGAGGAGGAAGGGAGGGACACTGACAGCCATAGTATAGGACAAACACAACAGCGGCGGCGACGGGGAGAGCCGCCGCTCTACACGAACAAGGAGAGGAGAAGATTTAAGGGAAGCACTGTGGCGCTTCAGCGCCACCACCTCTGTGGCGCCTGGGTGCACTGCACCCTGTGCACCCCGGGTAGGATCGGCCCTGTGGGCAACTGTTCCTTTGTGATTAAAATGTATGTAAAGTTAAAGTTTTGGATAATGTTGGGAAAAAGAAAAACCGGCTGGATTTAATTTCTGTCTCTGACTCCGCTGAGAGGAATCAACCCCTTTATTTGTCCTGGTAACCATTATCTCTGGTATAGAAACTGATGGGAAATCCAAAAATTAACAGTTGTAATAACAGAAGATGAGAGTAACACTTCCAATTCTGTTGACAGATGACTGAGAAGGGATTTTCCTTTTGTAAAGAATTTCTTCTCATTTCTTTTGTGGCTCTGCAGAATGTGAAGGCAAATCTTCCCCAAGGGGTACAGACAAAAAGAAAGAAAAGATGGTTTCACGTTATACAGAAAGTGATTTAGAGGAATGTTTTTAAAAATCATCCTGAAAAAAAGGTTTATGATGTTTACTGGTGGTAACTCCCATCTTTGCTCTTTTGAAGAGCAACAGCCACTGAAGGATCATCAACATCTGACAGACTTTGGGGTGTGAAAATGGTGACGCAATAGCCTACTGGTGGAACCATATTACACAGTAAGGGAAATGTGTTGGATGTTAAAAAAAATGTTGTAACGGAATGACCCGTGATACTCAGAGACTATTGAAGGATGGGGGTACTCCTGTGCCAGTGTCACCAATGACTCTTGGGTCCTCTGAGAGAGGCAGAGGTTGGCTGGGTGAGTAATGCTCTGTTTGGAGCAATTTATTTTGGGTACGGTATGGATACCAGCATTGGAGGACTGGAACTACTGACTGACTTTGGAGTCACCCATTTGGGGTTCCCTCCTGTGTTAGTCTCCCACCAAAAGGGGAGAGATGTAACAGAATGGCCGTGACACCCAGAGACTTTTGAAGGATGGGGGGTACTCCTGTGCCAGCGTCACTAATGACTCTTGGGTGGAGGGTCATCCTGTGCCCCTTTTGGGCATAGGGTGACTGAGAAATTATAATTCATGTATTGCAGGATATCTTGAAATGTTACAAGTTGTTGGCTTATTCTGACCCTACCGGTCAATAGTGACTCATTCCTCTGTGTAACATAAGCTGTTGAGATGCTAATTGAGTCTGTACTGTGGTGATGTGGATTTGAGCTTGGTAGACAGCCTGGCTGCCTATTATGGGATGTTAAAGTGTCTTGCTGTGATTGCATTCTGTGTCCATTGTGTTAATTAGGTCTGCTTCCAAGACCTGTTCATTGTGTATGATATTAAACACTGTTTTGTGTGAAGATACTATTGATAATAGGTGTGGAATGTGACTTCTCAGGTGTAGTAATTAGGTCATGTTAATTATGTCAGACCGGTGCCGAAAAGTCTGTAGAATGTGTATGAAGCACCCATTGTGTGATATTTTGGGTGGAGAGTTTCATTGTCCCTGTGATTAAATGTGACATGTTTGTAACTGTATAAGAACCTGAGAGCTACCCATTAAAGCAAACATTGTAAAAACAGAACCCAGAGCTGTGTGTGTCTCGGTTATTCTGGGAAATGGAATGGGTCGTGTCTACATGGATTGTCGGAGTGTCGGATAAGCTGTCTTGGGTGGGTTGATGGAAGATCGTAAATGGTGGTGACCGTTACACCATAGCTCCTCAGAGTGAAGATAGAAGTGACTTTTCACTGCACAATAACATTCTTCTTTAAAAAAAAAAGCAAGAGGAACTTGACTCGCCTGCACAACCTGATAGAACACCTTTCGGATGAATTAGAGTGGAGACTGAGAGCCAGGATTTCTCGTCTACATTAGTTCCTAACTTCACAAATGCGCTTCAGGAAGAATGGTCAAACATTTCCATTGACACATTACTAAACCTTGTGGACAGCCTTCCCAGAAGAGTTGAAGCTGTTATAGCTGCAAAGGGTGGGCCAACTCAATATTGAACCCTGCCATTAAAGTTCATGTGCGTGTAAAGGCAGACATCCCAATTTAGACACAAATGCCCAGCAGTGTCCAGAGGACACAATCAAATAAGGTAAACGTTATCAGTACACTTCAAGGTTTGGTGTTACCCCCACCCTTCATCCTGCCACCCTATGCACTGTCCCATGGGTGTCATTATGGTAAATACAGCTCTATTTTTATAATTAATGATTCCATAATATCCTTATATGATGGGTTCTTCTAGTACCCTAATTCTAAAGATTTTTCTAAAGATTTTTAAACATTCTGCAGAATTATGGTTTGGGTCTGTTGTTATGTAGATCATGGCACTGTTTAGGGCATCTAAAGCAATTGTTTAGTATGCAACAACGATTGGAGATTCCCTGCACATTTCATGTTGTGTAATTCTAATAAACATCCCTTTTTCTGTTGGTTTTGGAATCCCCATGTTTACTTCATATCCTCTCATAAGTATATGTACTGTACAATTTTATTTAATAAAATCTCATCCGTATAGGTTGCTATGGCTACAAATACATTTTTATCAGCTTAGTTATTTTTCATATCTGAACATTTTATATTGTTCTAAATATGTTTAGAAATGCAATTGTAACTTTTAAATATGCTTTTTTTTTTACTAAAGTATGGGGTGGAGAGGGGGGAAATCAACACTTACCCTGGCCTTTCCAGTAAGTATGCTGTGACGGGAGGGCCTGTGGGACCCAGAATCCCTTGGAGAGTTTGGGAAACCCTTGTTTCAGCTCCCCATGCACTTCCTATGTCTAAGTTACCCTGTGTCCATTAGGGGCACATGGTGACTGAGAAAATGTGGCTTGGATTACTTAAAATGGAACAGTAATATTTTTCGACAATATCTCCCAGGATATATATATATAAAGACTATTCTTGATGTGTTTGATTCTGAACTCAACATGTACAATTTAGGAGATGGGCCAACTCCTACTGGAGCTCCTGCTATTGTGTGAAGGTGTCCTGTGTTTATACTTATTATAATGTATAATCTACTGTGTGAAGCTCGGTGACAACAAGTCTGACCTGTAGTGAAATCCTGATTAATCACAACAATGGCCAGGTGGACATGGAGTCACCTCGGCTGCTTTACGGGACCAGTCTATTAGCTCATGTTAATTTTGTTGGAGATACAACAAAACTTCAGCTTAGCCTATCGTATGGAATGCAGTTTAGAAAAAGGACACAAGTGATCTACTTGTTGGTTTCTTTTTCCTGCTTGTGAGCTGTGTGTGTCCTTCTTACCATGTGCAGAGACATCTTTGTCTGTGTGATGATGTTCCAATAAAGAAGCCAGTTCCTGTTACTACACAACGTCTGATCTCAATGGACTCCGCTGCACCTATCAATCGTACTTTGCAACAAATTTATGTTTCTGATTACAGGTGTACTGTTAGAGTAATATGAACAGGAGAGGGGGGATCCTCTTCAACTGCATATAAGACTGTATTCTTGTTCTAATAAACAGTTCATGGTGAGAAACCAAATGAGTATTGCCTTGTTTGTGGTTGTCAGCAGTTTGGAATAACTTATATCTATATTCAGACTTGGATGATACGGTATATGATGAAAGCGCTCAAGCGGAGTGTGGGACATTTCGTTACATTGGTGGCATGCAGTGGGACGCTCCACCTGGTTCCAAGGTCAGGATAGCAGGACAGGAGAGGTACAGATACCAGCCGTCATGGAAGAGGAATTCGGAAGCAGGTTGCGAGAAATGCAGATACAGCACAGGGGACCAGTATCAGAGCAGGTCCTACTCGGATGGTATGATTCTGTCCTCTGCAAACACTGGAAAAAAACATTGGCCTGTGAGCAGCGGCACCAGGGAAAAATTCTCCCCTCCATCCAGGAAAGGTACTGGTCGCAGTATGGATTGCAGGTGCTGTTTTTGGGAGAAAAGGAGCAGACAGCCAAGTTAAGCAGGCTGGTCTGGGCAGAGATCCGGCTGGATGAGAGCTGGCACTTTCATAGGCTTCGAAGAAGAGGAAGACATGCGTCAATCTGTAAGCGATGGCTTTCCAACCCCAGGACCCTTGGGAGTAGTACATGGCTGGAAGAAGGACGTTCCAGATGCTGTCTTCCCGAGTGACCCCGAGGAGTCTGCTTCCCATTGCCTCGGTAAATTTGAGTCACATGGGCAACCTCATGCTTCAAAGCCTGCAAAAGTTTCCAAGAATACGTGGCATAAAGGAGAAGGAAGATTGGCAACCCTCCTTGACCACCGTTATAAGGGAAAGGTCTCAGAACTCATCCCATTTCCACAAAGAGTGCAGAAGATAAAATCTCTTGAGGACACGTTAAAGAGGATTTTATTGAATGTTTTTACTTTCTCCAGTAGGTTACAGTGCTGTGGAAAACTTTGTTTCGAGCCTTCAATTGGTCAAGAAAGGAGCGTTGGAAAAGGTGTCCGCCTCAGTGAGGCATTTCCGATTTTTTTTTAGTACTCGCTGCCCAGGGCTGTCAGCTTCCCATCCCATCGACAGCATCTGCATCACATGGTGGACGATTACCTCAGGGACAAAACAGAGATGGAGAGCTTTCCAGCTGATCATCCACTGACTTATTGGGTCATGAGAATAGACCACTGGCCAGAACTTGCCCAGTATAGTATTGATTTGCTGGACTGCCCTGCATCCAGCGTGCTTTCAGAATGGGCCTTCAGTGCTTTAGGAGGTTTAATTACTGATCATAGAACGTGTCTGTCCACAGACTCCATGGACTGTTTGACTTTTATCAAAATGAATCAGTCCTGGATTACCAGCTACAAAGCCCCTGATGCCAATGTTACTGATTAAGTCTTTTTTGGGATGTGGAATCTCTGCAGGACTTCGAGGCTGCCTAGCTTTGAGGGTGTTCAATCATTTCATCTTGAAGATTTTTTTTGGTATAGGTTTCATGGGCACAATTAACACAAAAGACCAATGTTTCAGCACCTGTTTGACAGGTGCATATAATTTTTTGCCTTCATCAAGAGCAGCTCTATAGTGTTATGGATGGGAGGCACCCCTGACACCCAAAGAGTAATTTTTTGGCACCTGTTTGACAGGGGCATATCATTGCAATGTTTTACAGCAAGGCCAATTCTTGCTTTCATCAAGAGTACCTCTATATCGTTACTGTGGGAAGGCGCCACTGATACTTAAAGACCGATTTTTTTTGCACCTGTTTGACAAGTGCATATCGTTGCAATTTATTTACAGCAAGGCTAATTCTTGCTTTTATCAAGAGTACCTCTATATGGTTACAATGGGAAGCCGCTACCGACACCCAAAGACCAATTTTTATGCACCCGTTACTTCTATCCAAAGTCAAAGTGACACCAGAATGTATCCAAAAATATCTCTATTCTTGTTCCCAGTGCACTACATTGTGATATCATCATACACACTGGCTCCCCAGCTGTTGTTGAGCAAAATAAAGGCAGCTTGCAGGGAAAATGTCATTTTGTTTGGCTTGATAAATTCAATTATTGCTGCAGCAGATTCTGGACATGGTACAGATCTGTCACTTTACAGGTAGACTAAGGAGACTAAGGATGCCCAACTACATATGCCTTCAAAATTGGCACTTTTGATTTTTGACGTTCTGGTCCTATTGACTTTAATGGGGTTCGTTATTCAGGTCTGAACTTTCGCAGTGTTTGAAAGTTCTGGTGCGAATGCAACAGGGGTCCGTTCGGCCTATCCCTACTCCTGATCACAGCTTGGCACTTACACATGTGACATCACCAAGCATCTGTGCTGTCACATGGGAGCAAAGGGAATAAGTCATATGCTCCCCCATAAAATATAAAGTGTAGCGCTCTAAGTGTGAATGAATGGGGCAAACCATCAATATAAAAGTGACACAGGTGAAACCATGAGAATGTGATTATTGCTAATGTGCATATAGACAATTAATTAATAGGCCCTTTTCATATATTGACAGTTATATGAACAGTACATATAACCCGAAAAAGGGGGGTATATAAGGTGTAACACAATATATATCATAAAATGTGTTTAAAAAATAAAAATGATGTCAACACAAATGCAGTGAGAATGCATCAAAAAGCAACCAACACCAAAATTAGTGTGTTTAAACCATGTGTAAATGACATGAAGCAACTATGAAGAAAGAAATAAAACAATCCTCATAAAGATAAGTGGTCAAAGTCCAAAGCTATGAGCACTAAACAGTTCATCAATAAATATCCAAGTGGGGGGAGATGTGTCCAAAGTCGCACTGTACTCGGTACTTCAAGCGATCTATATATATTGGTGTTGGTTGCTTTTTGATGCATTCTCACTGCATTTGTGTTGACATCATTTTTAATTTTTTAAACACATTTTATGATATATATTGTGTTACACCTTATATACCCCCTTTTTTCGGGTTATATGTAATGTTCATATTACTGTCCATATATGAAAAGGGCCTATTAATTAATTTTCTATATGCACATTAGGAATAATCACATTCTCATGGTTTCACCTGTGTCACTTTTATATTGATGGTTTTCCCCATTCATTCACACTCACAGCGCTATTTTTTATTGCACTATTACAATTTTTGTCTGATTGTGGTGTCTAGCAGCTATTTTTTGTTTTTGCCGCAATATCTGATTTCTTACTTTGATATGTTCCCCCATACCCGGAAGTATTATATATTTCTCATCACTTCCAGGAGACAAACAGAGCAGTGAACCAGAAGGGGCCACTTCCCTGGGCACAATGATCTACTTTAGGGATGGGGGTTCCTTCCTATTGTTCCAAGGATGACAGAAGTAGTGACAGCAACAGTGACTTTGATAAGAGAGAGACTGCTGAGCGTAGGATCCCAACCACTTCCTGAAATCAAAACTTTTTTTTAGGAGTTTGTGCTCTGTTTCTGAACTAGTATCAGTATCAGTTTCCTCTGGGTGTCTTGGCTTCTTCCCACAAGCCACAAAGCATCAGCATGCGCCTATAAATCATCCAAGCATGTGTCTGTCTGTGGTTTAGGGTAGGTTAGGGTAAGCATCGCTATAGCAGTGTGCAGAAGTTTGGGTCAGGTAATTTTTGGGTATTATTCATAGTAAAGGGGAGTTTACACAACATTCGCAGTAAAAAATGTAAATGAAACTTCTGCAAATGATAATGCACACTTTTTAACTTTTATTTTTATTAAAAGAGTTAAAAAAATATAACATGAGTGAGGACTTAGGCATCCTTTCAGTCATTTCCTTGTTATTCTTGTAAATCGTTACTTACATCCATCACAGTTTCTCTATAGTATTCTTGCTTCAGGATTCCTAGAGTGCCATGTGATTTCAGTAGAAAGAAAACAAGCCCCATATCATCAGTGGGAGAATTTTAGTGGGAATTAAGTCTTTCTTGTGCAAATACTGATTCAAATACTGAATTTCTGATGCAAAACTGAATCCCATCTGAAAAGCCCCGTACACACGGTCGGACCTTTGTCCGACCAAAATCAAATCGGAATTCCATTTGAGTAAAAGAGAACATGTACTAAACTCTGAAGGAATTCATCGGAATTTCCAATGGAAATAATCCGATGGGGCATACACACGGCCTGAATTTCCGATGGAAAAAGTTGGTCTGACTTTATCCATCAGAAATTCTAATCGTGTGTACGGGGCATAAGAGTAGTGGATTCCAAGACAAAGAAGTTTTGTTTCTATAAGGCCGCGTACACACGAGGAGATATATCCGATGAAAACGGTCCGACAGACCGTTTTTAATCGGACATGTCTCCTGGGATGTTTTGGTTTGATGTGTGTACACACGATCAAACCAAAATCCCCGCAGACAGACAGCGCGGTGATGTGGCGGTGACGATGACGCCGCCACGTCACCAAACCAGGAAGTAAATGGATTTGACGCATGCGGGAGATTTCGGTCCGCTGGTTAGGCGTACTAACCAGCGGACATATCTGACAGACAGCATGCTTTAAAACTTTTGTCTGCTGGAAACCTGTCTGCTAGCCCGTACACACGATCGGATATGTCCGCTGGAACTGGTCTGCGTACCAGTTTCAGCAGATATGTTTGATCATGTGTACGCGGCCTAAGAGGTTTTGTATATATTTATTCTGTGGGAGTTTTAGAACATGGCAAAGAAGATAACATTTAGTTACCGGTGCATAAAGTACCTCGTCAGAAGAATGTCCAACGCGGGTCCGAATTTTTGTTGCTTCATATAACACAATACCCTACCTGTCTGTGGACACTGCTCCTTGGACAAGTAACTTTAGGCCTAAGAATCATTAACTTTAGCAGCATTTCAGAAAATATTGCAGAAATCCAGAATCAGTACACTGCATGTGCAGCAAGTCCACTATAACTAAAAAAATTATGGGTGCATCGTTCAGGCACTAAAAATCCTGTCATGTTGGAGACTTGGAGAATACCCTGAAATAAAAATTGATGACTGCCTATGTACTGTAATCCTCCTGAACTGAAAACTGACAACTTAAAGCTGTCCTGCCATATAAGTACATCATTATGTTTAACATCACTACTAAGAACCACATGCTCACGGGCATTGCACCCAAGTGAAAACAGATAGCAATCAGTTGGCAATGTAGTGTACCCCGTTGTGTCTCTCCTGACTCTGTACCTGCTCCCCTAAGTATCTACACTGTCTTCTGGTTTATTCTCCTTCTCTGCCCTGAATTTTCGGTGTCATGTGACTCGTTAGTGTTACAAGGTCTCAGGTGTGAATGGGGAGCAGGTGTGTTAAAGTTGGTGTTATCTCTCTCACCTTCTCATACTGATCACTGGAAGTTCAACATGGCAACTCATGGCAAAGAACTCTCTGAGGATCTGAAAAAAATGTTTTTGCTCTACATAAAGATGGCCTAGGCTATAAGAAGATTGCCAAGACCCTGAAACTGAGCTGCAGCATGATGGCCAAGACCATACAGCAGTTTAACAGGACAGGTTCCACTCAGAACAATCCTAGTCGACCAAAGAAGTTGAGTGAACAAGCTCAGCGTCATAAGCAGAGGTTGTCTTTGGGAAATAGATGTATGAGTGCTGCCATCATTGCTGCAAAGGTTGAAGGGGTGGGGGATCAGTCTGTCAGTGTTTAGACTAGGGTTGTCCCGATACCGATACCAGTATCGGTATCGGGACCGATACTGAGTATTTGCGGGAGTACTTGTACTCCCGCAAATGCCCCCGATGCCTAAATAGAATACCCCCCCCTCCCCGCCGCCGCATACCGCAAAGCCGCATACCGCAAAGCCGCCACGTTAATCCCCGTGCATTACATCGCGCATTACAGGCAGCTTTGTTTGAATACTTGTAATGCCCGCCGCGCCGTGTATAGACACTCCCCTTCTCGGGATTGGACGGATATGTCCAATCCCGAGCAAGGGGGAGTGTCTATGCACGAAGCCGTGTATAGACACTCCCCCTTGCTCGGGATTGGATGGCAGCAGCGGCGGCGGCGGTGGCATCGGCTACTACTAGGTATGGGGGACATGGCTGCAATATGGGGGACAGGACATGGCTGCATATATGGGGGACATGGCTGCATCTATGAGGGACATGCATGGCTGCATCTGTGGGGGACATGCATGGCTGCATATGTGGGGGACATGCATGGCTGTATATGTGGAGGACATGCATGGCTGCATATATATGTGGGGGACATGGCTGCAATATGTGGGGGGACATGGCTGGATATATGTGGGGCTGGATATATGTGGGGGGACATGGCTGCAATATATGTGGGGGGACATGGCTGCAATATATGTGGGGGGACATGGCTGCAATATGTGGGGGGACATGGCTGCAATATGTGGGGGGACATGGTTGCATTTGGTGACACATTTAAAAAAGTATCGGTATTCGGTATCGGCGATTACATTAAAAAAAAAAGAATTGGTACTTGTACTCCGTCCTAAAAAAGTGGTATCGGGACAACCCTAGTTTAGACCATACGCCGCACACTGCATCCAATTGGTCTGCATGGCTGTTGTCCCCTCTTCTAAAGATGATGCACAAGAAAGCCAACAAACAGTTTTATGAAGACAAGCAGACTAAGGACCTGGATTACTGGAACCATGTCCTGTGGTCTGATGAGACCAAGATAAACTTTTTTGGTTCAGATGGTGGCAAGCGTATGTGGCGGCAACCAGGTGAAGAGTACAAAGACAATCATGTCTTGCCTACAATCCAGCATGGCGGTGGGGGTGTCATGGTCTGGGGCTGCATGAGTGCTGATGGTAATGGGGAACTACAGTTCATTAAGGAAACCATGAATGCCAACATGTACTGTGACATACTGAAGCAGAGCATGATCCCCTCCGTTTAGAGACTGGGTCGCACGGTAGTATTCCAACATGATAAAGACCCCAATCAAACCACCAAGATGACCACTGCCTTGCTAAAGAAGCTGGGCGTAAAGTTGATGGACTGGCCAAGCATGTCTCCAGACCTAAACCCTATTGAGCATCTGTGGGACATCCTCAACGAAAGGTGGAGAATTGCAAGGTCTCTAACATCCACCAGCTCTGTGATGACGTCATGGAGGAGTGGAAGAGGACTCCAGTGGCAACTTGTGAAGCCCTGGTGAACTCCATGCCCAAGAGGGTTAAGAAAGTGTTGGAAAATAATGGTGGTCACACAAAATATTGTGGAGGCTTCCATTTGTGTATGGACATGTTATGGTTACTAGGGATGAGCCGAACACCCCCGCGTTCGGTTCGCACCAGAACCGTCGAACAGACCGAACGTTCGCATGAACATTTAGAACCCCATTGAAGTCTATGGGACTCGAACGTTCGAATTCAAAAGTGCTCATTTTAAAGCCAAATATTCAAGTTATTGTTGGAAAACGTCTTTATGAACCCGGGTCTTGCCCCAGGGAACATGTATCAATGGAAAAAAAAGTTTTAAAAACTGTAGTTTTTTCTGGAGCAGCAATTTTAATGATGCTTAAAGTTAAAAAAAAGCCACCCTGGCTTTGGCCAATTATGGCTCTCCGATTTTTGCGCGCTGTGATTGGCCAAGCATGCAGGGTCATAGTGCATGTTTGGCCAATCATCAGCGCGCAATGCCGCAGTGAATTATGGGCCGTTGCTCGTCACTCAAATTTGGCGCGAATGACCCGTTTTGTTCGAATTTCGTCGAACGTACGAGCAGACAATGTTCGAGTCGAACATACGTTCAAATCGAATGTGGAGCTCATCCCTAATGGTTACACAACCTATCACATTGTTATAATCTTTTTATATGGACTATAAACTGAAGGACTTATGAATAAATGGTTGCGGAATGAATTATTTGAGTTCCCATTATTTCTTATGGGGAAATTTGCTTTGATATACAAGTGCTTTGGATTACAAGCATGTTTCTGGAATGAATTATTCTCTCAATCCAAGGTATACACTTTCTGAGCTTGGTCAAATTATTGGTGTAGGTCTATTAGTGCAGCAATTGGTGAATAATGCGAATGGCTTTCTAGCATCAATATTTTGATATCTTCACATATGACAAGAAAGTTGTCCAAAAAGTAGGATCCTGATGAATATTTAGGGTCACACAACTATGTTTAGGTATATGACTTGAGATGGAAGAGGTGTTACTAAACATTCACTCTTTATACAACAATCACACTTGGCAGTATATGCAGGCTGGATAAAGTCGTCACCTGCTCCTTCTTTGGAAAAGAGAAAACTGGACACAATTAGATTAATTTGATAGTATCAGTTTAGGATCACTGATTATATCAGTAAGCAGATGGAGATGGAACATAATGAAATACTAAGCCTCACAAGCCATTTATCAAAAGCCGAAGACTGACACACTTTGTATTGAGCAGAACAACAAATCCACAAAACTCTGTCAAATAAAAAGATTTGGCTCATACGTCATGGTTTTCTTTCTTTCATTCCATTCTAATGGCATCCGTCTAAATGACATTTATTCTATAATTACACATGTAATGTCCTGTATATGGTATGCATCATGGAAACATAGCCAGCGCGCTTCAGTATTTTTGTACAAAGTATTTGAGACCAGCTGTAATGGAGACAGCAAAGTGTCTCTATACATATTAAAAATAAACATATTAATCAGAGATTACTTTTGGGCTTTGGGAATAAAATACTCAAGACTTGTTAAAGAGACAAACGTATTGACAGTTTGGCTCTGGTTCCTTTCAGATTCCAAGACAGCCCGCTCTGTATGATGTTTATTCCCAAAGATAGGCTTTGAATCACCATTATTACTTTCTATTTCTTATGTTAAAAACAATAAGTTGTAATGCATACAAGTCTAATATAAGCTGTTTTATGGCCTGTAGTAAATGTATTATTTAATGCATAACAGCTGAATCTTGGACTAGGCTAACCACAGCTTGAAAATCATTTTAATCCAATGGAAAATTATAGTTATCGTTCCTGACATGAAAGAAAAAAGAAAAAACATTTTTTAACAAAGATATTGTTGAACTGCATCTCAATGAAGCATTAGTGAATGAGCACACTTGTGCAATCAACATGTCTCTTGAAGATTAATTTAAGTGAGTGCTCCCATGATGCTTGTTTTTTGTCGCTAGCATTCTGCTTCACCTGTTGGGCAAAAATTATACCTGCAATCAATGTTGGGATATGAAATAAATAACAGAGGCACTTATTTATCTTTTATGGAGTGCTTCTGAAGTATACTGATGTCAAGTTTCCTACTACTTAAACAACAGGTTTAAAAATGTGCTAAAAGATGAATCCTTCCGAGCTTAAAGGGGCTGTAAAGTAAGGTGACCAGATTTTTAAAATGAAATCCGGGGACATATTTTTATTAATTTTTTTACTAGTATTGGCGGCAATCAGCGACTCTCTGACAATCGCCGCCCCCCTCACAGCCTGTCAGGTCTTATTCTCAGGGCCCCCGGGTACTACTGGGTGAGAAGCGGAGGAAGAACACTCCGCCAGGGAAGGCAAGGAGATAGGCAGGCGGCTGGCCGGGACTTGAGCCAAAGAATGCGAGCGGAGCTGAATGGGCATGCGCCCGAAACTGAAGAAATATTCACTACATTCCGACAAGCACATGATCATCAGAAAGGGGCACAGATAATGGAAAAAAAATACACCCCCCTAAGCTAGTAGGAGCGGCGGCGCAGGGGTGTGTAATTCAGATTTTTTTTTTATAATTCTGCACTGACTGTCTTTGAAATTGCTCCAGCCTCTGTTCAAATCCAATCCGGGGACAAAACCGGGGACAAACTTGGTCCGGGGACAGTGTCCTTAATCCGGGGACTGTCCCCTGAAACCGGTAATGTCTGGTCACCCTATTGTAAAGGTAAAAAATGTTTTCCCTAAATAGCTTCCTTTACCTTAGTGCAGTCCTCCTTCACTTACCTCATCCTTCCATTTTGCTTTTAAATGTCCTTATTTCTTCTGAGAAATCCTCACTTCCTGTTCTTCTGTCTGTAACTACACACAGTAATGCAAGGCTTTCTCCCTGGTGTGGAGAAAGCCTCTTGAGGGCGAGGGGCGAGCAGGAGGGTCAGGACACTCTCTACTTTGCAGATAGAGAATGGAGCTGTGTTAGTGGGCGTCCTGACACTCCTGCTCGCCCCCTCCCCCCTCAGGAGGCTTTCTCCACACCAGGGAGAAAGCCTCGCATTACGGTGTGAAGTTACAGACAGAAGAACAGGAAGTGAGGATTTCTCAGAAGAAAGAAGGACATTTAAAAGCAAACACGAAGGATGAGGTAAGTGAAGGAGGACTGCACTAAGGTCAAGGAAGCTATTTAGGGATTTTTTTTTTACCTGTACGACACCTTTAAGGCCGCGTACACACGAGGGGATATGTCCGCTGAAAACGGTCCGATGGACCGTTTCAGCAGACATCTCCGCTCGTGTGTATGGGCTAGCGGACAGATTTGTCCACCCGACAGATTTCAAAGCAAGCTTTGAAATCTATCCGGTGGGAATCTGTCCGCCCGACATGTCTGCTGGTTAGTACACTTACCAGCAGACATGTCGGCTCCCACCGCCGCCGCACCGCTGCCGAATGGATTCGGCGCATGCGCGGAAGTGTTTTACTTCCTGGTGCGGTGACGTAGCGGTGACGCGGCGGCGTCAACGTCACCGCCGCGTCATCGCCACGTCACCGCGCCGTCCGGCGGCGGGGAATTTGATCCGATGGTGTGTACACGCCATCGGATCAAACTCCCGATCGGACATATCCAATGGAAATGGTCCGCGGACCGTTTTCATCGGATATATCCGATCGTGTGTATGGGGCCTTAAAGTGCCTAAGTAACTACAAGCCCCTTGTCTGTGTTGGTCTTTAAAGCGGAAACTAAAGGCAAAGCTTTTTTTTCTGATGGGATAGAGTAAAGGGGGTTTATTTTTTATTTTTTCATTCTGTGTCCCAATGGGGAGATTTCCATATCACTTTGCACAGAGCAGCTCTGATCCTCCATGGGGGCTTTCCATGGGGGCGCCCGTGAGGGCTTGCTCCCGAACTGCCCTGTCTGCATCTACTGACACAGACCAAGCAACTTGGCCCTGCCCAACACTCCCCCGTCAAAGCATTTGATTTACAGCAGCAGGAGCCAATGGCTCCCTCTGCTATCAATCTGCCCAATGAGGAGGGAGATAGCCGTGAGGACTGTCGCTCGTGCATTGGGCTCAAACAAGAAAAAGGGGGGGCTGAGAGGATTGCAGAGAAGGTTTTTTACCTAAAGCGGGAATCCACCCACGATTTTTTTTTTAAGGTCAGCAGTCCTAACACTGTAGCTGCTGACTTTTATTAAGGACACTTACCTGTCCTTGTCGCCCGTGATGTTGGTCCCCGACGGTGATCGCTTGGTCCTGGTGCCACCATCCTTACTAAGGGAAACAGGCAGTGAAGCCTCAAGTTCTGCAGATGTTATAAGGTTGTCCAACTTCACTACCCGTTTCCTACAGTACATGCGCGACTCGCGTGGCACTTTGTGAATGGGCGGCTGCCTCCTGGGATACACACAGTTCCCAGAAGGCAGCATGGCTCATTCACCAGTAGACACCATGACGGAGGACGAGGCAGAAGATCCACCACGGTGGAAGAGGAGGCAGAAGAGCTACTTCCGCATAGCAACCACCCTTTCAGGTGAGTATAATTTTTTTTTCTATTTATTTTTATTATTTATTTTAAGATTTTTTTTTGGGGGGGGTGGAACTCCACTTTAATGCATAGAATTCATTAAGATAAAAAGCTTGAGGCTTTACAACCACTTTAAGTTTAGATCCTGTGTACAGCCTGGGTTAGGAGTCTAAAGCTAGCTACACATTATACAATTTTCTTACACAATTTACCAAAACCATATATTTTGAGGTCAAACCTAAACACTTTATAGTTGTGTGCAATCAGACGGGCCCTTGAACTACAGAGTTGAAAGTAAATCTAAAGGAAATTGAACAACAGAATTTAAAAATGTGTAGCCAGCTTAAGAGGATCCAGACAGATGGAGACTAAAAAAAAAAGACAGATCTAGACCTGTTGGCAGGTGTAGTGCCATTTTAGTGTGACAACTCCCCTGGCGATGTTAGTAGATGGAGTTCATGTTCTTTGGTAACATCTGTAGATGGAGCCCTGGGCAGAGGAGAGCATGGGAATTGATCACCCCTGACCAACATCATGTAGGTCTGTGATCAGAGAGTGAGTGCCCCTATGGGGTTGGACTCTCCAGAGCCTATAAGTGAGGACCTGTGTCAGAGGGACTCACAAGGGAGAAGGTGAGATGATTTCATCCACCCTTGATCTACATCTTGCAGGTCTGTAGACTGAAGTGTGGAGGCCTTATAGGGTCATCCACCAATGAAAAGTATTGGTATGACCTCAGCACAAGGAGCAGACTTCTTTGCTCCATATATTTGAAGTCTTCTGCATTCCAAAAATATGTTGTACATGCATGCATGGGTAAACACCATGCGCAGCCATTCACTTCTATGGTCAGCTGTATGCACCTTGGGCACGGGAAACCACTGGGAATTTTACACCTCGGCTATGGAATGCTCTACCCACGACCATTCGCATGGAAGAAAACCATTGGGCTTTTAGGAAAAAATTAAAGACCCACCTATTCTGAAGGATCAGCACAACAATGGATGCAAAGCGCCTTGAGACGATTCGGTTAGCATTTGTTTAGCGCTATACAAGTTATTCACTCACTCACTCACTCACTTACACTAGGCATATTTTATACTTGCAAATATCTGTGTGCATGAAGCCTTAGGCAATTAAGTCATCAGTGAGGCTACTACTCTGAGAATTAAATGGAAGCAGCTATTGTTCTTTCTTATTTACAATGTACTTGCTCACTCTAGATTCAGGACATATCCAATAAATTATTTTTTGAAGCAAGAAAATCTGCCACAGTCCACTAATTCTACCACCATTGGCATTCATGAAGTCAAAATGTATGTACAGCCACTCCATAAGATGGTGTCTCACCTGCTTGATTCACGCATCCACGCAAAACTGAATATGCTTCCCGCAAACGTTATGAGTCAGGAAACAAATGTGGATGAATGTTCATAAGAACCCTAAGAAATTAGAGGGACTCTGTGCATGTCCATTAATTATAATCTGCACCAAGTTGGACAACCTTATAACATCTGCAGAACTTGAGGCTACTATTATGGAACTTAATGTAAAAGCTAGCTGTAAAAGCCCAGGCCCTGTTGTCTACACAAACTCATATTTTTGGAAGTTTCTGCACCATTTATACCACTTGACCCACTCAAGCTCTTTTCAAACTAAGATGCAGGAGAACAGCGTCAAACTGCTCACTGGTGGTATTGGGTTCCCTCGAAGATAGTGACTATGTACCCCTCAATGTCAATTCTCTGTTGGAGGGGCTCCAGACATCATGGAACCCTCCATCAGTGCCGGGACAGGGTTATCCAGTGCCCAGGGCAAAGATGCCAAACTGCGCCCCCTTTTCTCTTAGGGCTAGGGTCAGGGTGCCCACCCCATCCCTGCAATAAACCATTGCGCCAGGGGCAGCCGACCCTCCTGCTCACCGGCCCTGCCCTCCATCATATTTGGTGGGAATGTCCCAGTATCCGATCATTTTGGTTGGATATGAAGGCCCATATTAAATCTTAGATATGGATATACCCAACTCTCCTCTCCGATACACATACCCACTTTTGCCTTCAGCCATTACAAAAAATGTGTGTTGCCACATCTTTTAAATGCTTTTAGATGTTTGATTCCAATTTACTGGAACAAAACTCAAGTACTGTACCTAGCAGGGCAGATAAGATTGAGAAATTAACAGTTATAATGGAGGATGAGGAATGGATGGCTATGTGCAAAGAACAGTATAATATGTTTATGCCATATGGGCTACATAGATTCATTATAGTTCCAAGACTACAAATGCACTCAATGCTTTTTAAATATGCCCCTTCCTTCCCCAGCAATTGTCGCCATTGCAATTCTGTATAAATTCAGAATATTTCTTACTTACTGATTAATCCTAATGGGATATTTATTGTATTACTAGCTAAGTTCTGTCCAGCCTAATGCCGCGTACACACGATCATTTTTTGTGATAAAAAAAAACGACGTTTCAAGTGATGAAACAAAACAACGTTTTTCAAACTTCATTTTCCAAAATGACGTTGCGTTCACACCATCGTTTTTCCAAAATGCTCTAGCAAAGCGTGGTGACGTACATCACGTTCGACGGCACTCTGTTCCATTGAAGCTCCGTCTCATAACTTGCCTCTGAGCATGCGCGGCTTTAAAAACGTTTTGGAAAACCGATCACTAACAGTGAAATTGGGACCGTTCACTTCTGGAAAATGCACGGTGTCATGTGGAGTCCCTCAAGGATCACCCCTGTCACCGGTGCTCTTCAACATCTATCTTCGCCCACTCTTTGAAATCATCAGTAGTCAGCAACTACTCTATCACTCATATGCAGACGACACGCAACTGTATTTTCGCATCTGCAATAGAAAGGATCATCATCTCAGTTTAGAGAATTGTCTCTCTTTGATAGAAAACTGGATGACAAAGAGTTATCTCAAACTCAACAATTCAAAAACAGAACTTCTTCTGTTTCATGCCAGTCGCAAGAGTCAACTGGCAACAACCTGGACACCGCCGCCCATGTTTGGCCAGATCATCACCCCTAGCTCCAAAGTCAAAAGTCTGGGGGTCATCTTTGACTCCTACCGTGTTTCCCCGAAAATAAGACACCGTCTTATATTTTTTTTTCCTCAAGAAATCACACTATGGCTTATTTTCGGGGGGTGTCTTATTTTTATTACAGAAAATAAAGGTTGCCTACCTGAACCACACTTGCGCTTCTTAGCATTTCCTCTGTCCAACTGTAGACTGAGATTATCGTATTCTGCACGCCATTTTTGGACCATTCGGATATCCAACTTCTTCTCTTTGCAAAAAGCCGTAAGATTCTTGCCTCGGGAGTCCTCCACAATTCCTTTCTTGTACTCAACAGAATAACTCTTTCTTTTTGCACTCATCTTGTCTGGTTGTACAAAAAGATAGGCCAGCAAAGCTGATGTGGAGCACAGTGGAGCTGGGGTGATCTGTTTGTGTGGGGTAAGAGAGGGGTTTGCTGGTCAATGCTGGGAGAATCTTTTTGCTTTACAGAGTGTTCTTCTCCTCACAGCTCCTGAGCACCAGTACAGTAACATACACCTATGACGTGTTGTTTACCGCGCCGCGCCGCATACGACATGCCTATCACTACAAGATTCGACACTACATCTTATTTTCGGAGATTCGACACTACATCTTATTTTCGGAGATTCGACACTACATCTTATTTTCGGAGATTCGACACTACATCTTATTTTCGGAGATTCGACACTACATCTTATTTTCGGAGATTCGACACTACATCGCTACGTCTTATTTTCGGAGGGGTGTCTTATATTTCTATCTTGCGTCGAAATCCCGCTACGGCTTATTTTCGGAGTACGTCTTATTTTCGGGGAAACACGGTACATGACAATGGATGCACAAATAGGGTCAGTAGTCAGCGGATCTCACCATCTGCTGCGCCTACTACGCAGACTTATTCCATTTATTCCCAAAGAAGATGTAGCAGTTGTGGTGGGAACAATTGTGAACTCCAGACTGGACTATGCAAACGCCCTTTACCTCGGACTCCCCAAGTACCAAATCACTTGTCTGCAAACCGTTCAAAATACGGCCACCAGACTGGTGACTGGGAAAAAACCCTGGGAATCCATCTCACCTTCACTGAGAGCCCTTCATTGGTTGCCAGTAAAAGACAGAATTGCTTTTAAAGCACTCTGTCTGATGCATAAGTGCATCCATGGGAATGCCCCGCAATATCTTTGCGAAAAAATAGAAGCCCACAATCCCAATCGCGTTCTGCGATCCACCGACCAAAATTTGGTCAAGGTACCCAAAGCCAGATACAAGTCCAAAGGAGAAAGAAGGTTTGCTTTCCAAGGTCCCAGACTATGGAACGCTTTACCAACCAGCATTCGGTTGGAGGAAAACCACCTGACCTTCAGAAGACAGATTAAAACTCTGCTCTTTTGATGTCAAGAGAGACAGAAACAACAAGCGCCCAGAGGCGATTCAGTTCGCATGTGCTGCGCTATATAAGTTTTTTCATTCATTCATTCATTCACACACCATCACTTTTTATGACACAAAAAACGACGTTTTGAAAAACGACACAAAAAATTCAAGCATGTTCGAATTTTTTTTGGTCGTTTTTTTTAAGACATAAAACAACGTTTTGCCCACACACGGTGATTTTAAATGACGTTTTTGAAAACGTCGTTTTTTTTCATCACAAAAAATGATTGTGTGTACGCGGCATAAGGTACTGTAGGGCCTGCATCCTACTTGATTTGTATGTGTGTATTTTTTTTCTATGCTGACACCTGTAAAATCCTACTATCTAGTTTTACTAACTTTCTCTGTCTTTTCTTCCCTTCTTTCCTTACAGAAATGTTGTATGCCATGCATATCTGGAAATTGCATTTAAGCTCTTTTACTTACACACTTGACTTTCTGTGAGTTACTCAGCTTTTGCTGAGCATATCTCTATCTCCTTTGGTAGTGGTTTCATATGTTTGTTTTTTGACCTGGGATACATTACAGATTATTTTTTGCAACCTTTGCGTCTTGAATCAGAGAAGGAGACTGATGTCATTATCAAATTTCCAGAAATTCACCCTGTTAGCTGTTTAGCAGAGTGAATACTTAAATTCCTTTTGGAGTTCAGATATTTGAGATCCGTCTGGCATATAGAAAACTAATAAAGGGGTTCACTGGATCTCTATTTTATAGGAGTAATCTACCTTCCATCCAAGTTATAGGTGTAATCTGATCTGCTTCAGCACAACAGCTGGAAGATTCTGAATTTGCTTAGCACTCACCTCTTACTGGCGGCAAATGTAAACTACCTGTATGTATTTTTATCTAAATTAAAGTGTTACTAAAGTCAGATTATAATTTTTTTATTGAAATAACAAAACATGTTATACTTACCTGCTCTGTGCAGTGTTATAGCCCCAATCCTCCTCTTCTCGGGTTCCCAGAGGCAATCTTGGCTCCTCCTCTTCTCTTTATGACCACCATAGCCAGCCGCTTGCTATGGGGAGAAACGTAGCCTGCACACTCCCAACCTGTGTGTCTATGGAGTCACGTACAGACGATCAAATTTTCTGACAACAAATGTGTGATGGCAGGGTTTTGTCAGATAATCCGACCGTTTGTACGCTCCATTGGACAATTGTTGTCGGAATGTTTTATGGCATGCGTTAAAATTTTCCGACAACAAATGTGTGCTGTCGGATTATCCGATTATGTGTACTCGAAAAAATCCAAAGTACAAATATGCATGCTCCGAACCAATGCAAACCATAGCACAACATTAGCAGCAGTTGCCCAAAGGGTGGCGCTAAAGAGCTGAAAAAACACATAGTTTTTATGTATGTTGGCTAAAAAAGTTCTTCCGTCTGGATGCATACCAAGTTCACAGTCCATGCCCTTCGCACAAAATTTGAAATCCAATCGTGTATACAAGGCTTCACACAGTGGGACTTAGGCCTGTCCCCCACTTCCTCTTTATTGCATTTAATTGAAATTTAATTGACAGCAGCAAGAGCCAATGGCACGTGCTACTTCTCGAATGCTTTGTGAAGAGAAAGTAAGGGGAGAATAGATGCAGCAGTGCACCGCGCTGTTCACTTCTCCCCTCTCTTACTCTTCACACCGGGGAAGGGGGGCACAGGGAAATTTTACTTTTGTTTTACCTTAAAGCAAATAATGCATTAAGGTAAAACACATTTTTAGGTTTAGTAACATTTTAAGTAAAATATATTTAAAAATGTTATGTTGTAAAGCAGATTGCCAATATTTTTAAAATATATTCCCTGCCCTACTTAAAAAAAAAGGTGTCATTAGCTGGGCTTTAAGTGCCTGCATAATGCATATGAAAGTCTACATATTGATTCTGCATCCCTGGAATTCTAAACCCACTCGATGCATCTTACCGTGGACTCAACACAAATAGGCAGTCTCACTAACTAATATTAAGGTGCATCCACACAGAAAGGACCAATCTGGCATTTTATTTCTAATTCAATTCAGCCTCAAAAATGCACAACCAAAAGTAAAAGTCAGCTCATTGTAATGCTATACTGCATTTGATTTAAATCTCATCCTGCATGAATGAGCACTGACTAGTAGTTAGCAAAGGGAGAAAATATGTCACTCAATCTACACTGAGCAAAATTATAAACGCAACACATTTGTGTTTGCCCCTATTTAACATGAGCTGAACTTAAAGATCTATGACTTTTTCAATGTACACAAAATGCGTATTTCTCGCAAATATTTGCAGAGAAAATCCATCCACCTCAAAGGTGTGGCATATCTAAATGCTAATTAGACAGCATGATTATTGCACAGGTGTACTTCAGGCTGGCCACAATAAAAGGCCACTCTAAAATGTGCACTTTTATCACACGGCACAAAGCCACAGATGTCTCAAGTTTTGAGGGAGCGTGCAATTGGCATGCTGACTGCAGGAATGTCCTCCAGAGCTGTTATCCTTAAATTTAATTTTCATTTCTCTACTATAAGGTGTTTCAGAGAATTTGATAGTACATACAACCACAGACCACGTGTAACCACACCAGCCCAGGACCTCCACATCCAGCATCTTCACCTCCAAAATTATCTGAGACCAGCCACCCAGACAGCTGCTGCAACAATTGTTTATCATAACCAAAGAATTTCTGCACAAACTGTCAGAAACTGTCTCAGGGAAGCTCATCTGCATGCTCGTCGTCCTCATCGGGGACTCGACCTGACTGCAGTTTGTTGTCGTAACTGACTTAAGTGAGCAAATGCTCACATTTAATGGCGTCTGGTACTTTGGAGAGGTGATCTCTTCACAGATGAATCTCAGGTTTTTTCACTGTACAGGGCAGATGGCAGACCATGTATGACATTGCGTGGGTGAGCGGTTAGGTGATGTCAATGTTGTGGATCGAGTGGCCCATGGTGGCGGTGGGGTTATGGTATGGACAGGCATATGCTATGGACAACGAACACAGGTGCATTTTATTGATGTCATTTTGAATGCACAGAGATACGGTGATGAAATCCTGAGGCCCATTGTTGTGCCATTCATCCACGACATCACCTCATGTTGCAGCATGATTATGCACGGCCCCATGTTGCAAGGATCTGTACACTATTCCTGGAAGCTGAAAACATCCCAGTTCTTGGATAACCAGCATACTCACTAGACATGTCACCCATTAAACATGTTTGGGATGCTCTGGATCGGCATATACAACAGTGTGTTTCAGTTCCTGCCAATATCCAGCAACTTTGCACGGCCATTAAAGAGGAATAGATCAATACTCCACAGGCGACAGGAGATGTGCTACATTGCGTAGGGCAAATGGTGATCACACCAGATACTGACTGGTTTTCGGACCCCCGATTGTGGCCAGCCTAAGGCACACCTGTGCTGTCTAATCAGCATCTTGATAAGCCACACCTGTGAGGTGGATGGATTATCTCAGGAAAGGAGAAGTGCTCACTAACACAGATTTGGACAGATTTGTGAACAATATTTTAGAGAAATAGGCCTAGATCTTAAGGTTTAGCTCATGATAAATAGGGGCAAACACAAAAGTGTTGCATTTTTTATTTTGCTCAGTGTACAATAAGAGCAAATCTGTCTAACGTATATGCATCACTGCCTTGCTCAATGAAACCATTGATAAATCCCTGCCTCTGTTGATAAGAGGTGACTGGCAATAATATATTTTTTACTTGTGTAGGGCCATATTCCACATTATGCTTTACAATCCCAACCAGCCAGGATATCAAATAGATATAAAATAAAATTGTAACAAAAAATAATAATTTATTGTAATATGTTAATAAAATAACACACATTTAAAAATGATAAATACAGACTGAATATAGGAATGTGTCATTTACACTTGCAATAGACTAATATAAATCCTTACAAAATAAAAGTTTTAAGAAGCCTAGTTTTAGAAAGTAGTTCATGCCCTAATTAAAATATATTTCTATTATTCTGGGCTTTTTCGCTGTTACCTGACATCCCACCAAGTACAACTTGCAATGCCACTTGATTGGCCGCATATATGAACCCTGATGACTTTTGGTAAATAGGAAAACCTGTTGTGAGAAAAATATGCCATTCCTAAAAATGTGCCCGGCTGTCATGCTTTCCCATCCTTTAGCACTTTGAATCAATAAGGTTCAACAGATATTCGGATAAGGACTTTTGACTTTCATTATTTGCATACAGGCTCCAAGTCACTGACAGTTAAAAAATGTCACGGGTCATCATAGATGGCAATAATGACAGCCCCTACATTTTTTAGCACCTAAGGAAAAGAAACATACATCTCTAAATCAGGCCCAGCTGGGATTCCTCCTGCAGTCCGGTCGGTTGTGTACCATAACCGCGCGGTACAGGAGATTGTTTGCTGTTCCCAGGGCTGGACTAAAAGGAAGTGAACACTCAGTGTGTGCACTTCCTGTCAGTCCGGCCGGGAACAGGAACCTGATTCTGCTGTACCGCGCGGTTATGGTACACGGCCGACCGGACTGCAGGAGGAAGCAGCGGCCCGGCAAGGGCCCTCCCTGCTGGGGCCCCTGGCCAGCTCGGGGGCCCCAGGCAATTGCTTGGTTTGCCTGTCGGGTTCCGACAGGCCTGCTCTAAATTAAATGATACTCAGTCATTCGATTTTACCAAAAGTGAAGTTTACCTCCCAGTTAGATACTTAACATGGACACAGGCAAGATAAATAATGGAAACTATAGCAGAACCATCCATGGATAGAGGGGAATATTCATACTACATTCACTTTCAAATTAATGAATCAAACTAAATGATTGGCATGATTGGTTTCAAGTTTTCCTGAACATCGTCCATAGGATTTATTAGAGTCACGAGTCCCCTTTACTCATGATGCTAGTTACCCACTGTTGCCCCAAGGTGCAGACAGTCATCTAACAGGTAATTTAAAGATTTAGTGATTACATGGCATAGAAAATGTATGGATATATGTACGGTATGCCATTCATTTATTAGATTAAGCTTTGATATGTCCCCAGCAGCTTTTTTGTTTTTTAATAAGGTTAATGTTAAACATTGAGTAACAAGGAATACATGAGTTAAAAGTTCAATCTATGTGATCTTCTTTTAATTACAAAAACATGAACTTAAGATTTCACAACAGAACTCATTGCAGTGAGAGTAGCCTTGTTGGACTTCACTTGAGGTACTTTTTTCACAGTTTTCTTCTTGTTTTGTTTATTCTTCTGCTTTCCCTGTTTACTCTTGCTCGATGTCTTTTTGGTGTTGGTTGCTTTCTTGCTGTTTAGTTGGGTTTTTGTTCTTCTATCAAGGGCAGCAACAGCTTTTATGACCCAAGGCATGCTGGGATCTGCACATAACTCTTTACCTTTTCTTGTTACAAACCTAGAGAAAACAACCAATACAGATATATAAGGAGGTGACGTCAGGTGGTGTAAATTTCTAAGAAGAAGAGTCATCTGTACTTAGTTCCATTCTACGTATAGCTACTGTATATTAGTCACAAACATTAAACATTAAATTACCCCTGTGTTCAAATTTAAAAGTGACCAGGCAGGTTTGAGATTTTCTGCAAAATGGCAGATTATAGGAGTAATATATGAACCACAATTCATATACAGTATTACTGAAAATCATAATTCATAACAGGGGTCCTCAAAATACGGCCGCCGGGCCACATGCGGCTGCCAAGGACATTTATTCGGCCCACTCCACCCCACCCAAGGCCAGATTCCCAACAGGCCAGGCCTCGGGGCGGGCCGGTTGTAACACAGTGGGAGACTGCTGTGTCACGGAGCTCACTGTTAAAAGTTCGGGCACGCTGTGATAAAAGTCCTGTCCTCCTCCTAGACCAGCTGGTGTGATAGAGGCAGTGTTCTGTCTATCACATCAACTGGTCTAAGAGGAGGGCGGGACTTTTATCACAGCGCGCCCAAACTTTTCACAGTGAGCCATGACACAGCAGGAGATGCCCTATGTGCACACACACTGAATGGTGAGACATTGTTTGGCACAGTAAGGCTGTGAGGGGACTTGCAATGATGGTGAGGGGGGGGCTTGAAATGATAGTGAGGGGGGCTTGCAATGATGGTAAGGGGGAATTGCAATGGTGGTGAGGGGAATTTTTTCATTATTTTTTTTTTTAAACTATAGTCCGGCACTCAAACGGTCTGAGGGACAGTAAACTGGCCCCCTGTTTAAAAAGTTTGAGGACCCCTGATCTATAGTATTCTCAGCAGAACCAGCAATTTGGCATTGACATGTACAAGGGAATCAGAGAATAAAAAAATCCAATCTTGTGCAATTGTTATTGCTGCCTTCACCCTTTCAGAAACTCAGTTCATGACATGTTACAAAGTTCTAAAAACTACTAACAGTCCAGAGATAATATTAGTGTGTGGGGAAAAAACATCATAATCAGTGCTTAAAGCGGAGTTCCACCCAAAATTGGAACTTCCACTCAACCCACTTACCTCCCCCTTACATGCCACATTTGGGGGGGGAGTGGGGGCTTCAGGAGGAGTGGAACTTCCTGTCCCACTTCCTGCTTCCGCCAAAGGGCTGGTTAGGCGATTAAGCTTAATCGCCTACAGCAGCCCCTCCCTGTAGGCGATCGCATGGGACACTGACAGGTCCCAAGCGATTGCCTGTCCAATCAGCGGCGGGCCGCGCCGCTCGCGCATGCGCAGTTCCGCTCGTGCATGCGCAGTGGGTGCCCGGCCGTGAAGCCAAAGGCTGTCACGGTCGGGTGCCCACAGTTGTGATGAGGACGCCGGCTGGGGAGGGGGGGAGAGGAGCGGAGCCCCAGTCGGCGCGTCGCTGGAACGCTGGAGCAGGTAAGTGAGTGTTTATTAAAAGCCAGCAGCTACACTTTTTGTAGCTGCTGACTTTTATTAAACAGAAATATTGGCTGGAACACCTCTTTAAAATACTGAAAACACAAGCCACACTGCTCTCCTTGCGTGGACCAACATGCAAAATTAAGTAATAAATATTGCGGGTGGGGTATTTGTTTTTGTGAGTGGGACTATCAAACCTGACTTAGCAATTCCATCTATTAATTATGAAGATGTCCAAGAGAAACATGGGTTAAGCCATGTGTACAAATACAAAACCTATAACCATTTATTTTTTTGTTTTTCAGTTTTGGATAGAGTAAAGAAGGGTTGTACCCCTGTCAGTTTACTTTTTGCTGTCTATGGCCCATTGGTGTGATTTCCCTTTATGTTCTGTGCCAGAGATATAACAGGAAGTGAGAGGAAATATCTGCAGTTAGGGGAATTCCCCTCTAGAACAAATGTTGCTGGAACAAATGCCCCCATTTCTCATCACCTCCTGTTCTGGTGAAAGCTGTGAAATGTTGGTTTTCCCAGTGTGACAGTGATCATCAGGACAATCATAGAAGATAAATCTACACAGAGAGCAATACAAACTTGACAGGGGTTTTAATCCTTACACTCTATCCTAAATTTAAAAAAAAGATGTATCTATACCAGGGGTCCCTAAACTTTCTAAACAAACGGCCTGTTTGCTGTCCTTCAAACTGTAGGGGGCCCAGAGTGGCCAGTGAAGGTAGAAAATGCCCCAGCATCAGTGGGAATAAAAACATGACATAGTTCCTGTAGTCAGTAGAAGGAGGAATAGTGTCCCATCACTTATATTAGTGAGAGCAATAGTGCCCCTCTCCTGGTGTCAGTGGAAGGAATAGTGTCTCATCACTGGTTTCAGTGGAAGGAATAGTGCGCCATTGCCGATATCACTGGAGGAAAAATCGCCCATTGTTGGTGTTGATAAGAGGAATTGTTCCCCACTGTTGGTATCAGTGCAAGGAATGGTTCCCCATTTTTGGTGTCAGTGGGAGGAATGGTTCCCCACTCTTGGTGACAATGGAAGGAATGGTGCCTCCTTATTTATGGCAGTGCAAGGAATTGTGCTCAGAGGACAAGATAAAGACAAGCTAACGGCCACATTTGGCCCACGGTCCACAGTTTGGAGACCGCTGGTCTATACCTAAACTTTAAGTCTGGTCCATCACTTTTACACTTTGTAAAAGTTGTTGGAGCTGTACATTAATATACTTACAAAATTGCTTCTATCGGAATAGTTTGATTTGTGTAACTCCTCAGCTGGTTAAGACGAACTTCCTTCTGTTGCAAATTGAGACAGGTACTCTTGTCTACATTCTCAATTCCAAGTCCTAAACAAAGTAATAAAACATTACAATTTACTGTTTTAGTTATAATGTAGATATCAATACCATTTTCTGGCTTCTACAGGTTTAATAAATATTAGATGTTACGGCCCAATGCTTTGAAAATCAATAGGTTAGGCAGTGTTTAAAATGAAGAGTACAGCAAACCTCACCAGATTATTTCCCCTCTTGAAGGTCTCTGTACATGTCAGGAATTAATGAACAGAAATACAATCCTTTGGAAGATAAGGAAGCTCCTATATGAGAATTGAATCTGTCCATTGAGCAGTTTGCCTGAAGTTTAGGTTTAACTGACTGAAATCATCAGTGACCCAACCTGGCCAACCTCTTCACCTCTGATAATGTTTGGCCAGTGAATGGGTGGAGGGTTGAGGATGGCATATAGACATAAGATCAATACTCAATCTGACTGTTAGACCACGTACACACGATCAGACCAAATCGATGAGATTTTCATCGGACCACGCTGAAGTGGTCTGTTGGTCTGAAGTGCGTACACACCATCAGTCCAAAATCCCATCGGGCCAGAACGCGGTGACGTATAACACAATGACGTGCTGAGAAAACGAAGTTCAATGCTTCCAAGCATGCGTCGACTTGATTCTGAGCATGCGTGGGCTTTTGTGTACTAACCATCGTTTTGGTCCGATGGACAGGTGTCCATCGGACAGATTTTAAAGCAAGTTTTAAAACTTTGGTCCGATGGACAACGGTCCGATGGGCCGTACACATGATCAAATTGGTCCGATGAAACTGGTCTTCAGGCCAGTTTCATCGGACCGGTCTGATCGTGTGTACGCGGCCTAACTGGCTAGATCAAGAGTACATTCTCTTATGCCTGTAGGTAGCTTATAGGGTTGGTTCACCTTTCCTGCACAAAATCCCCCATGAATTCCAGCATCCCCAGCTCATTATAAACCAGTTTTCAGCTTTTAAAAAGATGCTCCTTTTCCTCTCTATGATTATTGGCAGCCAAACCCGCTTTGTTCCACTTAAACGGCAAGATGGGCTGGAGCTTAGAAAAGCACCTACAGGGGACGCTATGGCTCACTCAAACTGCATACATGTGCAGTGCGCCCTTTCCTTCTATAATACCGAGCACAGCAGCTGCTGCCAAAGGGAGAGAGAGAGAGAGCACAGCACACATGCAAGCAGTTTGAACAAGCCAAATTGCCCATTGGGGTGCACGCCTAACTTTCAGGCAGTACTGTTTAGAAAAAATGAAGAAGATTTTGCTAATTTTTTTATGTAGGTCATGTACAGAAATAGAGTGAAAAAAATCTGGTTAGTGGTATTTAATAAGCTGGGGACGTTGAAGTGTATCTAGGGTATGGTTTTAAATGTGCAGGAAAGGTCAACCACACAACCACACCTACACAAACTGGTACAGGAGGAGGTTGTACAGCACAGAATCATATGACATCAGAGAGCAATTTTTAAAGTGACATTAAACTATATCCTTTTTCCCCAAAAATAATCCATATGCATCCACTCAGGGGAGGGCTGGCAGGGGAGGCAGGGTGGAAATCTCCCCCCCCCCCCGGGCTGGTGACACTATGCACAGCCACTGACTGCCACTACTCTGATGTAAGGGGGGTCTCTGTGTGGACTCTGATGTAGGGGGGGCCTCTGTGCAGACTCTGATGTAAGGGGGGCCTCTGTGCGGACTCTGATGTAAGGGGGCCTCTGATGTAAGAGGGGGCCTCTGTGTGGACTCTGATGTAGGGGGGGCCTCTGTGCAGACTCTGATGTAAGGGGGGCCTCTGTGCAGACTCTGATGTAAGGGGGGCCTCTGTGCAGACTCTGATGTAAGGGGGGCCTCTGTGCAGACTCTGATGTAAGGGGGGCCTCTGTGCAGACTCTGATGTAAGGGGGGCCTCTGTGCAGACTCTG